>VWZZ01001061.1:0-34191 GCA_013399095.1 Psophia crepitans
CTTGTTGCTGCTCAGGGCCCCGTTGGCAATTGTTCTTCTTCCGGGTTACGTGATAGAGGGGGCTTACAATCAGACTGTAATTCGGAATGTGCATTTGCCAGAAATCCACAACACCTAAGAAAGCTTGGGTTTCCTTTCTGTTGGTTGGTGGAGATACGGCTGCTGTTTTGTTAATAACATCCACTGGGATATGATGTTGGCCATCCTGCCATTTTTCCCCTAGGAACTGGATCTCCTGCACAGGTCCCTTGACCTTACTTCATTTTATAGCAAAGCCAGCTTTCAGCAGGATTTGGATTATCTTCTTCCCTTTCTCAAAAACTTCTTGTGCTGTGCCACCCCATACAATGATGTCATCAATGTACTGCAGGTGCCCTGGGGCTTCACCCTTTCCCAGTGCAGCCTGGATCAGTCCGTGGCAAATGGTGGGGCTGTGTTTCCACGCCCAGGGCAGTTGGTTCCAGGTGTACTGGACGCCTCTCCAAGTAAAAGCAAACCGTGGCCTGCACTCTGCCACCAAAGGGATCGAGAAAAATGCATTTGCTATTATTGATAGTGGCGTACCACTTGGCTGCCTCAGACTTCAGTTCATATTGAAATTCTAGCACAGCAGCACTCATTGGCGGCGTGACTTCATTCAGGTCATGACAGTCTACTGTCAGCTTCCACTCCCCACTGGACTTCCGTACTGGCCATATGGGACTGTGAAAGGGTGAGTGGGTTCTGCTGATCGCTCCCTGACTCTCCAGTTGACGAATCAGCTTATGAATGGGAATCAGGGAGTCTCGGTTGGTGTGATATTGCCACTGGTGCACCCATTGTGATAGCGATTGGTATGATTTGACCCTCAAGAACCCCATAACAGAAGGGTTCTGCAAGAGACTGGGCAAAGTAGACAACTGTTCATTTTCCTCCATCTCCAAAGCAGCTATGCCGAGAGTCTATCATGACCACTGATGTTATCATAAGTTGATATTACACAGTACAGCAAAATGAGAATCTTGACTCCTCTCCCAGAGGTGATAAACAGCACTGTATGGAGCAAGTAAGGGTCCACATAACACAACCATGTGAACAATAAACCATCATTGTGAACAGCGACTATTTAACTAATATAATAAATGCATATTACAAATTTGTTCTAAAACACTCTGGTTGGGTCTGTCATTATCTCAACCTTTCAAGTCCCATGTTGGGCACCAGCCAGCAGCTGAGGACCACATGGCTGCTCGATCACTCCTTCCCCCTGTGGTGTGATGGGGAAGAGAATCAGAATAAAAAGGTAAAACTCATGGGTTGGGACAAGGACAGTTTGCTAGGACAGCAAAGGGAGAAGAAAACACCACCACCACCACCTCTTAGAATATACAAAGGGTAATACAAAATATAGTTTGCTCACCACCTGGAAAACTGATGCACCAGCTTGTCTCCGAGCAGCAATTGCCAGTCCCTGGCCAGTTCCCACCCCCATATTCTGAGCATGATGTTGCATGGTATGGAATACTCCCTTGGCTAGTTTGCATCAGCTGTCCCAGTCCTGTCCCCTCCCAGTTTCTTGTGAATTACCTCTATTCCAGTCAAAAACACATGCTCACTTTCATGCAGTGACTGCATATAACACACCAAAATCCATGAAGGACAATGGAAAATGACTTCATGTGAAGCTGGCAGACATCAATAGAGTACAGCAGAGCTTTAACTCCTCCTGACGTGGTTATGCAGGTGTACTGCCGAAATCGTCTGTCAGCTATCAGGTTTGCTGTGGATATATTTCTCACACAGAAGTACTTAAGAGAACTTGTTCCCTCAAAAACTCCAGAGCTGTACATCTAAGTTTGTTTTGTTTTATGGTCATGCACTTTTTGAAATTATCTAAGTTTGTCTTCTACATTGTTAGTACTCTGTCTTCATAATGGGGAAAAAAAGAAAAGAAAAATCAATGTGCTATTACCCTGTCAACATACCCTTGCAAGATTTCTTTGAACATCAATGCTTAAGTAGGAAAAATGTATGCATTAGCATCACTAAGCACAGTAATTTTTTTTACTTTAACATAAAACAGAAATTAGATGCAAAAACTGATTTAGTGTAAGAAGCAAGGGCTCACAGCAAAAGTAGAAAGATAAATCAGTAAACAAGTGTCCTAAAACAACATTTCACTATGCAGAAGGTACACTGTTAACAAAAGAAAAATCTTCTAAGAAATATCTATAGTGATCCACTATGACTCAAATCTGAGGGCACTGCCTTCAGATGTATGCACACACAAGTTCAGTTTAAACTGCCCTTCCTACTGAAACAGTCAAAGCAACACATATGTAAACCCTAAAGCATAAAAAATGCAGAGTTATTTACACATATCAGGGATGCTCAAATCATACGGCTGTTATTACATGTACAAACAGACCCGCAACAGGGAGCAACTGTTTAGTGATGATTTCCTAATGTCTCAATTACAGGTACCAGAGTCGTTAAAAAGGCTCTGAGGAGTTCAATTTATATTTAGAAAAGTATACACTTAGCCATTGGGACAGGAATAACATGAATTTTACAGCTGTTAATAGAAGTTTCATTTGGACAATTGGTCAATACAAGGTTTAAGTAAACATTGTTGCTTACAGCTTTAGAAGGTGTGGGCAAATGACATTTACTTTGTAGGCAGCATGAACTATATAACTGGTATAAATTGGTCTTCGAGAGCCAACAACTGCAATATCTCATTCATCAGTGTACACAGAATTGTGAACTGGAATTCCAATTACTGAACAAAATCTATTACCAGTTTGAGTCACTTGGGTAAAAAAACCCCTTCTTTACCTCTATAGTAGTTAATTCTCTCAAATTATTTTAGAAGCAAACTATCAAGACGAATGAGTCTCCTAACACCGAGTTTGGCTAAAATAAACAACAAAACAATCGCTGTATCTGCTAATATAATGCTACAAGTCTGTAAAGTGATTAAAAAAAATTTACTACCTATTAGGACACCCTGCTTTAAAAGGGTAACTTTAGCAGGCCACCTTCTCAAAATGACAGAAAAAAGTCACAGAAATTATTGCATTGTTCTTATCATATTTTGTTTTGAATACAATTATAGCTGGAAAGAAAAGATTTAATCAAGCCCCCACAAATAGCTTTGAGTTTTATTTTACTTGAGATAACTGAACTTTGGAAGTACTAGCTTTTCCTTGAACAGAAATGCTGTTAAACAAGGCACATTCTTATTGCACATAAACTAGCAGTTGTACTGTCTCAAGCTACTGAATATATTCAATTCGCCAGGCCACTTTGACATATATGAACAATACATTAGATGTCTGGAAACAAACACTACTATGCAAAGGATTTCATATAAAAACCATTATAGCCAAGTCAACAAATATCCAACTGTCAGATTCTGCTTTTTTCAGATATTCCTTTCGTATTTGCTTTCTGCAATCCATATTTACCAGGATATCTTTTCTATGAAGTATTGCCATGGCAGGAACATGGGAAAAACTACTGCTGTAAAGGTAAGGAAAAGATCTGATAGAACTTTGACACTAAGTATAGGTTTCACTTACATTGAGAAATGGAAGAGAGAAGTAAAACTGTATTTACGTACACTACTTACCCGTGTGAAGGTACCCTCAAAACTGTGAATATCCAGCTGTGGCTTCTGAGCATAAACATAAGCATTGATTGAAAAGAGATCCTGTAAAACAGATAAATGTACTTACTATTATTTAAACTTGAATTTAATTACATGTTTCGAAGAACCTTTTAGTGGTAAAGATTCCAGTTTATGACACCCACCACCGCACCCAAGTCAAGTTCATTATATTTTTACCCAGCTAAGAAACATGCTGTTTTTCAGCACATCTTGCTATAAAGGAATCAGAACCAAGATGATCATATGAATGTGTTGATAGTTCAAACACTAAACTGTTTTACATTCATAACATGAGTTAGAAATTTTATCTAATTTATTTTTTCCATTTTAATTTATAATAGCAAAATCTCAAAATATTTTCCATATATTTATTCTTTAATATTTTTTTTGTGGTTGGTTTTAATGAAATAGGAAACCTGTCCTTTTCCAGCAAGGACAAAGCCAACTGAATACAAGAGGAAACAATTAAATTGATCCAAGTTCTCATAAATGCTCAAGCACATCTGCAGTCAACCCATGAGAAAACCTCAACAGTTTCAAGAAAGCCCGGATACATCAACAGGATTACTCAAATGCTTAAAGTCAGGGATGCGCTAAACTAGTCTGATAACATTGGGCCTACTATACACGGTACTACTCATGACAACAAACAACTCATGAACATTCCTACCCTAAAAACACAGAGACTCAGATACTAGAGTAACAGGCTCTGTAAACAGATAGCAGCATGGTACAAACAGGGGAAGACAAAAAAATAAATCTGATGGTTGTTAGATTTTAAGAGCTGTCCCTCAAGGCCCAGGAAGGATCACCTTAAAAATCTGAAACAATTGTTTCATCACGTAATTGTTCCAGAACATCCACCTCCCACAGAAAAATATCACAGACTAAATTAAAAACTTGAAACAAAGGACTTTCTTCTCATCACAAAAGTAAACCTTTTTTTGCTTTTCAGATGGTCAGGACCAACAGCAGCAGAGAGATTTCAGCCTCAGTAGATCACTCACGCCTGGATCAACAATCCAATTTCTACTCTAGACAGAAGCAGATGCGTCATACCAAATCCCAGTTGATCTAAGAATCATAACCTCTGATGAAATGCAAGAGTGTCTACCTTCTCATCGGATGCAGCACCTATTTGGGTTATCTCCATCCTTTATTACTGGATGAATCATAGAATGGTTTGGGTTGGAAGGGACTTCAAAGATCACCTAGTTCCAACACCCCTGCCATGGGCAGAGACACCCTACACTAGACCAGGTTGCCCAAAGCCCCATCCAACCTGGCCTGGAACACTTCCAGGGATGGGGTCTCCACAGCTTTTCTGGGCAACCTGCTCCAGTGCCTAACCACCCTCACAGGAAAGAATTTCTTCCTAACTCTTGCAAAAGACTAGTCAATTACATAATTTGAACATTAAAAAAATTAACTAAAGGCACAATTATCCACCTGTGTTAATGTCTTAAAATCTGACATATTTGTGTACTTGTTCCTCAGTTAAAATAGTTAGATATTTTTGAATATCATTTTTTTTTACTTTATCTGAGTGGTTTTTTTTAAATCTATTGTACATTTATCAAACACGTTTGTCTTTAGTTTAAAAACATGTTGCTCTATAAATAATGAATTTGTACTTCTATTTATGTTCTGTAAACAAGAAATCTCTCACCTCATATCTTGCAAAAAACACAGATTTTGTATTTCATACGCTTTTTAAAACATGAATCAAATCAGAACATTAACCCTCACAAATTATCTTTATCTTAAACCATTAGCCATTTATTGTAGTCTTTCACACAAAGTTCATTCATTGCATCATTGTTCTTCCAACCTACTTTCATCAGGTTCACAAGAAATAATTCATATGAAACTAATACACATGTGGTGTCCTATATCTTCATCATTCAGTTCTTTCCAATCTGTTATCACCTACAATTTAGCTAATCCAGCCTATTATGCTCTTTATTATGCAAAGAAAAATAAAGACTCTCTCAGTAGTGGATAGTGCAGCAGAAAACTAATACCACACACATACTCGTATGCACAATAAAAACTGCTAGTGAAATGCGTCAATCAGGAACAACTTCTCTTTTCAGAGAATGCCTTAGTGGGAAGCAACATTAGAATAAAAGGAAGCAGAAGTACTCACCTTTTTAAGTACATTAGCATTTATACAGTAATATATCCTCCTTGGTTTCTAATCTATTTTCTTCTACTGTCATGTTCTCCTTTGTTACATTTTAAACGTAAAAATTTCCACCACACTCTCTTGGTGTCTTTTCTTTTTATGTTTCAGTTCTCCTTTTGCATTTCTGATTTACCACCTAAGTTTTCATGTTTTTTTGCTTTTTTGAATTTCAACTCAAACTCACATTTCTGAAAAAGCTCTGCAAATTCCTTACACATTTGTGGCAGTACTCTGGAATGCCACAAACTAAAACCAGCAGAGTATTCCAAAAGACCATTTTTTTTTCCTAAAACTAAAAAAATGTAAGAAAAACCTGTGCTGAGAGAAATTCAAGGTCATAGTTCGTTGGCATTTCGTTCACAAATAGTAGAAAGAAAAGATGTACAAGGATATTACATGTGCTCAGTAGCTTTCTGAAGTATTTTTTATTATTAGGATAAAGAAAAGCGATAGGATTTTTCTTCTGTAAGCAAACACTTTACTCCAAATGGACATCGTTCTCAGGCCAATAAAATATAGTAGCTGAATTTTTATAATACAAAGAAAAAGAAACCCAAAGAATGATACATTTATAGAAGACAGATTACATATGAACTACTTTGAACAATAAAGATTACTACAAGAGTACAAATATGTTCTTTCACCTAGTGCTGCTCTCCCAGTAGTAGGAGCTATGCATCTCTCATCTCAATGTCTTGAAAGAATAATGATGGTGAATTTAACAAGAAGATATCAGTATTTGTACACAACACAAGTAAATATAACTTCTGCTCACTGAGCAAGAAAAATTTACCTGGTTCAGTTATGTCATTGCTATCCCCTATATAAAAGCAGGCAGAAAGGAAATTACCTTAAACAAAGGATTAAAAAAAGACAACTACTTTTTATTAATGATTTAACTAATGAGGAACTTGATCTTTGTGAAATTCAGTTTCAGTAAAGAATTACTTTCATACTATAAGCAAACTGCTGGTTCATGGAAACCAAATAGTTCTACAGATATGTTCAATGGAAACAATATTTTACATCTAAAATTACGTTGCTTTTAGGAACCAGTGAGGGCAAATGCCCTCAGTTATTTACTTACTCAAGGGGAAAAAAAAACAAAACAAAAACAAAAAACTTGGGTAGGAGGATTGTAACAGTTCTAGACTAAAGAAAACTACATAAGAATTGAATCTCAAGCCATAAAAAATACGTTTAGTTGATGAGTAGGGGGATTTTTTAAAAAAAATCTTGACATGCATTTAATTATCCCATACTTGAAAATTATAATTCAGAAGAATGCATTTCATCCTTCTAAACTGAAAATCAGGAAATGACTTGAGGATGGTACAATAATGAAAATGTTCGCTTCTGCATTTCACAATTTAGAAATCACTGTAAAGTTATCAATAACATAGAAAAATCTCTTCTATTAGGTCAAGGGCAACATTTGTTCACCTTACTTAAAGATCATTAAAATACATTCTTAATCATAACATGTAGTTCATTACAAATAAAATTGCCTTTGGTTCAATAAAACTAATTAAATGTAAATGGTATTGTTTACTGCTGTATGGATCTTCTGATATAAATCAGCAAGTCACCATTTATTGAAAATTACAGTGACCTCATTGCTGTTAATAAATTTAGCTGATCACACAAGCTAGAGAAGAATGTCTCAGAACACGCGTATCGCCAGAAGAACTGTCCCACCTATAACTATGAAACTGCAAGAAACATAATCTAGGTGTTACGATATTTGCTGCTCAGCCATCATTAAATGACTTGTTGAAATTTTAATTCTCCGATCACATTAAGTGCTTTAGAAAGACAACAAAATCTGTACCGATCGCATTGGTGGTGTCATCTGTTCTTTAAGAAAGGCTCTGAAGGTCTGCAGGCTTGTTTATTCTGGGTGTCACAGCGGGTAGGGTTACGGTGCTGCTCTGCTGACACGACTGACAGCTCATGCCAATACAAGATGCTCACTGCCTTTACATCAGTAAGTGAAGAATTCCAAACATGTGACAGTTACAGAGGGTATATTCCGTCAAACACCAAATTGTTTATAGTCTTATTTTATGCTCTACTTGCACGCATTCTCTTAAATTATTAAAAATATATTTTAATATGTAAATATGAACCATAGGCCTTGGCTTTCAAAACATCCTGCAAGCACATGAAGAGGACACCGTAACAGGTGTTGCTTTACGTGTGGAGAGTCCCTAGAAGCCAGGAAAAACACTACTGCAATGACCAACTGCTCCCTCAGAGACAAAGTCAGCTGAAGCAACGCAACCCACTACAGCAAAACCCCTGGACATCAGCCCCGTGACAGCAAGGGCAAAACGCCGGGGCCCAGAGACCGTGCCTGACACACCACCCCCACCTGAATGGGCTGTGTGTGTGAACGGGCCCCCTGCAGCCAACTGCTGTTTATCGTAAACACGTATGCAGTTAACCCTGGGAACCTAACCACCCATACAAATACCGGCCTTCAGTGCAGTACTGCATTAAAACGCTAGCTTTGTGTCTTTGAAACGGACAAGGCTAAGAACCTTGAGTTCTCCACCTAATTGTATGTAAGCACAGAATATATCGTGCACCAGCCATTTTCTTTACAGGGTCTTTCAACTAACCCAGCATCAGCTTTGTGCGTTGTCACGACACAAGGCGCGACGGTGCCCCCCACNCGGCGCCCTGCCGGGGGAGCGGGCAGCCCCCTTGGCTAGTACTGCGCACCGAAACCGGCATCGCCCGGGTACGAACGAGCCGGCAGGTTCCTTGTCCAAAATTCCTTAAAGCGAACCAGTTTTCACTAATAAAAAGGTAAAGCAGGACATTTAGATAGGCGTTTCCTGAAGCGGCTTATTTTCACCACACCAGTGACCTCGGGGGCAAACACGGCGCGCTGCCCACCCTGCGCAGCACACCCTGCGCACGGAGGGGAGGGTCACGGAGGGCAGGCAGGAAGGATCGTCGCCCAATCCTCCCAACATTTTGTAGAGGAAAGGAAACGAAAGCTGATGCCAGACGGGAGCACGAAGCCCAGTCCTTCGCCAGCCTGCTGCAAACCCCAACCAATTCCTGCAACAGTAACTTGAAGCCTATCGAAAAGCCGATGCCCCTGTTAGGCGCTGCGCAGGTCAGCGAGCTGATGGCTGTAAAATAGTGGGTTTCCAGGTTGGGAACAGCAATGGGCACAGGGATGTTTTACAAAGCAACAGGCATCTTCAAGTTAGTACCTGGAAAGCAACTCGCCTGTTTTTTCAGTTTTGTTAAGAGAAGTTTTCAGCAACAGCGCACACTGTAGAAGCCGAGGGCGAGAACGTCTACTTGAAATGGATTTCGCAAACAATCCTTACACTTTTAACCAAGCTGCTTCAGTTTTTTCCCCACTGTGTACAGGAGAGCTTGAATACTCTTTGCTGAGAAAACCTCAACTACGTATTTCAAGCAACCCTTTTTAGATAAGCTGGGTGTAAAGTTTAAGGGTGCCAAACATCCCTACGCATTTAAAGCATGTATCCCATTTTTACCCTTTCACACCCATTATTTTTACTGTAACCATAAAGAAATAATTCTGCCCACTGCTTTTAACTTTTAAAAAAAAACATAAATACATTTATGTATCTGTATATTGGACCTATATATGGATACAAAAAAATTAGGCTTAGAATAAAATAATTCCATAATGCTTTTTTTTATTAGTTTGAATCTTCACATCTTCATACTAATCTTCTGAAGTTCTCCATCCACAGAGTTTCTTTAGATGGCTGAGAGTCTTGCATATCATTGCCATCCCAGCAAAGGTAAAAGTGTCTTTGCAGAAATTAAAGAAATACCAATATGCTTTCCACAGAAATGGAAACAGCCTTCTGGGATTTGTGGCAAGCATCATCATCTGCGAAGGACGTGGGGATCCCCTAAAAAGTATTTACAGTTGGGGGCATTAGGCTATCGTTTCCCCAAAATAATCCACAGACAGATGTGGCTTAGGAGTGAAGCAGATACACGACATGACCACTCATCATGATTTAGCCCCAGCTGGCAACTAAGCACCACACAAACAGTTTAAGACCAGCTGGGAAACAGCCATTTAAAATTATTTCATTAAAGAACCGCCAAGTGTCAACAGTTCAACCAAACCACACAGCGTGGAAATTGTGAGATAGTTTAGTTGTTGGGAAGTATTATGCCCAGTATCAGTTACTTCAGGATGAGATGTCAGCTTAATACAGACAAAGTCTTGGCTAGTGTGGTTAACTGCCAATAATTCTGTGATGTGAGAAGGGGCAGAGGTATGACAACTGCCTGGTGGCTTCCATTTGCTACTGGCAGCCAGGGAAGGTTTGTTACACGTACATAGCTCCATGATTAACCACACCGGATGACACAACTCAGGTGTCACCTACAGCTCAAGAAGAGGGAGAATATAAAAATCTTGCAAGAAGCATAGATGAGTTAGAGGTAGGTTAATAGCACTAAGCACGAACAACTAAGGAAGAAATGGTGACTATATTGTACAGTTAACTCTTGCATACTGTTTCCAAGATGCATGAATAAATTATCGGTGATACCTCGCCTTTCCTTCCCTTACATGCCCAAAACAGCCACCACCTGAAGCAAGCCTTCACTTCTGCAGGAAGTTCAGGCTGCATGTCCTACCATTCAAATGCAGACTCGCCCAAATTCAACTGTTTCCAACCTATTTTCCACTGCAAACAACTACAAATATTTACTTCACATGCACATAATTTTATACTATCTCCATAGAAGCTTAACAAGTTATTTGTCAAGTCTTATTGATAAGTAATTTTTATTTTTTTAAAAAACAACATAATATAAAAGTTACAGTACCAGCCTCTGCTCTACCAGGTCTACTTCTTCCTAGCAAGGAAGGAAAACTTCAGACATGGATTTGTTTGGTTTAAAAAATAAACAAAACAAAACCCCATAAACAAAAAACAAACCAGAAGAGATAACATAAAGCTTTTTTCCTTTTCTTTTCCAAAGTAACGTGTAGAGAAACCTTTGCATTGTAATTTACTCCAGAATTCACCAACCTCAGAACACCAAAATTATAATCAGCAAACAGAACTCAAAGAGGCAGTGCTCTGCATTAAGAGTTGTGTTTGGAAATGATCCTTCCAGAACAAAAGAGAAATAAAAAATAATAGCTGAGTTGGACACAGTTGTAACTATCTGAAAAAGAATAATTTAAAGTATCAAAGCAAGATAGAAAGTTGATTGGATATTAGCCAGATGCATACATCTGCCTCAAATATGGACTCTCTTTTTTTTTAAATGAGAAAACAACATAGGCCAATGGTTAAATGGTAAAAACCTACAGGAAAGGCTTATTACAAATACTAAATTCAACTGCAGGTTACGAAATACTTGTTAAAGTCTGTTCTTGCACCAGAACTCCTGTCTTGGAGCCTGGCTTGGCATCTCTTTCTGGTATGACCAACCTTCAGTTTCATCCCTTTTTCCCAATCCTCTAAACTCAAACGTAGCTATTTATTCCTCCTCCTGTCACATGTGAAGCCAGTAGCCAGAGCACTATGACACAGGAAAAAAAACCTCTCCCTTTTGCTAATTTCAGTGGCAGCAACTCTGTAATTCCGGAAGAATAACTGCATAAATCCTGCTAAGATCTGGCAGATCATCTAACACTTTTTTTTATTGAGATGGAATATAAACAGTCCTCTTAAAGTATGCTTGCCTTTAACAAAACACCTAACTGATTTAGTGTCAAAACACCAGAAATTCTGTACAGGATAACTTCCACAAGCTTGTAACTTCAGTATGTTTTCAGAGGAGTCCCTTAATACCAAGGCAATCCTCCTGTAAAACAGCAAGCTTCCCCAGTACCAGAGAGACAATTCAGCTTCTCATTAAGAGACATTTATACAATCCTACATACGTTTTTGTAGACACATCTATTTTGAATGGTTAAGATATATACACACATATAAATGTCCTTTTTCATTATTTAAGTTACCCATGACACATACATGCACTCAAAAATACATACGTTAAGGCAACTCTTAAAGAACCCTCCTTGCAAGAACTTGCACGTTGCACCTAGTCAGACCAGAGAGCATCCTGACAACAAAAAGCACTCTACACCTTCCAAGGGCAGACTGCTGTTGCCCAAGCTTACAAGTTAGTGATTAAAGCAACAGCTCCCAAGGCAAGAATAACTTGCACTGACAGCGTAACACTTGAAAACACTACAACTGTGATACACTTCTGTGGAGTACGGATCTCAGTGGGGACCACAATGAGAGCCACTAAGCGGAACGATAAAAATCCAATTCTGACTGTTTGTTTTCAATGTAAAAACAAGAATATTTGCATAACCAACTTCTCGTTCAGCATTCAATGGAATATCTCTCTCCAATTTATTGCAAATTTGAGACTGTGTTAACAGATGTTTTCCAATACTTACAATAATTGTAACAATCTTTTAGATAAGATCTATATGCATACACAGAAGACATCTTAAAAGCAAAGAGATAAAATGCTTACCCCCAACGCAGGTAATCTTTGTGTGCAACTGACAGCAACCTTGAGTTTCCAATCTGTTTCTCCATCAAGCTGATCAGTTCGAATAAAACATGAACCTTAAAGTTATAAAGAGACATCAAGCTATTTTTTCAATCTCAAAAATTCAATCTGCATTAAAAAAATTAGAAAAATGAAAATAAAGCAATTTACAAGCATTTCTAAATAAACATGCTACATATAAAAGGGTTAGTATTTTGGAATTTGTGTGCTTTCTTCCAGGAATGCTCCAGATATCACACAGGAGCATACTTTTTCCAATAAAATTAACAACATGCCTATTTATGAATGGGGGTGCAATCCTGTTTTACAGATTTCTTAATAGTTTCTAAACCGGTTTCCAAATGTTACTAGCAAGAGAGAGAACTTCATTGGCTGAAGCTGAAACAGGTTTTATTTTTTCTTTTTAGAACTGTGTCACTTGTACAATTCCAACACACTAGAAAAATGAACGGATACCTGTGATTTTTGTCTGTTTGTGGGTATGACATGACAAACTTGCCCTGCTTGTAGTCTCCTCACTTCTTTGAAAATAAAGTATTTAACATAAATCCTTGACGTGGATACCATTCAAAACAACATGGGTCTCAATGTATTGTACTTTAAAAAAAATAAATTTAAATCATCTGTAATTGTCAAGAATCAAAGTCTAAAGAAACCTGTCAACACATGCAGAGTATTTAAGATACGAGGGAAGCTCAAGATACAGGCATGTATACATACTGAAGAGAATCAGTGTGCTTTACAGACAGAAGACTAGTATTCAAGAAACAGAAAAATGATCAGTGCAGAGTGTCCCCCCACCCCAATAACTAGTTTGATAGATATCATCAAGTCTGGACTATTACATAGGTTATTAATGTAGGCTTCAAAAAGACTGCACACTGACCCTGAAATCTATTAAAAACAGATACAATTAGCTACAGTTTCCATCTAGTTTGAAGCCCTTAAAAAAGGTGGTAAAATCTTAGCAATACTCTTCACAATTGCTACACTAAAGAAACCTTAAATATTTCTGAAGTAATAATTACAACTTCCATTACACTACAGCCTACGAATTGTATACACTATTGTTACTGTGTGCTATGAATGTGAAATAAAAATAGATTTTTCTAGTTATTTGTAAATTTTAAACAACGTGTATAGACATACATGCATATATACCCATAATTTCTTCTAAGTTTTTATTGGATTGGTTGAAAGGAACAAAGTAGTTTCATCACTAGAAGTGATACGGTAGCAATTAAACTGAGGGAAACACTGGCAACCGAGTTTATCCGAGTTTTGAGTCTTACACAGACAAGACAATGTGCTAGAAGCTTTGAATCTAGTAGGCAGTACATCAAGAAAGGGTACCTACTAGTGAACACAAAATCAAGAGAGGTTCTTTTTTAGGCCACGCGGACCCTGATGTAAGTAAAATCTAACAGAACCCAATGTTTTATTCGTCAAGGCCTGTAAATTAAGCAGTTCAATGAGCTAACGGTCTGAAAGGACATGCTTGAAAGGGAAGCCACCTGAAATTATATCTGACTAGAAGGTAGCATTTTTGCACACCAGTCCTTACAAGCCTTCATATGACAGCTGTATTTATATTAAATGCATAGTATGTAAACAAATCTTTAAATGTTAATATAATCAGCTCTCAGAACACATTGTCACAACTAAATTTCACCCAAAGTTCAGAGCTGCAAGCTGCAAAGCTGTATCCAAAGTTGTTGAAAAGCTGGTTTTAAATTCTTCACAGGATTTTTCACAGATTTTCTTCTAAAATTAAAATACTATAAAGCACTTTTTCAAGAGTCCAGTGACATACACTGCATTTCAATTAAGGGTGAGGTACGTAGGAATGCCTAGAAATCCCACGGTTTCACTGCACTTTCTATCCATGGCATAAATGAGCCTCCTTTCCATCATACTTTTCCTGTACAAGACATTTCATGGTTCTCTTTACCCTTCCTGTCAATGGTTGCTCTCTTCCATCAATTTCATTTAGAATTATACTATAGATCAATGCAGTTCAAGACCAGTGTGGCTCCTGTGAATGGTTGACTGCACATATATTCATTTAATAGAGCTCACACTATGACATGTATTGGCCAGCTGCATTTCCTCTCCACTTCAGCAGTTAATTTCATCAATAACTTATCTCATAGCCTGTTTCCCTTTTATCCAGAAAAAGGGACCGCTTTCTGCTAAGTCAGCTTTCTATAGTGATCACAACAGCAAAACTGAAACAATACAATCCTCTTCTCTACCTCAAATACTGCAGCAGATGTGACCAAGTAATTTTAATTATACTATGAGATACTGATTTTAAACCTGGCTTAACTGAGCTATAAACATGAGAGATTAAACATGTAATCACAAAAAAAAGTATAAAAACAACTCTTCAATGCTACCAAGCCCTTGGACCTGTAAAAAGCCAAATGTTAGAATCATAGAGTATGATGAGTTGGAAGCCACCCATAAGGATCATGAAGTCCAACTCCTGGCTCCACACAGGACCAGCCCAATCAGAGCAGATGACTCCGGGCGCTGTCCAGATGCTTCTTGAACTCAGCCAAGCTCGGTGCGGTGACCACTGCCCTGGGGAGCCTGTTCCAGGGCCTGACCACCCTCTCCATGAAGAACCTGTTCCTGATCTCCACCCTAAACCTCCCCTGTTGCAGCTTCATGCTGTTCCCTCGGGTTCTATCGCTGGTCACCAGAGGGTCGAGATCAGCGCCTGCCCCTTCGCTCCCCCTCGTGAGGAAGCTGTAGGCTGCGATGAAGTCACCCCTCAGCCTTCTCTAGACTGAACAAGCCAATGGACCTCAGCCTCTTTTCATACGTCTTCCCCTCTAGACCCTTCACCATCTTAGTTGCCCTTCTTTGGACTCTCCAATAGCATTATGTCTGTATTGTACTGCAGCACCCAAAACTGCACACAGTACTTGAGGTGAGGCCCCACCAGTGCAGTGTAGAGTGTGACAATCACTTCCCTAGACCTGCCGGCAAAAATTCCCCACTCTATCACGTGAAATTCACAAGTACTTTACCTTTGGAAGGTATTTGAGTCAACAGTACATAAAACTTCTAAAAAAATCAAAGTCTTCTGAAAAAATAGCTATTGTAACTGCTCCATTTTCAAATACCTGGAAGCACTGCCCCGTCCCCCACCAATCAAAATATTGGGAAAAAAAAAAGAATAGTAAAAAACTGTGTTACGTACTTTAACAGAATGCTTTAGGTCAGTGTTAAAAATCTCTTCTTTTTCTAACCTGAACATGACTTGCCAGGAAAAACCACATCTATACAAATGTCAGGAATTGCTATGCCCTCTGAAATCAGTAATAACTCTGGAACCTGATAACCTGACAATTATTAGAATCAATTTTTTTTTCTCTGTTTCTTTAAATCATGAAGTATTTTAAATAGTTACCAAAGCATAGCTGTCTACAAAAAAAAACATTCCACACTGCACGTAAGTTTTCATAAGGTTACATATAAAGGATGATAATGAAATTAAATTTTTTACTTTATTCAGTGAGGACACTCAAATACTCATTTCCCATAACAATACACATATCCATTAGTGATCAAAGTTGAACACTGTGAACACATTTGCCTTCTGTCTCTATATAGTGAAAATTTTGAAATTATCTGAATTAGAACTTAAGGGTTGATTTAAGGAAAATACACTGGCTTTAAGGAGTTTAATCATTTATCAAAAGAGCAAACATCATATGAACACATTTAAACTCATTTACATTATGTAATATTTATTTAGCCTAAACAGTTGAAGACAGGGATAAAATAATTTAGAGCATGTCCAAGGAAGGTGCTGTCCGAGTGCAACTAAACTGATTTTTAAAACCATTTCAACTGAAAACTATGAAACTTGTATGCTTAGGCAAGTCCTAGGACTACAATTTTCTGTGTTTTAACAAAAGCTCAACTATTTAAGGCCTGTTCAGAATTTACCCTAAGATTGTTTTTCTGTGGAAAAGCAGCACCTGCAACACAAAGGATAAAAACCCTTTTAAGAACCTGAAGTAACTATGTAACTTTAAAATATAAGGATATGTTACTAATTATTAACAAACTTCTTGTTTACGGTTATTTGAGATACTATGGATAAAAACCTATGGATACTATGGATACAAACCTGCCTTTTTTTTAACTCTCTTTTGTGTGTTAATAGAATGTTGAACAAAAATTATGTTTATTTCAGCAGCTTTTATTGCATTTCCTAATAGATACAAAAGCTCAGATATGAAGGCACTAATACAGGGCCGTGATATGCCTGGCAAACAAAGGTACTGTGCTCGGCACAGAGTAAGTAGGATTCTTCCTGCTTACTCACTGTGTGCTGGACTTGAAGCTTCATTCGGAACATACATGCAAGACATATGCATGTCAAACACTTCTGGGAATGGTTTGTACTTACATGTGCATCAGTGACCTTTTGTGGGCCTCCCTACTCCAGAAATCCTGAAGAAAGAGGTCCTGAACAAAAATTTTCAAACTACATACATGTTGTGCTAGGAATATGCTGATCATATTTTAGCCCTAAAACTTAATAAAAAGTGAGGAAAAAAGATAGTGTACTTTCCCAACTATTCACAAAGAAAAGGTAGGAAAGTACACTAATAGTTAAAGCACTTGCTTCCCAGGACTGGCCAGGTTGCCTAAGAGCCACATAAGAAATTAAGATGGTTTTCCTGCTCTAAGAAACTGAACTATCCCACTTGCCCTGTACCCAGAACTTAATTTTCAGCCTGGAAGAAGGATCTGAGAAAGAAGCTCTACGTCATGAGATGAGATAGAAGAGAGAGGATTCTGAGTTCTGGGGGGAAAAACCTGAGCAATAATTTATTCTGATTAGCATTAAAAAAAATTATAAAGCGAATGACAAATAAATATAAAAATACTTCTGCACTTCTGTCCTTCACAATTTCTACTCTTGCTTTGAGCAATCACTTACAGCAAATCTTGTCTTCAACTACACCTATTTAATCAGCATTTTACAAGTGAAATTTTTAAGTTTCCATTTTTGTATTTCACAAGTACATTCGAATCCCTTCCATTGAGCCCTAACAGTCAACCCACACACGATATTTGTTACAAATGTCAGTATACACAGTAAAGAATACTATATAAGAAGCCAATCAACAACACAGAAGTTCTGAAAACTGTATTTAACTGTCACTTGGAGAACATTAAAGTTAACAGATTCCTGCTTGCAATTTTTTTTTTCTGCCAAATATCAGCAAGCTTAAAGAAAAAGAGACTTGCCAGTAAGAACTAACAAGAACTTATAGGTATAATTCAAATATGCCAGAGCAAACATTTTAATGTTATACTCTGCTGAAGACGCATCAGAGGGAAGCAACTATAATTTGGTTGTATATAGCAGATATGCAGGAATATATATATTTCACAAGTGTATTAGAGAACAAGCACCCCAGTCTTGAAAAGGTACTGTTTTATCGGCATAAATGCAGAGTTGAATTCCAAAGTCCATTACAGATATATCACTGAAAACCAACCATAGTGTGTGAACTTACTCTAAAAAAAAAAATCATAAAACTAAATTGCATTTATTTTCTATAATGTATAACTGATAATTCACATCAGTTATTCTTAAACAGAGATAATGCTAAACCACCACTACACGTCTGGGTTCTTTTCAGTCAAATCTCAATAAATAAAATTATGTCTGCCTTCTCTCTCAAGAGCTGTATCCAATGAATTTTTTACAAATGAGAATAACAGCTACAACTAATGCCTTTCAAGCCTCAGCAAAACTGAATTATTAAATCTGTCTGCCTATATCCTATTACAGCCTACTTATGAATACTTGATTTTATTTTGTATAATTGACAACAGTTGTCAGGAAAGGAAGGTTTTAACAGCAATCAAATTAAGATCAACTGGTATAAGTGTCACAGTGAAGAGCCTACATCCAGTGTTGATGAATTAATTGATGGGTCACTGGGAAACAGGGTACATGGAACTGTGGTGTCATAAATAGCTGTATGTTGTTTGGTAATACCACCAGCCTTCCTGCTTTAAGTTAAAAGCATTCAAAGAGATGGGTTACTACAATATACCCAACAAAAGAAAAATGTACTTTGACTTTGCACACCTAACATCAGATCATTTCCAAACAACTTTATTTTTAAATCATTTATATTACTTAGGTGACTATGTGCATGAAAATTTTAAACCGATGACAAGATGAATAGCAGCACCAAGATGACATGTTGGAGTAGAGAGTTTCATTTACCGCTGTAACAAGCAGCTTTCGATTACGATAGCTTCTAAGGAGGAAAAAAGCCCCATATACCTGAAGCATCCCAAACATTTAAGCTAGAATGCCATCACATAGCATGCAATCAAAAAATGTAGTGGCATTTATACAAGGCTGATTAAATTAGTTTTAAAGCATTAGTTTCTCTTAAGACCATGAAAGAACTGTGTGTACTTGAGATATTTGATCTGAATTAAGAAACCGATGAAGCAATTGATTAATTGGAATTTAAGCCATCAGTCACTGGATCCATCAACAGATTCATTTACATTCTAAACAATCAGCTGATGGTCTTATAGGATACCATGTATTAATACACAGTCAATATGATACCCCCAAACTCATCACAGTTCCTTATTGACAAGCACACAGATGCTTTTAATCCAAGCTTGATCACACTGCATCTTTTTTGAATTGCTATATTGATTCAGTACGCTTTAGGAATTTTTACCTCTACTTTTATTAAAAACATTATGGAATTCTCTTGTACATAGCAAACAATGTTCCACGTAAAAAAAAAAGGCATCTACATTCATATTCGCATTCTTAAATTTTAACTCACTGATTATTCTGAGATATACGGAAGGATGCTCAAAAGCATTAATATGTCTTTTCCGTTTAATAGGATTTGATGCACCACTTTGCTCCATTATTCTTCTGATGTATACTAGTAATCTCTTTTTGGAGAAACCCAGCGATACAGAAAAAAGATAATGTGAATTATTTATGTCTTCAGTTTAATGACTAAATCAAAACCTCTGCCATACAGAATGCTTAGAACACTGAAAAAGTTCTCGATTTTCAGATTTTAAAAAAAAAAAGGTGAAGGAGGCCAGAATACCACTTTATAATGGTACAAAAATTGGTAGTATACTTGGCGTGTGTCAGTTTTACCATTACATTTTATACAATAGAGAGAATATTTTTCACTGACACTACTACTAAGCATTTGCTTAGTCTGCTCTTCTAGTTTTTTTTAACATTTAGAACTGGAATAACCTATGGTGATCCATCCCATGACCGATCTGCATCACCAGATTAAAATCCAAGAATCTTGAGAATATTTTCAGCCTTGTTTATTAATTTGTAAATCGATTTTGCTCACATCTTCAACATACTAGTCATATTTACTACACCTTAGTATTAGAAACACATTTCTCAACAAGCAGAAGATGGTATATCTTCCTTCAAATGAATCAAGGATGAAAAAGTCTTTCAGAAGTAATTGTAACGCAGTAGGAGAAAAATGCTACCTAGTATAACCTACTACAGTGAGCTAGTATCACTGAGATTACAGACTGCTTTAATACAAAATATGCTGCACATCTGGATAGGTAAAAGGGATGAAACCCTTGCAGCCAGAGAGGTTAGTCCTTTAACACAAAGGTAGCTCTGCTGCAAACCGTCTTAAGACCCCCACTAAAACGGGAAAATTGTCTAACAGATTCTATTCCGTAAGTGCTAGTCCACAAACACCATCCATTTTGATATTTTATAATTTGAATGATTATTCTGATCTAAGCACTGAGTTCAGCTGGCATTTTCCATTTATCTGTCCTTAACACACAGCGCTCATTTGGCCCTCACAGCAAAACATTCTGGTTTACAGTTGGAAAGTTGGTTCTTACTTAAAACATATTATGAGAATTATTCTAAGTGCAAGTACTGCATCTTTGCCTAAAGATTCAATAGGATCCTTCTTACAACATAGTCAGATATGCAGTAGTTAGACAGGACAAACATTAAATTGCTGCCTATAATGACAGAAATGGAACCAGGAATTAGGACTTTTTACCTAGCTTGCTTCTTTTTTGGCTTAAATTTCAGTAGAAAAATCAATTCAATCAATTTTCTGATTTAATGCAAAGCACACAGTAACATCAATGCCACAAGTGAAGGTTCAAAACATTCAAAATATTTTAAGAATATTGGCTAAACAGGTTCCCTGATTTAAGAGATCTGACAGTACAACAGAACTCGCCCTCCCCATCGACCTCCCTAATGCACTTACGTATTTCTAAGGACCAATAATACAAAAAATACATATGGATATATACCTCAAGGAAAAGAGCTTGTAACTGACTCAAGGAGCATTTTCTCTCTGTATGAAAGCAGAGCTCACAAGCCAAAAGAGAAGGTTGAGAAAAGGGTATGGCCAAATAGACCAGAATCCACTGAAAGCACATTTAGTCTCGAAGATTTTAGCAGCAGCAATAACAATCAAATTGAAGGACATACTATTAACTAAATTAGGAGGAGCAGGAATCAAAGCCTT
Source organism: Psophia crepitans (assembly GCA_013399095.1). Classification (NCBI taxonomy): domain Eukaryota; kingdom Metazoa; phylum Chordata; class Aves; order Gruiformes; family Psophiidae; genus Psophia; species Psophia crepitans. The sequence continues at coordinate 20,972 of VWZZ01001061.1, forward strand.
GGTATCTCAGAAAGCTTACATACAGAAAAGTACAAGTCAAAGGACTTGACAAAGCCATCAGATTACAATAGGCATGTGAAAAACAAGAGGATAAATCTTTGGTTAAAAATTTAGCATGGAAAAGCACATTCTCCTTTACCAAAAAGGAGTCTGGGAAGAAGCAACAGACCTAGCTGCAAAGATTTATCACTGGACATCATTACAGCAAAAAGCAGAGGATTTCTGGTTTTTTCCAATTTCTTTTTACTTGACAGGGGAAGGCTGTGTAAATCTACATGGACACCTGCAAAGAGAACTGGAACTGAAGAAGTTAAATATTTGAGCTAAATTTCATTTACCATTCATATGTACCAAGAGCAGTGACAGTATGGCAACATGGGCCATAGCACTCGTACAGAGAACTCAGTGCCCTCCCCAGCTGCGTACTCCCTACAAAGCAGGTTGCTCCACATCAGACTTTCTGCCACTGGGAACGGAGCTGCTAGACTAAGGCAGTTCAAGCCGACACAAGCTTCCACCCCAACTCCAGCCAGCCACACGACTCAATCCTCATATGACAGTCAGAATCAGGTAAACATATGCAAGCCATCCTTCCCTTATGAATACACTCAGATTGATCTCAGCATCATTTTTAAATTTTTACTGAGATAACTTTAAAACTACTGAAAGACCACTCCTCATTAGACCTAATAATCAGAACTTTATAGGCTATGCAGCAACTTGTTTTTCACAATAAAGATGAGGACCACCAAGAGACATTTTTCCAATCATTTCAAAGAGTTATCAAGTTAATGTTAACAGCTTGCCTAGTAAAGCCTTCAGGTAAGGGGGAAAAAAAAAAAGCAGTATTAAACAATATAATAGAAGAAAAAGGTGACAGTATCTTTAAAAAACCATAATGCATGGCATCAGTTTTATGAACAGATACTTTACAGGAAACAAACTGCTTCTATGCAAACAATTCTTGAACCTAACTTCTGCAATTTCTTTGTCTTATTTTCAAAGCCTTTGACATATTCACAGTCTATCAGTTATAAATCTACATGTAGTTTGTTTGCGTGACTTGCCCTGCCTGAGATCTGCTTTGATGATTGTCACCTTCAGCTTTTTTAAACTGTTTCCCAAAATTAGGGAAATCATTTGTGATTTCAGATACTCAGACTGCTGCTCCAGGTGAGCAACCAAATACCCTGACATTATGTGGAAATGGATTATCACTGGATAGTAGGAACAGGCAAACTTATGCCTAACACAATACATTGCCTCCTTACAAATCAACTTTTTCAACTCTTACGAGTCTTTTTTTTTTTAACCACAAAAAATTACAAAATAGTAAAATATTTCTTTGTTACTGTTTATTTTGCTGCAAGTCTAATGAAGCACATGCATTGTGCTAGTACCCAAGTATGCACAGAAAATAAAAGAAAATCATTGGGAAATTAAATATATGATAATGTCTTCTAATAAAATTTTACTGTGTAATTTCACATCAATAATATGTAGGGAGTAATACTATTAGGACCTTAATACCTGCTGAGACCATCTCCTTCCACCACATAACACTCTCATTACCTGACTATATCTTAAACAAGCAGCTGATCACAGAGAATCAGTATTACTCAGTGGCTTAAAGTAGATACCAAAACATTTCAAGCCCAAGTTAAATCAAATGTTAAAAACAGAACAGGAACTGAAGTATAGAAACAGATTAAAGTAGTTCGGACAGATTGTTGGCAGCTACTCATGCCCCGAAGATAAACTTTTATCTGGCCGTATGTGCAAAACTTAACTCTAGTCATTTATCATTCTCCATAGCAGTAGATTTTCAAAGCATTTTAGTTCCCAGACAGGTAGGTTTTATAACGCCTGTTTTCTAAACATAATAGAAAATTCCAGAATGTGTGACAAATGCAACTCCTTCAGCCTTATTATTCTGCAGTAGCTGGTTTTATAAAGAGATAAAAAGCAACATGAGTTGTGCAACTGAACTCCAAACTGACATTTTTTCCTCTGCTTTCATTTTCAAATATTTGAAGTTCCAGAACAGGCTAGGGCCCAGACAATAAAGTTGTTTGCAGAACACTTACTCCTAAATGTCCAGAATAAATATGTATTACTTGCATCACCTTTATCATATTTTTACTTGCAGTGAGTTTGGAGTTTCACATTAAGATACAAGCGTTCTAATAATACTTGCGTTTTCAGATCCTCAAAACTAGACCTTTTTAACAAGTAAAACATACTTGCCAGCACAACGCTCTCTTTCTGTGGAGAAATGCTTAAGAAATTAATAGTTTTCAAAATAACTGTTTTCTTTAATTAGCGGACTTTGTTTGACAAGGTAGACTCTGGAGTAAGCCTTTACTAGTTTACTCACAGCTCCTTCCAACAGCAAATCAAGCTATAAGAATTATAACTTAGCCTGTACTTGCATTGCATAATTTATGCCAGTAAAATGGTTAAATTTTTTTAAAATTATGACATCTGAGGCACTTATATTGCTACAGAAATGAATTGCTACAAAGCCTCAAAAAAAAAATTTCCTTTTGTATTCCTACGTTTTATTCATACCACTGTTGTTAAAACAATTACAAGTAGAAGAATCCTGAAAACTTTTAACTATAAATTTTAATACAAGTCAGATTGCTCTTTCTGTTATCATTCTGAAAAAATATAAACATGTTCGTGTCCAGTAAATTATGTTTGACTAAATACACCTTTTTTAAGGTGTTTTGTAAGTGAAATTCAAGAAACTGATCTTTGCAATAGGGGATGTCCATGATGACCTCAACAGGCTGGAGAAACAGGCTGACAAGAACCTCAAAGTTCAACAAGAACTGGTGCAAAATGCTGCGCCTGGGGAGGAACACCCTCACACACCAGCCTATGCTGGGGGAGGGTGCAAAGAGGAGCACCAAGCTCTTTTCAGTGGTGCCCAGCGACAGGAGCACAGGCAACGGGCAGACTGAGGCACAGGAGGTTCCCTCTGAGCACAGGGAAACAAGAATTATCTTTTGTGAGGATAACAGCACTGGCACAGCTTGCTCAGAAAGGCTGTGGAATCTCCCTCCTTGGAGATACTTAAATGCTGTCCAGACATGGGTCCAGGACCCACCTCAAGGTGGCCCTGCTTGAGCAAGGGGGTTGGACCAGGTGGTATCTGGAGATCCCTTCCAACCTGAACCATGCTACAATTCTGAGATGCCATCTGAAGTACTGGCATAAGGAAGACCAAAACAATGTAACACAGCCCTGAAAAATATCATATCGAGTAATTATGCAATTGGAATTCCTTTGCAAGGAATTAAAGGTTCTTCACAATCAAAAGATTTTAAGATTTCATAACTCATTTCCCTTTTCCCTATTGCTTCCATTGCACAGCTGGAGTGATAGACATACAGGATTTTGGAATGTCCACACCAGTAAATTACTATATACTGGTTTTAAAGACATACAGTAATAAAATTGGTTTATGATGATTTGTGCATGCCAGCATGTTTGACAGCAATGGAACTGATCAGTCATAGGAGTTATTCTCTTAGAGTATCACCTCTAACAATACCAAAAAAAAGATATTTTACCAATCTGGCAGCTGCTGAGAAGTCTACAGCAGCTGATATATTAAAATGCATTTGTGGACCTTATTATACTAAACTTCTAATGTGGTACTCTGTCTCTTGGAAAAACTACTTTTTTCCCAGAAGCAGTGGGTGTTACTCTACAAGGAATCAAAAATTCTCACTCTGTACAGAAGACAGATGTACAAGATTCAAATACTATAATCAGGAAAGTTGAAGCAGAACAGTAAAAGCGCTTCGACTTTACTCTTTGGAAGTTCAGTTTTTACCAGACAAAGCTGAAGAGAAAACCCAGCTCTACTTTTCATACCATCACAAAGCATTATCTGTGATAAGGGGGACCTCAGGAATAAAAAGAAGGGTTTAACCAAGGTTAATCAATTCTTATCATCCTAAAAAGCTACTAACAGAAAACAGTATTATAACAGAGTTGTGAGTTTGTCATAGGTCTAAATAGTTAGCAGCAGGACTAACCATTCTTCATCGCCCTAGCATCTATGGAACACATCACAAGCCCAAAAGGTAGTTAGAATCATAGAATCACAGAATGGTTTGGGTTGGAAGGGACCTCAAAGATCATCAAGTTCCAACCCCTCTACCATGGGCAGGGACACTCTCCACTAGATCAGGTTGCCCAAAGCCCCATCCAACCTAGCTTCGAATACTTCCAGGGAGGGCACTGTCACAGCTTCTCTGGGCAACCTGTTTCAGTGCCTCACCACCCCCCACAGCAAAGAATTTCTTCCTAATATCTAATCTAAGTCTCCCCTCTCTCAGTTTAAACCCATTCCTCCTTGTCCTGTCACTCCCTGCCCTTGTAAACAGCTCCTCTCCAGCTTTTGTGTAGGCCCCCTTTAGATACTGGGAGGCCACAATTAGGTCTCCCTGGAGCCTTCTCTTCTCCAGGCTGAACAAGCCCAACTCTCTCAACCTGTCCTCACAGGAGAGGTGCTCCAGCCCTCTGATCAGCTTTGTGGCCCTCCTTCCGATTTGTTCCAGCAGCTCCATGTCTTTCCTGTACTGGGAACCCCAAAACTGGACGCAGTACTCCAGGTGGGGTCTCACAAGAGCGGAGTAGAGGGGGAGAATCACCTCCCTCGACCTGCTGGCCACACTGGTTTTGATGCAGCCCAGGACAATAGGTGGCTTTCTGGGCTGCCAGTGCACACTGCTGGCTCATGTTGAGCTTTCCATCAACCAGCTCTTCGAAGTCCTTCTCCTCAGGGCTGCTGTCCATCCATTCTCCACCCAGCCTGTAGCTGTGCCTGGGATTGTGCTGATGCATGTGCAGGACCTTGCACTTGGCCTTGAACTTCATGAGGCTTACATAGGCTGTCTCCTGCCTGCCAAGGTCCCTCTGGATGGCATTCCTTCCCTCCAGCGCGTCGACCACGCCACACGGCTTGGTGTCGTCAGCAAACTTGCTGAGGGTGCACTCGATCCCACTGTCCATGTCACCGACAAAGATGTTAAACAGTGCTGGTCCCAGTACTGACCCCTGAAGAAGACCACTCGTCACTGATCTCCACTTGGACATCGAGCCATTGACCACAACTCTTTGGGTGTGGCCATCCAGTCAACTCCTTATCCAGCGAGTGGTCCCTCCGTCAAATCCATGTCTCTCCAATTTTGGGACAAGGATGTCATATCAACGTTATCCCTTTGCTCTTTCAGTTGCGGAGCTTTTAGCAAATAGCCCATTGAGCCCTAATTTTCATGTACAATACTAATCTGTCATGTCATCTTTCTCCCAGTAACTTTCAACTTGTGGCCAATTTCAACCAAGTATAACTGACAAAAGATCTCAAGGATATGAAGTTCTTTGAATTTCTGTGAAAAATGAGAGGATGAAGAAGTCACATCAACAAGAGAAAAACCAAGCTGTTCGCTCCAGCGGTAATCTGTTCTAGGACCTAGAAAAAACTGGTAGCAAAAAATCAATGTGTGCTTAGCTCAGAACCAGCGATTGCATATGCCAGCTTCTGCCCCATGAATAATAACAATCTGAGATTACTAGACATGAGCAACTGAAAAGTTTAAAGGAAAAAAAATAAGCTTCATTCAATTCTTTCTTTGACACTGTAGCTACCCTATCAAATGTGTGTTCCTCTCAGATTTTCACATTTGAAAGTTAACAGAGCACCAATATTCCAGAGATACCAAGTCTTACAAAGACATGCACCAGATTTTCATGAAGGGCCTGTTCTAGTCTGTGTCAGACCACCTTTGTATGTTAGCATAGGAATACCTCGTCAGAAGCCGGTCTGTGAACCAAGGTATCCACACGAGGCACAGCCAAGGTGGAGGACAAGATCTTAGTTTAGCGAAGATCTCTGAAACCTTTTTTTAAAACACAAACGTAGTATCTTCATTAACAAGTGAATGTCATTAACACCTGCTTCAGTCAGCAATTCCTGTGGACAACTATAAAGTTATACAATGATGTCTGGAATACTCTGTCTAGCTTTTGACCTATGATTGAGATGGCAGACAAATAAGATATAGAGAGCATGCCAAGCAATTTAAAAAAACCCTGAAAACTATGTTAAAGGTGACTTAGGATCTAGCTTAATCCCAGTAAGGGAGCTTTCCATTGGTGCAACACAGATCTTGCCTACATTTGCATAACAATTTTCCATTACAGTAGTCAGAAGTTTTTGGCATGTTGCCTGCTTATACACCAAATGAAAATACCCTTCAAACCATCTTTTGCAGCCAACTCAGCATGAACCTTTCCTTTAATCCAGTGGAAGGCTGGTAAACAGGACAAATCTTCCAAATTACTTGTTATCTCTGCCACATGTAATGAGCAAAACCAAGGTTCAGCCTTAACCTTCACCTCCTACGTTTTTAAATATATATAAAACCAAGGTATTATTCCAGAGTTTTTTGCACTTAATTATTTTTAGTTTTTATTTTGGAAACCAATGGAGATCCTGTGGAAACCTCTGTTATATGGGGAGCCTGAGAGCAGCAACGAATTCACATCTGAGGAGGCATGATTTTCACCTGCTCCATCCCCCTAGAAGTAATCCTAACTCTAAACTCAAACAGCCATCTAGCTGCCTCCATTCATGACAGAAAGGAATACCAATGTTATGGACTGTCAAACATGAATACAAAACAAAGACTCACCCACATTAGCCTTACTGTTTGAAAAGTCTGATTAAAAAACCACACGAATCTTAGAAATCAGATATTTGTATATAATTACCATCAAGTCATTCTATCAGATTATATGAAGATATAATTCTAGCTAAAAGACAAGGTATCTGATAAAGTAAAAACAGACACCTAATAAGAATTCAGTTTTATCAAAATGAGCTTGATTGCCTGAAATTTAGCTTCTGCTATGTAGAGTTAAAAGTATCCTAAAAAACTCAACGTTCCTAAAAATGCATTTGGGCGATGGGTGGGAAATGGAAGGAGAGGGAAAAAGCACGTCACTGTCGTTTCTTCAGTGGTACCACACTTGCATGAAAAGATGCCAGAATAATTTTAGGCTGACCTTTGTAAACTACTCATCTGTAATTCAAACTGCTTCTTTTTTGATACAACATACTGTAGTGCTACAGATTAATATATAATGTAAATACTAGAGTCGGAAAACAGTACTCTGCCCCAAATGAAGCTTATAGGGTGGGTTCGATTTTAAGATTAGTTCAAACTCTACTCTTTACTCTTTATAGATTTATAGTAACAAGTTCTAGTTAAACTGTTTTATTGCACAGAAGATAAAATAAAATTACATATAGAACATAAACCCATGAAAAAGCTACTGTGGTTTACAAAGTACTTAAAGTGTCAACTATAAATTAAACCATAAATCAGTCAAAACTGCAACATCCAAGAAAAAACAATTACAGATGTAAGTGTTCATTCTTTAGTCAAAAAACAATTACTGCCATATGCTTGCGGTTCAGGAATTGGTTGGTTGTTTTTTTTGGGGGGTGGTGTTTGTTTTGTTTCTTTTTGAAGAAGTGCATCACCAATATAACTAGTTAACTTGTTGCATACTTACAGAAAGTGCGTTTTCAATATTAAAAATCACTTTCAATGTGTGTAGCATTTATAAAGTCATTGTTACAACATGATAAACTTTTTTAATAAGTAGCTTTCTTTTCTAGATAGAAAATTAATGGAGTTTCTTACAGGAAAATTTTAATTATGACATTCTAAGAAAGCTGACTCAAGCAAACAAACAGTGAACACTGAAGTAGGCTTGGTGAATTTTACTTTCAGAAATGTTTTTCTTCACATGTTTCTGATGTAGCGACTCACTCTGTTCCCCTCCCTCATCTGTATCTTGACAAAGAGATAGTTTAACTTAGATTAACTGTAGTCCTTCAAGATTTAGTACTGATATATTCCAGTCAAGACCCTAGTATCCAGTGCTGATGCATTTCTGGCCTGTGTTTTTCATTGGCAACCATACCCGTGTATCATCATTCAACTAATAGTACTACGGGGAAAGGAGACTACACAGCGTCTTACAACCTCACAAACAGAACCCAGGAATATAAGAATTAACAGGGAAGAAAACCTGCTATAGTGCAGATACGCAAAATACATAATTTAAGATCTTGTTTTGTTGCAAGCTAGGCGACTGTCTTATCTTGTTCTTAGTCATTTATTTCAGCAGTGACAATGCATCTGACGTAAAGTGCTGCAAGGATCGTAATTAAGGACAGCAAGCTAGCTCTCACCAGACAAACACTTCTTCATGCTCCTACAACAGCAAACACTGCATGGTGTTCCATATTTAGTTCCCGACACATTTCTATTGTGCGCACATCACTTGAAGAAATTACAACTGGTACATACCCATGCTGGAGCAGATGATGATCGCTTCCAAATGCCTAGATATGCAACACCTACTCCAACATAGCTAGTAAAGTCTAGGAAGATTTTTGGATCAACACATGGACCTTCTACAACTTACATGTTGCACATAAGAGGCCTAGTTTAAAGTAATTATTCTACAGGTGCAGAAGTCCTCCTACTTTCTATTTTTCTAGGAGCTGTGATTTTAGGTGAAATAGTTTTTGGGTCAGTAGGAAAAGATGACATTGTGAGCAGCCCAACAAGAAACATTATCAATCCTTTTATAATCATACTGGATCCAAGAGATTTGAGTTGTCAGAAGCATTATGTATTTTAATAAAATGTAGTACTTTGGGAGGGAATAAAAAGAAAAGCCCATGTATCCTGAACCAGAGTCTGGTTAACCAAAATGGACATTATATACAGACTATTAAGAAACTTTGTCAGTCCAGACCAATTATAGATGATCTAGTGTATCTAATCAGCATTTGAAAGTCATTAGCAAGACATAGTAACAGCTTCTTTTAGCAAATATATAGCTCTAGTAGTGTTCGGTAGGCTATCAGAAATATTTTTGTCTTTTCTTGCAAGTGATCTTTGCAAATTTAGCCTGTAATCTGAAATATATGATAGAAGTCCAGTGCCACCATGAAATACCAAGTGCCACTAATACAGGGTTTACCAATATCACAGCTATTAGCTTTGTGAAATTTAGTGCTGTCTGACAAATACCAGACAGTTCTTCAGCATCTGAAGAGAAATGGTAATATAAAGGAGGGAAACCCATTTGAGTTATATGGGGAGTATCCAATAGTAATTTCTAAACTTTAATCAAAACAGCTATAATTCATAGGGTTCCTATAAAGGAGATTTTTTTCTCAAAGATTAAGAGTACTCCTCTATCACCATGTGAAGAGAAATAGAGCTAACGAGCTCTATTTTCTTTCTGCCACTCAAGAAATTTGTTGGGGTTTGTTGGTTTTTTTTGACTGATTAAAAGGCAGTATTATTTCTAAGTGTAAAAATCCAATTATTTCTGGGTTTTAGATCGGAGATTTTAGAAGATATTTTAATCACATTAGTAGGTTCAGATTTCAGTTCAATTTCATAACTCAGATACAAATCACATGACCTTTAAATGTGTTGTTGCAAGAAAATGATTAGTTGTAAATAATCTAAAATACTGTCAAGTCATATTAAACAAGTACAGTTTTTTAAATACGAAGTAGTCTTATTATTTGCTTTACCTACCATTTTGTTATAACAATTCATAAAAATAATTTATTTAGAGGAATGTATCTATAAAGGTTTCATATTCACAGTAAGATTTCTCCTGTTTTACAGTCCGAGTATACTGTATTTCTCACATACAGACCCTCTCCCATTAATCTGATGAAGGTAGATTTCCTACCACCAATCTGTTTGACCACTTCAAATTGGTCACAATGCACAATCTGAAATTTTACTACAACTACAAACTTACCACATAACCAATCCGAATTATCAAAACATACCAGTTTTCTCCGATGTTCTGAGAAACACCATGTCAGATGGGATTCGCTGATTCTGAGGAGAGGGGAAAAAAGTGCATTTTTTAAGTAGGAAAAAAGTAAATTCCAATCAAATGTCCAGTAAGATCTATCACCAAAAGGTCACACTTGGATTGAAACTCAATTAAAATAGGATTTCTCACAGTACTTTACATTCAGCATTTGCAATTCAGAAATCAATATTTTCGAAAAATTATACAATAAGCAAACAACGGCTAATCCTTTCAGATGCTCTTTGTAAGTGAGTCATAAATACCTGAAGAACTACAAAAGATTTACATTTTCTTGACTGAAAACAGTAGTTCAACAATATAAATATTTAATTGATGTATTTTGAAAAAATAATTTCACTGAGCAAAACTCTGACACTCAGCATATATAACAGAAGAAACAGTGAAGTGTAAAACATCTGTCTTGGCACTCAAGTTGGAAACATATATACCAAGTATTCTCCTCTCTTCCCCCCCACACAAACAAGCACAGAGGAAACAGCAAGTCAGGGAACAGCATTTTCCTATTTCACAGATCTATAAACCTCCTTTACCAAGGCAAAACTGAATAGTATTTCTTCCTCAGTAGTTAAGGCACAGAGCCAGATGCATCTGCATTCCTGTTCTGTCATTTCTCTTTCAAGTCCAGAAGTATCTGCATCAAATCACATTTTCAGTTTTTTTGTTGACCACAGAAAGAGAAATCTAAGCTTTCACAGCTCACACAAAATGAACAACACTGCCTTCCCACACACATGCTGTCTGCTACATGACCACCCAAAGCCTTAGCTCTCCCACCACTCGTTCACAAAGCATCTACCAGCACCAGTTACACATTGCCACACTAGGTTTAAGAATGAAAAAATAGGGGAAGCAAAAATAACCGACATATCAAAAACCGAAAGAGACACAGGACTGGAAAGGAAAAAAGCAACAGACTAAGCTGACAGGGACCGGAGTGAATGGTGGACAGAGCAATGAGAATAGAGACTGTACTGAACTACAGTTTCTTCCATCACAGCTTAAGTCCAGTATGGCACATGCTGCACTCTACTGTTCGATACTGAAGATGAACACAAAGATTAATTTGCATTTCATTTACAGACTACCTTTAACCAATTAACATATCTCAATGGATTATTAGCAATGGCTTTACTAATTTCATGCTAAAAAATATTTCTTAATATTTACTGATTGGTAGCGGTTGGAAGAGACCTCTAAAGATCATCTAGTCCAACCCCCTGCTAGAGCAGGACAGGATCGCATCCAGGCAAGTTTTGAGTATCTCCAGAGAAGGAGACTCCACAAGCTCCCTGGGCAGCCTGGTCCTGTGCTCTCTCACTCTCAGAGGGAAGAAGTCTTTTCTCAGGTTCACATGGAACATCCTGTGTTCCAGTTTGTTCCCACTGCCTCTTGCCCTGTCACTGGGCACCACTGAAAAGAGTCTGGCCCCTTGCTCTAGACACCCACCCTTTAGATATTTGGAAGCATTGATCAGATCCCCTCTCAGTCTTCTCTTCTCAAGGCTAAGCAGACCCAGTTCTTCCAGCCTCTCCTCATATAAGAGATGCTCCAGCCCCCTAATCATCAGCATAGCCATCCGCTGGACTCTCTCCAGCACTTCCCTCAGTCTTTCTTCAACTGGGGAGCTCAGAACTGGACACAATATTCCAGACGTGGCCTCACCACGCAAGAGCAGAGGGGGAGGATAAACTCCCTTGACCTGCTGGCCACGCTCTTCTTGATGTGCCCCAGGATTACATTGGCCCTCTTGGCCACCAGGGTCACCACTTGGCCGCCACAAGCTCACCATGCTAGCTCATGGAGAGCTTCTTGTTGACCAGGACTCCCAGGTCCTTCTCTGCAGCACTGCTTCCCAGCAGCTCAACCCTTAACCTGTACTGGTGCTTGAGGTTATTCCTCACTAGATGCAGGACCCTACACTTGCCCTTGTTGAATTCCATATGGTTCCTCTCTGCCCAACTCTCCAGCCTGTCAAGATCTCCCTCAATGGCAGTGCAGCCTTCTGGTGTGTCAGCCACTCCTCCCAGCTTGGTATCATCAGCAAACTTGCTGAGGGTGCACNATACCGTCAGCAAACTTGCTGACGGTGCACTCTGTCCCCTCCTCCAGGTCACTCATGAATATGTCCAGTAAGATCAGATCAAGCACTGACCCTGGGGGCACACCACTTGATACAGGCCTCCAACTAGACTCTGCTCCGCTTATCACACCCCTGGGCTCTGCCATTCAGCAAGTTCCCTACCCACCTCACTGTCCACTCATCCAGCTCACACTTCCTAAGCTTACTAAGGAGGATGTTATGAGACACAAGTGTCAAAAGCCTTGCTGAAGTCAAGGTAGACAACATCCACCGCTCTCCCTTCATCCATTCAACCAGTTACACCACCATAGCAGGCTATCAGATTGGTCAGGCATGATTTCCCCTTGGTGAATCCATTTTGACCACTCCCAATAACCTTCGCTTCTACGTGTCTATTGATAACCCCAGAATGAGCCGTTCCGTCATCTTTTCTGGGATGGAGGTGAGGCTGACTGGCTTGTGGTTTCCTGGGTCCTCCTTCTTGCCCTTTTTGAAGGCCTGAGTGACACTGGCTATCCTCCAGTCCTCAAGCACCTCTCCTGTTCTCCTCGACCTTACAAAGATGATTGAGAACAGCCTAGCAATAACATCTGCCAGCTCCCTGAGCACTTGTGGGTGCATCCCCTCAGGGCTCACAGATTCATAGATGTTGAGTTGCCTGCATGATCTCTAACCTGATCCTCCTCAACCAAGGGAATGTTCTCCCTTCTCCAGACTTTCCCTCCTACTTTCAGGGTCTGGGTTTCCTGAGGGACCTTTTTAGCAGTAAAGACTTGAAGCAGAGAAGGCATTCAGTAACTCTGCCTTCTCTGTATTGTCCATCACCAAGGCACCCACCTCACTGAGCAGCAGGCCCACATTATCCCTAGTCTTCCTTTCGCTGCTGATGTACTTGAAAAAGCCCTTCTTGTTGCCCCTGATATGCCCTGCCAGTTTTAATTCCAAGTGAGCCTTAGCCTTCCTTGTTGCCTCCATACATTCTCCGGCTACATTCACAGAATCATAGAGTATCGCGAGTTGGAAGGAACCCATAAGGATCACCAAGTCCAACTCCTGGCTCCACACAGGACCAGCCCAATCAGAGCAGATGACTGAGGGTGCTGTCCAGACATTTCTTGAACTCAGCCACGCTCGGTGCAGTGACCACTGCCCTGGGGAGCCTGTTCCAGTGCCC
>VWZZ01001063.1:0-104583 GCA_013399095.1 Psophia crepitans
ACCCCAGAACTGGACACAGTAGTGAAGGTGGGGTCTTACAAGAGCAGAGCAGAGAGGGAGAATCACCTCCCACAATCTACTGGTCAAATAATCATATGAACCAATGCTTAATTTAAAAAACGTGAAACATCATGGCCATGTAACTGTAAGACATAAAGGAAACAAACAAAAAAATCCATTATTGGATTATCTCTTAAAAAAATTAATTCCTCCATTGATTAGGAAATATCTTGGCAGCTTCTGAAGATAAGAAGGCACACAAGACACAGGAAATAAGTTCCAGGCAAGGGAAGACAGAAACTTCTAACAAGGAAAGAAGCAGGACAGAAAAATGTCAATAACCTCCATCCTCTTGTTTGAATTACAAGAGGCATTTCATTTCACTTCGTTTCACTTCACACAAACCAATAAAGCACGGTGAACAACATTGCTCCTACCAGTTAAGTGTTACTGTTCTTCCAAACACAGTAGTTTACAAATTAAATAGCTGAATTTCCGTGTTTGTTTCAAGTATAACATAGGTTATCCAAGTTCAGTCCTGATCAGTTTACCTTTCCAAATGATCCATCTCCAGTCTCATGGATTTACAACTTCAAATTTTCTTTCTTGATAGATGAATGACAGATGAGGTTTCCTATAAAGTCCAAGAGTTCTTCTTTATAAAACTACACAATGCTTAATTGAATACTCTGACAGCATATTTCCACAACATGTGTTTATTAAAGCACTGTGTGTTTCTTGGTCGCCATGCTCAATAGAAAACCAGGTCTGTGTTCTTTCCATAGCACCTTGCTAACATGCATTGTTTTTTATTTGTCTTAGCTGATGAGAACCTTTTCTGACAGCGCGTTTTTGGTAAGATTATTGCTGAGCACTGTCCTGTCTCTTCCCAAAGATACTGATGTAGTACCCTTCCATGTTGAATGAGTCCTGTTCTTAATCCTGCTGTTCTGCACATACAACTTGCCTTGTCCATTTTAATTACGTATTTGAAAAATGTAGGACAATACAATCATTAATTTTGTCATTGTGGTTTACCACCAGCGGTAAGCTAGTAAGTTTCTGTGAATTGCCACGCTGGTTATGAAGAGATAGAATGGATTGGTTCTTTTCAAGTTTCAAGCCTCCTTTAATATTAGCTTTGACAGTAGTTAAAAAAGTAGTTAGATCCCTCATTCGCTGGATGCTGGCTATGCCGGATGATAAACAGATCTTTAAGATACACAAATAAAATTATTTTTCAGCCACTATCATTTTTTTTTTTGCTAGCAATTTTTCTCTCTGTTTTGCAGCAGCAGCCATTTCATCATAACTAAGGAATATCAGAAAAAATGTCTGCAGACAAGGCGAAAGCCTTTGGCCAGTAGATCTCCCACCAGCATTTAGCTAGGGCAGCTAGCAGCACAGAATAACCTAGCTCAGTTTCGGAGATGCCAGAGCATTCTACACACCTGCTCTGCTTAGGTACTCGCTGCACTGCCTAGGCGTCAGTAGCAGGCCAGAGGTCCTGAGCGTGGGTTTTGGATACCTTCAGGTAGTTGCTTTTGCGAAGAGTCATGCGCACACGTGCATGTATTCGTGTGTACAGACTAAGAAACATGCCTTAGGTGTGCAGCTATCTTAGATTTTTGAATCGCAAATTTAATCAGCAGAGCCAGGCTTAATTGCTCTTATAGTGTCACTTGCCTGTTTGTGACAGACTGTCAGCTACTAAGCTGTGCAGATGTTAGCGTAGCCGCATGTCCAACTCCCAGGAGGCAGAGCACAGCAAAAAGGTGAGCTTCATTTGTTCTTGGTGAAATTAATGTGTGCACCTTGCCATCTCTGTGTTGGTGAGCAGTTCCTCACAGTACTGTATCACCAAGACTGCCATAAATAAAGCACTGCAGCAAACACAGCTTATTTAAGATAACTTAACCTAATGTGTATATAATGATTTATTTCTTCTGTTTGGTTCATTACAGCTTATATTACATATAGATAAAGAATGATCTGTTCAGCTAGAGGTTGTGCAGAGTGAGAATTCATCACAACTGCTTGGATGGACTAAAATATATATACATGTTGCAAAATTCTTACTCAGTTTTTCAATTCTGTCCTATAATTTCCGTTGTATCTAAGTGATCTTTCCATATTTGCTTTTATTTTGAGTCCACTGAAGATGTTTTCCAATATTTTAACCTTTAGAAACTTGTAGCCTATTGCCTCATTGTGATGCACATGCAGCTAATACAAACTAATATAGACCTAAAGAAACTTCTGACTCTGTAAGCCCTGAGGATCAGTGACTAGCCAGTTTTTCCAGACTTTCTGCTTACCTTTTGAATTTCTTATTTTTGTGGAAGCGTAGGTTGGTTAATAGAGGACAAAATATTCCAGGCAGGTGAGGTGGAAGAGAATTACAGAAGTACTAGATGAAACAGGGAAATCTCCAATGTATTCTTTTTTAGGGACATTATTAAGGTGAAAATGTATTCAGAGATTCAAATTACTGACACTGTCAGCAGGAAACAACCAAAGTTTCATAACAAATTATAATAGAATATGAGCTTTAAAGAACTAACATCTCTTCCAGCTCTGCAGCAATAACTGAAGCAGTGAATTCTGGTTCAGTGATGTTCCACTAGCTCTTGACCTCTGTCAGAACAAAAGGCACAAATTCTTGCCCAGCTATCTGTGTTTCACAGTATTACAGCTGATCTGTGTGAGGTTTTGGGCACTCACTGATCCTTCTGTAAACATTGAATGTCCAGTAATAACGTTCAAGCACAGCTACAGGCTGGGTGGAGAATGTACTAGTGTAGCCCTGAGGAGAAGGACTTGAGGGTACTGGCTGATGAAAAGCTCAACATGAGCCGGCACTGTGTGCTGGCAGCCCAGAAAGCCAGCCATGTCCTGGGCTGCATCAAAAACAGTGTGGCCAGCAGGTCGAGGGAGGTGATTCTCCTCCTCTACTCCACTCTTGTGAGACCCCACCTGCAGTACTGCGTCCAGCTCTGGGGTTCCCAGTACAGGAAAGATGTGGAGCTGCTGGAGCAAGTCCAGAGGAGGGCCACGAAGCTGATCAGAGGGCTGGAGCACCTCTCCTATGAGGACAGGCTGAGGGAGCTGGGGTTGTTCAGCCTGGAGAAGAGATGACTTAGGGGAGATCTAATTGAGGCCTTCCAGTATCTAAAGGGGACCTATAGGAAAGCTGGAGAGGGGCTTTTTACAAGGGCATGTAGTGATAGGACAAGGGGTAATGGATTTAAACTAAAAGAGGGGAGATTTAGATTAGAAATTCTTTACTGTGAAGGTGGGGAGTCACTGGCACAGGTTGCCCAGAGAAGCTGTGGCTGCCCCATCCCTGGCAGTGTTCAAGGCCAGGCTAGATGGGCCTTTGGGCAACCTGGTCTAGTGGAGGGTGTCCCTGGCCATGGCAGGGGACTTGGAACTAGATGATCTTTGAGGTCCCTTCCAACTCAAACCATTCTATGATTCTATGAATCTAATCAGACAGCATGAAAATCATGTTGTGTCCAATTGTTCATATAGCTGTCCACAGGTTCAAAAGCTATCCCATCTGTGCCTATTTGATGTAGTGAGAAGAATTATCTGCCACCCTTGGCCACAGATTAGTAATGAAGTTCACAGTTGTTCTGACCTATTCCCGACCGTCCTTAATGTAAGAATGATATTAAGAAATTAATTCAAGCATATGGCTCCACATTGAAAATTAACATTAGTTTGGTCTAATTGCAGAAAGAGTATTTCTGAGACTTTGATCTGGATCAAATAGGCCAGATGAGGGACAATAGAAGCACTGAAAAGTGATTGGCGTACTCAAAGGCTTCAGCTGAAATAAGATGAACCTGGAGCATCTTCATTTTGACCTGCTGCTTTGGATAGGATATTTATTAGTTTGAATGAAATGCCCAGATCCTTCTCTCTCTTTTCCAAGCTTTTTGGCTTTTGCCTTTTTTTTTTTTTTCTTTGCACTAGTTAGGTGAAGATTACCAGCCTCAGTAAAAACCCTGTAGTAATTATCACGTAAGAATGCTACGTACTGTACCATGCAACAGATCCCAACTAAGTGCTGAGCCAGGAACCTCAGTCACAAACACCTGTGCATTGAGTTCCCAACTTTGCTCTTCAAACTGCAAAGAGGCTTTGCTATGCAGGACACCACATGCCCCCATCAAGTGGAATGTTCCTTCGTCCACTTACTTTAGTACTCTAAAAGCAGCACCTGTATTAATACAAGCCTGGAATGCCCCAGGTTCTCAGTCCTGTACTGACTTCCCCTTAATGAACAGACTCACACAGATCACTGGGTAAGAGAAGCTGAAACAGAGAGAGCATCCAATCCAGAGTTTGGCATCACCCAAACAGCTTTCACTTCATAGATTCCTTTCTGTTAATTAAGTAATCAGTACACTTCTCTCAGCTACCAAGATGATTAATATTCCATCTTTTCCCTGCACAAGAAGGGCTTTCAGAATTCTGGTACAGGGGGGTTTGTCCCATTCGTATGATTTGATGCGAGTTATAACAGTTTGTACAGAAAGCGAAGAATTGACTGCCAGTGCATCTCCAGTGGCTACAGTGAAGTCACACTATGAATGAGATTGGCTTATATAATTGATTAGGAATCACAGTTTGGACTAACCTCAAAGCTTAAACTAAGCTAAACCTAAAAGAAAAAGGAATATGTTTTGCTGCTGCTTCAGACACAAAATAAATACAAAGAAGTCCCCCAACTACAGAACAAGAAACAGTTCTGGTCTTATACTGCACAAAGAAAGATTGCTTCTCTCTTGCCTACAGTGTCTGCTCCTTTGCTTCTCAGGCATTCCCCCCAAAAATGCGACTGGATAACTCACAGAAATGTTATGGGATTATCAAGTTGAATTTTCTCATAACCTTTCCTATAGGTACATGAGGGAATTGATACAACCTCAGCAAGCAGGGTGAAACAGCCAGAGGTCCCATATGCCTCTTCTAAGCTTACACTGCATTGTAAGGGAGATAAAGCCTCAGAAAAGCAGACAGCAGACCCCTGCCAGACTGCAATGCTTTTTTAGAAAGATCGCAGTATTTAAACTTCATTAACACCGGAAGTGCAATAATGTAGATAGCAGCCTAAGTGTTCAGTACTTCCTAAAGTAAAATATAAATGCCCCACAAGAAGTGGGAGTAGAAAGTCAATGGGAAAAGAGTGAATCCTGAGCACAGTGTAAACTTCTCAACCCATCCTTTGCTGAGCAGTCTAAAGAGGTCTTGACTATTTCCTAGCCTATGTTTTATATTACGTCATTCTTCCCTATGAGGGTGGTGAGACACTGGATCAGGTTGCCCAGAGAAGCTGTGGAGGCCCTGTGCCTGGAAGTGTTCAAGGCCAGGTTGGATGAGACTTTGGACACGCTGGTCTGGTGGAGGGTGTCCCTGCCCATGGCAGGGGGTTGGAACTAGATGGTCTTTGAGGTCCCTTCCAACGCAAACCATTCTGTGATGCTATGATTCAGTAATTCTATGATTCTGTGTCTCCGCTGTATATATCTAAAGTCTGGTAAGAAGAGTACTGTTCCTGAACGTTTTCAATTTTTTTTTCTGGTTTTCAATACGATATGCTTACATGAATTGAGGATGTCCAGAAACAATATCTAAGGAAGACAAGTGTTACAGTTTATCTCCAGTGGGCAGCTGAGCCCCACACAGCAGCTCGCTCACTCCCTTTCAGCCCAGCCCCAGGTGGGATGGGGAAGAGAATCAGAAGAGTGTGGGTTGAGATACAGACAGTTTAATAGGCAAAGCAAGAGCTGCGCATGTACACAAAGCAAGACAAGAAATTAATTCACTACTTCCCATGGCAGGCAGGTGTTCAGCAGGGCTCCATCACATGTAACAGTTACTTGGGAAGACAAACACCATCACTCCAAATGTCCCCTCCTTCCTTCTTTTTTCCCCAGCTTTGTATGCTGAGCGTGACATCATATGGTGTGGAATATCCTCTTGGCCAGCTGGGGTCAGCTGCCCTGTCTGTCTTCTCCCAACTACTTGTGCACCCCCAGCCCACTTGCTGACGGGGTGGGGTGAGAAGCAAAATAGACCTTGGCTCTGTGTAAGCACTGCTCAGAAATAATGGAAACATCCCTGAATTATTGACACTGTTCCCAGCAGAAATCCAAAACATAGCCCCATACTAGTTACTGTGAAGAAAACTTACTTTATCCCAGCCAAAGCTGGCACAATGCAGAGGACAGATTTTCAAAATGGTACAGGTGTAAACAGACATGTTTCCAGTTATTCCTACCTGGAGATTGTATAATTAAACCGGTCATTGACACTCACATGTCAGACAATGTTAGGCACTCAAGACAGACAATTCAAAATGGGTTTCATAACTTACCTGATAAGCCCGCAGGAAGTAATTCCTTCCCTAGAAAGACTCTGCAAACTACTATGAAGAGATTATTGAAGTAATTACGAAAATAACTGCAAAAACTCATAATGATGGGGGGGAGAGACTGAAGAGCTAATTAGAGAAATAATTAGAGACAGAAGCATTTTAATTTGTGCTGCCTATTTAATAATGTTTGGGGAATCCTTGTAATTTGAAAGTTCTTCCTCTTTTTTTCATTAATACTTTTTTTTTTTTTAGTTTACAGCTGTTTCAGATACTCCTCAGTCTAATCTACTGTTTGAAGCCTGCAGCTACCTGTTGAAAAACTCATTTGGTTTTTGTTTGTTTTTGGTTTTGGTGTTGGTTTTTTTTTTGAACTCACAAGTGACCTATATTTCCTGTCCAACATCAAGTTTAAAGAGGCAAGTTTTGAACTGAAGGCTGTTTACATCATATCTGGAAGAAGAGTTCTTGAGATAAGAAACCAATAACTTCAAAATGTATGATACCTTTGGAAGCAAAAATCTCTTTCTAATAACACATTTTCCTCATGGCTTGAAAGTAACATCATCTGTGGGTTTGTACTCAGTGCAACCTATCTCCGTGCTCTTCGCCAATCATGCCACATTCACTACTGATCTGCAAATTTGTCTTTTATATATAGCACCAATTTGCACTGAGGTTCTTCTACACTGCCAAAATTATACCTCAAAATCAGTAATAACTGTGCTGTTAAAAATATTCAACATTTCTGAATAATATTTTTGCTGGATGTTTCACTTTCTAAAGGAGATATTAGGTGCGAGTCAGGAATAAAGATCACAGGCTGATGATGCTTTGGGAGAGCAGCAGAATTAATAAAAGGAAAAAGAGATCTGGTTAACATGTTAGGAAAGGGATGGTGCCTCCCCTCTCATTAAACAAATGTAAGTATGCTTTGCTAAAGTCCCAGTGAGGCTTCCATAAAGCTAAACACTATATATGTAAACAGCAAGTGATCTGTGTTTAATTGAGTACCCATGATATTTTATTGAAATATGCACAGAGCATATTTTATAGATAAATTGTTAAAACAAAGGATATGGTTGGGAAAATCAGGCAGGGTTTTGGTACATTTAGAAGCCTCAATGACTCTGTGCAGAAGGCTTCTATTTCCAACTATGCCAGTCTGGCTATCTAATCAAAGCCAGTACCTCTCTGCATACTTGAGGGACCTTCTAAAAGATGGTTTTAAACTTATGGGGTGCAATTCTTGCTCAGCACGTTATGTATAACATAGTACTATCGTTCTGCTTTGAGCTCTGCTTCTATTACTTTTTGGTCTATGCTTCTAAAATTAAATTTCTATAATAAAACAAAAATCCATTTTAAGAATTATTATTTTTGTGTACACTTTCCTTTGCAAACTGAATTTTAAGCCTAGTGAGAAAGTCAGGCCTGACATAAAGGAGATGGAAGCAGTGAAGAATCAGTGTCTTCCCCAGAGACGGCATTTGGATACTTGAATCTGAATTAAAAAAAA
This sequence comes from Psophia crepitans, assembly GCA_013399095.1. Lineage (NCBI taxonomy): Eukaryota > Metazoa > Chordata > Aves > Gruiformes > Psophiidae > Psophia > Psophia crepitans. Next base: position 7,905 of record VWZZ01001063.1, read on the forward strand.
AAAAGGCAGATTCTGCAGTCAACTAATCTGAACATTAAATCTACTTCAGTTTCTTCTGAAGAACAATGACTTGACTTAGGCCTGCTCTGAAGAGAAAGGCTTCAGTTGCTCCTTTCCAACTTGTTTTGTCTTTCAGAGCCCATTAGAGTCTCTAGAACTGCTGAAAGTAGTACTGCCCTGCACTTACCTCTGCCTTACTGTTTCAAATGGGAAACTGACCCTGGATCATGGGTCACATAGCAGAGTACTGCCATCAGACCATTCTTACTAATGCCATTTTAAATAGCCTATCAACATTAGTGCAAACAAGACAAAATAGGCCAGCTGCTCCCAGATGTTGGTAGAATGCCAAAAGTCCAAGCTGATAGTCAGAAATGAACAGTTGAAGGAAGCACTTACTGCTTTCCGATTCAACATCCAAGACTACAGTCAGTGCCAAACTATAAATATCTTCAGCTCAAACTGCTTAAGGTCAGTGGATTAGCATTAGCAGTGAACCACCATTAGTGCATTAAACTCTCACATCATCACAATTAGTGGACCTACTTAGAAAACAAAAAAGTATAGAATAACTCTCACTGAAGAATTAAATCCTTCAACTGTATATTGTGATTCTATGCTCAAAGAATAATAGGCTAAAATTTTTGCAGTGTTGTTCTTACAGCTCTTCTCATGTTCTTATTTCAGATCACTTTCAAAATCTGGAGTTATTCATAGCATGTGGTAAAGGGCCAAGCACAGTTGTTATTCTAAGGAGTACTTACAAAGGGCCCAAATCTAAATCTTGCCAATTCCTATTCAGTTTGATCTCTCCATTACTTTGCTTTTAAGATTACTTTTCTCATGTGTTTAGATAGTTCCAGTTATGCCGCTATAGAAGGAGGCTAAAGAAGTGTAGTATATCAGATAAGGTACCCAACTGGTATTAATCATCCCAAGAACAGTCTTTCACAGAAATTTTCAAAGCAGACACTGACGAACTCACAGCCATGAAAGGTATTGTCCCTTGCATATTTTCTTCTGACTATCATTCACTAAACAAACTGTTTTCTTGCTGTCCTTTTCTTGTTGTTCTTCCATAATCATTCTTTCCTTGCATAATTTTCTTTTGGGTCCCATGTTATACTTTTGTCTTGATTCCTCTTGACAGCTTTTGACAGTGTTTTTGCTCTCCAATTCATGTGTTAGATTTGACTGCATCTATATGCCATCTTTGCCCTTTGATCTTTCCATTTTTTTCCCTTCAATCACAAGGATGTGGTAGGAAGTTACCTGAATCCGGTGGGAAGATAGCGTTCTTTCTCATGATGGAAGGAAAGAAAACTAGGAAAAATTAATGTCCAAATCTCCAAACTTGCTTAAAAATAATGGCCTGTGCTTACGTGTTCCTTCAGAGATAAAGCTGGGGGATTAGTGACTCCAAATACATTATCATCTTAAAGAAGTTGATTACTGTTCTATCTGGTCCTGTTCAACCCATGACTAAGATTTTCTGTGTTTTCTTCTATCAGGTAGTGATTACCAATATATTTTTTAATTTGAAATATAAAAGCCAATGTATGGGAATCTTCAGATGGAAGCTCACACATTTCCTTACTTAGCAGATGAGGGCAAGTTTAGCGAGAGATTTTCATTAGTGCAAAATGATACCTCAAATACAAGAGATAGCACATTATCTGTGCAAAAGTGACAGTAATTTAATTAAAACATCTGATTTGAGTTAAGAGCAATTTCAACATCACTAGCTAACCTCAAGGCACTTTGCTTCTTTGTGTTATGATCTTTACAGTGAGGCTGTGACTGTTCATACAGACCCTGACACTCTAGTATCTTTCTCCAAGAAAAAAAACCAGCAAACTGATGCACTGTTATTCAGGTGTTTTGAGAACTGGTCTGAAAGGGAAAAAAAATTTTCAGACACAAACATTTTTTGTTTACTATGGTAGAGTAAAACTATTTGAAACTGTCACAAAGTAGTTTTGAACATTGCTGTAACAACAGTTTGGTTTTTCAGATGAGACTGGGGACTCACTATTGCAATGCCTCCAATGCCATCAGCACTTTCTGAAACTGGGTTTTAGGTGCTACTTAATCCAAAGCTTCCTGGAGCCAGCAATTTTTGTATTGAACTTAAGACTATTTTTTTTTCCTTTGTGAGTATTTCTTCCTGTATTTAGGACCTCACAGGGCATTTCTACAGGAGAGCAAATGTGCAGAAGGCACCTAAAAAGTTCCGTGGTACACTTGCAAAACTGTTTCCATTACTGCTATGTGGTAACCTACCAAATCTGCCGTGCCAGCATATCCACAAAGTCGGAATTAGAGTTGAAACCATCTGTACATCTGAAGGTAAAACTGAGGACTGTGTTCATAAAGCTCATGTTTTAACACTGGAACTGTCCTGTTTGCCTGCACTGCTTTGCCCATAGTACACAAAAATGATACAGCTTTCTACAGGTTCCAATCAATTCTGCTTTTGGGATCTTCTCCAGCCTTAGCACTCTAAGCATGCTTAAACAGATTTAAAGATATGTTTAGCACACAGCAACCAACAAGGACTACTTTGATTTCTGTGTTCTCCAAAGTGACATCTTTACTCTATTTAAATCAAAGGGGGTTCTTAACATCTGATGCCAAAAGAATCTGACCCATATCTTCATTCTTGTCATATATGAGAATCTGAATTTGGAAATTCAGTATTATATTTGGGTCAGAACAGGGCACCTTGTTATGCAAAGGCCCTTGCAGGTGAACACAAAGTAGATGTCTCAGAGGACGATTAAGACATGAGGATAAAGTTCCTGCCACTTCCTCCTCCCCAAGCTTGTGTTTTTTCTGCCCTCCTTCCCTCCCTCTCCATACTGTGGCTGGCTGGATTTCTGCATCTCTATAGCAAGCTGGGTCAGGAAACTGATACAGCTCAAAAGTAACCAAAGGAAAGAAAAAAGGTTCTCTTTGCATCTACCTGCATAGCTGCTAGCACTGGCCCAAAGGGAGCAGTGGGACACGCAGCTGAAGCAGGGAGTGATGGAGGCATCATCACTTCCAACGTCAGCTGGTATTTCTGTTGGTTTTGGATGACTGTAAAACTACAACCTGAACAACAGCAGGTCACTACTTAGAGAGGAAAGAAATCCTAATGGGGAAGGTGGAGCAGTTAAAAGGCCTGTTGTAGCTTAAAATCTGTGCAGATGGGTAGACTTTGGGTCTGTAGAGATGAGTATTGGAAAAGTTTTAAAAAGCTGACTTTGAAAGCAGAAGAGAACACAGTAGTTGGTTTTGAAGTCCATGATCACTTAAATACCTTCTAGTTAAGTTGGGCAATGGCAACTGAATTCTACAAAACCAGCTAGAACGGCACTCCATACAAAAGTGAAATGTAAGAAAATAGTTCTATTTTAAACAAAGTGCAAAAAGAGCACGTGGTTAACCTCATTAAAACCAAACAAAACCCCCAAAACAACAAAAACCCTAAAACCACAAACCCCCTCAGCCTTGATTCTGAAGGGCTGAACAGCTACTGAGAGAGCGGATCAGGAGCAGATGCTGGGACAAGCAGCTCAGAGACATTACTGGGGTCAGGCAGGGAGGGAGGAACGCAGTGAGTTCCTGACAGAACAATAAGGCTTTGTCAGAGGCAGGAAGTCAGAGTCCATTATGAAACTAAGTGAGAGCCCACAGCACTGTGAGTTCACTGGCTGTAACTGAGCACCCAGGGCTACAAGCGGCAATAGCTGAGGGAATACAAGTGTTGGCAGTTTATCCTCAGAGAGCAGCTGGGTCCCACTCAGCCACTTGCTCACTCCCTGCCCTGGTGGTACTGGGGAGAGAATCAGAAGGATTAGAAGTGCAAAAACTCATGGGCTGAGGTAAAGACAGTTTAATGTGCAAAGCAAAAGCCGTGTTTGGCAAGCAAAGCAAACCAAGGAATTCATTCATCACTGCCCATCGGCAGGCAGGGGTTCAGCCTTCCCCAGGAAAGCAGGGTGTAATGGTTACTTGGGAAGACAACCACCATCACTCTGAATGTCCTTCCCTTCCTTCTTCTTCCCCGGTTTTATTTGCTGAGCATTATGTGATATGGTCTGGGATATCCCTTAGGGGACAGCTGTCCTGGCGATGTCTCCTCCCAACCTCTGTGCACCCTCAGCCAGCTTGCTGGGGTAGGACAGCTTGAGAAACAGAGGAGGCCTTGATGCTGCACAAGTACTGCTCAGCAACAGCTAAAACACTCAAGACTGATTTAGTCACAAATGTAAAACACAGCACCATATCAGCTGCTATGAAGTAAAATTAAATCTATTCCATCCAAAGCAAGTACAAAAGGTTAAATGGGTAAAGTTACATACAATAAGAAAAAGTAGAGACACATATATGGTCAAGTAAATTCTTAATATGCAAAAAAACCCCAAACACAAAAAAACAAGAAATTAAATTCAGAAGTTTACAAACATCAGCAATGTACATTCACTGTACAAAGATGACATAAACCATGTCCTCAGATGAATTATTCTTCTGCTAATGGAACAGCAAAACCACCAGAAGTTAAATAAATGGGTTCTGTTCTGGTGCACTTTCCCCTTCAGCTACCACTAGTATCAAAATCATGATCCAAATCAACCTCGTTCATGGGTTAACCAACCAACAAGGTGTCCTAGACTGCTACTTTTTGGTCATAAATTGTAGCCTAAATTCAAAGATGTCAGCATTATTCCATGCCCAGAATGAACTCAATCATTTCTCCTGTGACTTGAGTTTGATTAGGAATCGACTCTAAAGCACAGACTCCTTCTTTATTGAAAACTGTCACTTCTTCCTGATGGCCTTCTTGGTTTTATGGTGGGTTATACAATTTCAATATAAATATTAGTATTTAATAATTAATAAGACCAGAATAATTATGGTCAAATAATTTTCTCCATGAAAATGTTTTTTGTCAATGACAGCTGATGTTTTTTCATAAGCAGAAGTAGGACGGATAGCTTGAATGGGCAACTGTGTGAGGACTAGAACACATCTAATACCTAGAATCTGTCTAATATTCGGTGTAATTCACAGTAGTTATCAAACGGTTTATATTTTTCCTTTTGCTTTAAGGTAGTTGCTATGGCAAATGAAGGCTACAAAAAGATGAGCTCGTTAGAAAGTCAAGGGCAGATAAGGGAAAACGTAGACATGTATATTTCATTAAGCCAATAAAAATGATATATAAACCACTGCAATGTCAGAATCAATTTACTGCCCCTCAGGGTTGAACTCTACTGAAAATTTCATGAGCATTGATCAGGATTATTTTTTGGGACCATCTATAGACAAGTTATAATTGATTTATTATCCTCTCTCTATTATGATAGACTGCTGTGAAACCCCTGTAAAGTAGGTGTCATTGGATATTTCACAAGAAGGGAGGCTTGTTTTTCTATTCATCCAAACTTCCTTTTAAAGCAAATCATTGATTACTTGGGGACATCATCAACTGATCAAAAGATGAGACACTTTTCATTCAGTTGTTGGATAGTCACTGAATTTTTAGCAGAGATTTATGATTTATGACTCTGACCTACGGACTGTAACAAGAGGCATATTCTTTTTGGCTTAGCATTTCACACATTATCAACAAACATTATGCAGTAAAGAACCACACACGAGAACAATGAGTCACTACTCTTTTTCACTCAGCAGGTTTCAGAGGAATAGAGCTTAAAAGTGAATAGCCACTATTTGTCACTGTCAGAAAGTCTTCTTAAAAGTTTGGAGGGAATAGGGAGTGAAGGAGTGAGTCATTGATGTCAGATTTTATTACAGGATAATGCAAAATTTATGTTAGAATTATGATAGGTTTGCCTCTCTGTTTATGAATGATGAAAATATTTTTAAAAACTATATGCTAGTGTTCTTTTTTTCTTGGAATTCTTTGTAAAAGACATAATATAACTACTAAAAAGTGCTTCTCAGGTCATCTCGTTGCTGCAGAGTTTTCCCATCCTTGTCATAGTATCTGCACAGACTTCCCATTCTTGTCATAGTATCTGCACAGACTTCCCATTCTTTGAGCGTAGATTCCAAACAGAATCACTAGTCATTTAGGTCAGGTATCTGAAGTACAACCTACTGGCACAGGATATTGTGCAGCAAAGCAGCACAACAAGTAAAACATAGCAAAAGCAGTGTGGGTGCTCATCTCAGCTAAAAGAAACATGAACTCCACAGGCTGTCATATCTCATTATGATCTGTGATCTGTGTGGTGCACCACTGGAAAACAGAGTTCTGTTTTTTATGCCTGGCTTGGACTATGACTGCTTCATTCTGTATCTCTGGATGGACACAGTAGTCTTGTCCCCAGATTTTAGTTCCTTGGGTGTAAAATGTTCTGTGGATGTAAGACATAAATAGTACTGGATAGCTCATATCTGTCTGGTGACTTTTATCTTTGAGTTTAAATATTAATTACTAGCCAGATGCTAATGCTAGTCTGGTTCCAAACGCTGCCACCATGTGCCAGTCTCCATCATACAACTCTCTAGATAAAACCTTACTGATCTCAATAGTTTGTGGACAAAGGTACTTCGTCAATTGAGGGTGTCAGAATTAGGCTTTGATTGGCTTATATCTGCAATATAGAACATCCTTCAGTTCAAAGTCATAACTAAGTAGGTGTTTTGGAGGCCACTGAATGCTGTTGAAGAACAAACTTTGCTGGGAGACTTGATTCAGATAATGGCTGTGATAAAAGCTGTAATATTAAAGTTATTACTAGGTTATGTTTAGTGTTCAAGGAAAGTTATTTTTTGAAGGACTGAGCAGTCTCTGATGCTTTACCTATCCCTGACTAAATACAGTATCATAGTCCAAGTTAGTGCAAGGATCAAAATTAACAGCACACATCCAAGTATAAGAGCAGAAATATATCATAATGAATCGTTATGGTTCAGTGATTTGGAAAAGAACTATGAATCCAGGAAAATACTGTCTATTACAATTAAAAAAAAAAAAAGTCATGTGAAGGAATCAGACCACCTCCTGCAAATAGCATCAGTGTCATAGCAAACAAGTGATTTGACAAGCTCCTAGGTATGTTCAGACTGGGAGGGATCCTGCCCTTTCATTGCTCTGCTAAACACAAGACATGTCATGATCCAAGAGTTTTGAGACTTCTGTACAACACACAGCAGATGCAGGTATGAGAATGTAGGAAGGAGGCATTGCCACTCATCTGATGCTTGCATTGCAACATCATTCTTCTCACAACAGAATCAGCACAAATTCAAGAGGCTGTTTAATACCCAGAGGTCCTCTGGTGTGCTTAAAATTCAGCACATATCCAGTTCCGCTTGTCATCTGGGTTGGACCACTGCAAAACCTTCATATTGACGAATATTGAAATCTCCCTCTTAAATAAAGAACATATATTCAGCTCTCAACAAACTGCATATATCAGTCAGTAGGTAAGCCCAGATCATATGAAATCAAACTGAAAGTTAGTCTGCACTGTATCGGGATAGAGTTTGTACTCTGCCTTGAAGTCTCAATCTAATTTATTAAATCCTTGCTATGCCAAGTGTCTGCTAAGTTTCTGTCATAATGCCAGGATTAATTCTGAATCAGACTTCACAGATGACTTATAAATCCTCTTTGCATAGCACCTTAAATACAGATGCTATTTTGGGGGAGTTAATACCAGGAAAACCCCTTACCCTGGTTAATTCCATGCAAAAAGAAGCCTTGCAATGGAACTTAGCCACTTCCTATACCCTAGCTGGCCTCATAGTGTGTACTTCAGTGCCATCCAGTGTTAGACACAAGGTCATTTACCTAGCAAAAGTAATCTTTGCTGCTTTTAATGCTTCAGTTCCTGATTTACCTCTCCAAGTTTACAGTACGTATGTACAATATCCACCCACTTACTATTTTAGAATCTTTTAGAAACATTTAATTCAATTACAGAACTTCAAATGCTAAACTTAGAAAAGGAAGAGGATCACAGTGATCTGAGAATTCTGTGTCCTGAACAAAAGAGAAGATCGTTTGAATCCTATTTGTCTTAGTGGCAGTTCAGATCAATTGCAAACAATGGGCTCCCTGTTCATTCATTGTTTGGAGGGGATGTCTATATTTTCTGGAGGACATGGCTGTTTCAGTCTTAAAAATGTGAGAACCTGTAATCAAATCTTTCTATAGGAAGCCCCACTAAAAGATGGTATTCTATTGACAGAATATTTAAAAAAATATCACTGATTATTTTTCCATTTGAAATGACAGACAGAGGAAGATATCATGGCATTTCATTTTGCTGTCCTTAAAGATGTTGATCTTCAGTCAGTATTGAACAGATGTACTAGATTTTTTTCCTAAGCTCTAGTAGCTCAGATTCACACTTCACATGCATTCTTATCTAATAAGAATTACTTCTCAATGTATGAAGACAAGAACAACAACTAGATCAATGACACAGGAACATTCACTAACTTCACAGCTATGTAATCCTACCTGTGAAGGCTTGGAAAGCCAGATCAGGACCAGAGCAGGAGCCATGAAAGAGCAAGGAATCAAAGCAGAGCTAAGAGAGGAGCACCACAAGGGAGCCTGATGGACTGAAGTCTGAAGTGAACTCTGCTCTGCAGGGAAAGCAAGGAAGGTGCTGTCAGAGCCATGAAGGTCTTCTGGGAACCTTCACCCAGCCCCTCAGTCCAGGATCCCACCTGATCTTGGGCTTGAGCACCGGTCCTGGACTGAGCTATGCTATAGGAGTGTCCATCTCCAGTCCTGTCTCCTGCTGCTGCTGAACTGCTGTTTCTCTTTCCTGGGCTGACATTGGACACGAGTAACCACTTCACTTTGCCTGATGACTGCAGGCATATCGTTCAACTGGTGGCTGTCAGCACCCTGCTTTCACAGCTCTCTGACACGTGCTATGGGAGACTTCTCAGCGTGTCTGGAAGATTGTGCTGCTGGAGCAAACACATGGCCTCTGTTAGGCATGGCAGGGCCCAGGGAAGTCAGTGTGGTGGAGCCCTAATTCACAGCATCTTTGGATTTTCAGGGCATTGAGCTGGGCTGTTCTATCTGAAGCAGATCACAGGTCCCAGGGGCTAGCTGATGTCTTGCTTGTGCCAGCTGGTAGCCTCACTTGCTTTTTAGTGCTGGGAAAACATGCATGGCAATAAGAGAAACTGACAAGAGAAATTCCTGTCTAGAGCCAGATGCTCAAGGGTAGAATCACAGCAATGCACTCCCAAATCAGTAAATTGCTTAGATATACAACATTCTGCTAGTACAACCAGTTTTCATTTTTAAAGGATTATTTTCTTCAGAAGTTAAAAGTCTAATTTTGAAAAACAAGTGCAGAATCGGCAGCTCCACTAAACGAACACCTTAAATTTTATTTAATAGAGACAGTGTTATACAAATAAGCATTTAACTAACCATTCATCCTAGATCTTCTATAAGGTCAATATTATTCTGCCATTTACATTTTTAAAATGAACACCATAGAAAAAATAATTATTTTTAGATTAAAAATCTTTGCATTTTCAGTTGATACCTGTAAACCTTGACTTTGACATTAAATAAACTGTAGGTAGAGCTCCTGTTGATTACAGTTATTTCTGAGGCATGACCATAAACAGGAGAAAAAAGATCTTGGCCATACTTACAGAATGAGGGTTAATTCCTTGAAATAGTCAGTTCAAGATGAGCTCCTAATGCAAAGTTGTAGCTAAGAGAGTAAACGTGATCCTTGCATGTATAATTAGTGAAAGATCAGATAGAACACAGAAATAGCACTACCTTTTGATTAATCATCATGTAATGAGGTCATTACTAGGCACATATTTTAATCAGGTTTTCTGCAGAATGAGCTTTGTGTAAAGATGTAGCAAAGATGCATTACAATGCTTGTGGTCCGCTCATGCCTCTCTGTCCTGGTTTCAGCTGAGAGACAGGTAATTTGCTTCACAGCAGCCAGTACGGGGCTGTGGTTTGGGTTTGTGCTGGAAGCAGCGCTGATAGTGCAGAGATGTTTTTGCTGTTGCTGAGCGATGCTCACACAGAGCCAAGGCCTTTGCTGCTTCTCACACCGCCCCGCCGGCGGGATGGCTGGGGGTGTGCGGGGAGTTGGGAGGGGACAGACAGGGCAGCTGACCCCAACTGACCAAAGGGACATTCCATACCATATGGCGTCATGCTCGGTTTATAAGGGGCTTGGGGGAAGAGGAAGGGGGGACAGCAGTGTTCAGAGTGATGACGTTTGCCTTCCCAAGTCACCATTACGCGTGACAGAGCCCTGCTGTCCTGGGGATGGCTGAACCCCTGCCTGCCGTGGGCAGTGGGGAATGAATTCCTTGGTTTGCTTTGCTTGTGCACGCGGCTTTTGCTTTCCCTATTAAACTGTTGTAGCTGAACCCCTGAGTTTTCTCTTTCACTCTTCTGATTCTCTCCCTCACCCTGATGCGGGGGGAGTGAGCGAGTGGCTGCGTGGGGCCCAGCTGCCGGCTGTGGTAAAACCACCTCACTCTCCTCCCCACATGCACATCATGACTTACAATTAAAGTTCTGTCTAGCTCACAGCCTTGATTACCTGCATGGGGGAAGGAGGGGTGTGGGCCTGGGTGGTGTGCAGCTTTGTTTCGTAGTCATAAATGTCAAGCTTTCAAACAATCCAGACAATTTCAGTGGGAAATTGTAGTCTCAAATTTCCCTAGCCAGTTACACGTGCAGTAAAATGGCCCTCACAGAAAGCTGGGCTTGTATATGGCTGAGCAAGATGCAAATACTAATCCACTTACCTCAGAAAGGTTGTTATCTTGACCTGCAACACTGAACATATCAAGCCAATATCCTCAGTAAGCTGGGTCCTTTGCTTATCTGGCTCTGGACCTGTTTGGAGACATACTGCTTTCACATATAATTTCATACCCAGTTTTTGTCATGTGAAGCAATCCAATGGTGAAGCATAAGCTGTGTACAATGGCACACAACTATAGAAACTAGCTCCCTATTTCCTTGTTCAGACCTTCAGCTCGTAGTTTAGCTAAATATTAATTCAATTGTAGAGGTTAAACAGAGAAGGTAATTAAGACAGCTGAAGGAATGACAGCCAGAATTAAAATACAGACCTCCGTGACTCCATAGTCTCTCCGCACTCCTGAAGATGAAAACAAAAAATTAACACAGCTAGCAACACAACAGAATTTATTTCTAAATTTGTGATTGCAGCAAAAGTCAGGGATTGTTCCCAGCTCTCTCAGTCATTAATTACACCACAGTAAATTTCAAATAATTATACCCTGGGAATTCCCAACTCTCAAATCAGGAAATCTCAAAAACAGAGTGTTATTCTATGTATGAGACTAGAGCGTAATGAAATAAAGTGAAGCATGAAAGTAAATGAAGTGGGTTCAAGGATTTGTAGACCTGGAATAACATTTTATTCTACTGACTGTAATGCCTCTTCAAGGCACTACAGAGGAAATATAATGGTGTAAATAGGTTTCTTTTTTTCCCCAAGAATACAAAGAGTGGTACTGCATGATGGCTACATGAATACTTTGAAATATTTTCAATTTCTCCCATTAGGTCATATATAATTACACTTAGCAGCCAAACGTCATTCATGTAAAGAATACCTGCCCTTAAAAATTGCACCCCCAGAAGGTAACTGAACTAGTCGGACAATGAAGAGGTGCTGAGGCACGTGGGGAGATGCACACAGTGCCTTCTCTAACGGAGCGTCCTCAGGACAGAAGCAGATAGATCTCGTTTGTAAGGAGAGATCTACATTTTTGGAAGACTCATGTCTGATTCCTACCAAGGTAAACTAGGATTTGTGTGGGTTAGGCAGATGGCACTAGAGAAACATAGCGTGAGAAGTGACTATTGACAGATGCTCCGACTTTAATTCTGACATTTTAAAGTACATAACAAAGATTTTTGAAAGGGTTAGAACATTTAAACAACGTTCAAGCTCTGCGCAGTATTTGTATGTGTATATATATATATACAGACACACACACACATATAGAAGTCGTTAAACTTCAGGTGTCCCCCCCGCCCCCCGCCCCGTGGCGCCGCACGTAGGGGCTGCGCAGAGCCGCTGCGCCCCCCGCCGAGCCGCGGCTGCCGCTGCCCCGGCGGCACCGCCGCGCTGCTCCGGGCTGGGGGGTCAGAGGTGCCCGCCCGCCTGCGGGGGCTGCCAGAACCATTTCTTGTGAGAGTTTGCCATCTGGAGGCCGTATCGGGAAGCACCAGGAGGGGAAACGACTGCCATAATAAAAGCAAAGCAGGTGTAGTGAATTTTCTGCACGCTCGTAAGTACAGCTAGTTCAAAACAGCACCCCCCCTTAATATCTTTTATGTTTAGCTTTGTTGGAAACATCACCTTGAAAGTGTGGAGCTGATACTTCTCCCCAAAACAGAATCAGTTCTTCACTAAGTTTGTAGCATGCATGTGTAATCTGAGCCAGGTTCCACTGAAAAGGGATATTAAAAACGTTCACAAAACATTGTCGACATAAGTACTTTTAGTCGTTTTACAGTAACAAAAAATTCAAAAGCCCTCTCCAGTTCCACTGGTGGAGAAAAGACTAAATAAGCAGTAAAAACAAATGTGCTCATTGCAGAGACCGAACTTGACATTTGTGACAGAGAAAGCTAAAAATTTGTTTTCTTCAGAATATCACCCTTTTTATTCTCCTTACAAAACTACCTCAAACTAGATGAATTTTTTTTTCACTGAAAAATGCTGACTGCTACTCCTGTTTTCATTTGTTTATATCAAATTAGAAAAGTTGAATGGAAATGCCTTTAAAATACCTCCAAACGGTTAAGGAACATCTTCAAAGATATTTGGCAACCTTTCCAGCAAAGTCTGCAGAAAGACTAGCAGTGCTATAATTTCAGGAGCACCTGGGAATTAGTGATAGTTCTTTTATTTCTTCCTCTTCATTATAAAACCTAATTTATGGTTTTGGGCTTTCCCCCACTCCTTTTCTCATTAGGAAACTTAAGTTCCATTTTCACCCCCCAAAAAATCCCTGTATTAAAAAATCTCTGTCTTTCTAAAATGAAAATGCAGGGAACTGTACTTACCACCATTTTAAATGTAAGAAGGAAGAAAATCTTTGCTGGAGTAGGCATGATAATTTTAGGAAAGTATTCAGCAAAGACATTGATTTTATCTCAAGTCATAATCACACTCCTCCCATCCTGGCCCAGTCACTCCAGATGCTTTTATAGGGATAAACTGGTACCTGACAATGCATGTACTCTTTCTCTGGAAACATTTTCCTTGGTTACTCAAAAATACTCTGTTTGGTACGATGCACAAAGAGGAACAGACAAGGCTACTTAAGCAGAAGATGACTGGTGTCTCCTGGTCTTTAAAGACTGGGGTCATGACTGCTACCTATACTGGTTTGCTGTAGCAACCTATGTCTTTGCTGCAGTGGGTACTGCGGCATTGTCTATAGGCAGGTGTTGAGTTGGAGGTGAAGGCCAGAGTTCAAGCCATTCCACCAATGCCCAGGCCCATCTTTCCCATGGGGAAGGCATTCCTGAGGCACAGCGAGGGAGGCACTGAGCTCCCAGGCTCTAGGCTGAGTTTAGATCCAAGCGGGCTGATCCAGCATTTTCACATTACAACTGAGAGAATAAATTATAATTTGACCCTTGCTCGCCGACCTTGTTGCTCATGGAAGCTGGAAGCTGATTTGTAAGATAAAGGACACAGCACTGCCCCAAGAAAGTGATAAGTGCCATGGAAGAAACACCAAAGACACGAGAACCCAAGGGGAGACATCCTTTACTCTCTGTGCTCCGATTTTCAAAATGTTTTCTTTTTACATTTCAGAGGGGCCAAAGTAACAAGATATTAGTACTGGGTTAAAAAGCATTTCTTAAAATACATGATTTAATTTAATCCTTTTTGCATCTGGAGGAACAAACTGGTGTAGCAACTAAACCGCAGCGAGAGATTTCTTCCGCCTCTCTCCCCACATTTGCATTAGAGAAAGCGTCAGCCAGAAGCAGGCTGCTTGAGGGACTGAGGAAACAGACCTGGCAGCCATTCGTTTCGTGTTTTTGCTGGCTCACAAGGCCTGCGTGCACCAGCTTCTCTGAGCAGAATGGCGGGAATCGTAGAAATGGACTGTATTTTGTAATCCTAAATTTAGAAACTGAAGAAGTAACACTGTAGCGGCCATGATTTATTTTGAGAATTCAATTCACTCTGCTACTAGATTAGCAAGCATTAAGGCCTACGACCAAAGAAAGCAGCCAGGTCTCCAGAGCAGCTCTCTGAGGACCGCTTGCTAAGGGCCGCACCACTCGAAATCACAAAGCAGCAATTGGGGACGTGGTGCCGTGCAGAATTAAGGCAACGAAAATAATGCATAAACCACAACTGTTCGTAATTCTGTTTCCAACCTTTACATCAAGTACTCAGCCACGTGCTTCCTCTGTATAAACTGGGGACCTTTCCTGAAGTGGCAAGGCTTCCAGGTCATTGCGCAGGCGGGAGGGACAGAGCATCAACTGAGGAGCGCACTGGGCACAGCTGGCAGGTGGTGGTGGCTGCAGGAGACCTGTGTGGGACTGCCCTAAGCACCTGTTGATTCGTTTGCTTCCTCAGTAACAGAAACAGTAATTAAAAGCTTGTTAACTGGCAATTACTTAATTCAATGGAAATGACCCTACATAAAGCTGGTTTGTTGCCTGTGATGATGTGAAAGGTAAAAAGTCCTTTAATTGATCTTTTCTAAAGGCTTTTTGCTGGACCATGTGAGGAAGTTTTCTCCATCACGGGAAGGGAATGTGCAGCCCCCACGCAGGTTGCTCATTGCTCACTCGTTCAAGGCACCATGCTGCTACCCTCAGTGACTCACTCGCTTTCCCAGAGTCAGTCACCTCTCTCTTCTGTGGAGCGTGAGTGCTGGTGGTAGCTCTGCAGGCTCACTGGTTAGCAAGTGAGGACTTACTGGAAGGAGTTAGGAGTCATCAGAGAAGTGGCAGACAACCGCAGAACAGTTGGATGAAGGGAAAGAGACATATCTGTACTCAGGTACGTCCTGCAGAACTTGTTTTGGTAGTGTCCAAAAGTGACATTTTAGCCAAGCAAGTTTTTTAGGCTTACTGACCCTAATAATTTTCCAAAGGAGAAAATGAATACGCACACCCTCCTACTCCACCCCCACCCTCATCACCTAGGTCACAGAGATTTAAGGAGAAATAATTTTCTTTGTAGAACACTTTTTGGGTCTCTTGTGATATGATGGACAAAGGAAACAGCTACAAATAAATAGTACTTGCTGTATTTTCCATTCCTTGAAAAAATGGTAAGGATTCTAGCTCCACCTGGGTTTAAGCATTTTGTTTAGCGCACTCTCTCTCTCTCTTCAGATGAAGCAGGTAATCTGCAGCATTCACTGCTCTTGTTTACTCTTAGTCCATGAAAAGAGTTCTCTCCATGCCCAGGAGATATAGAATTTTCAGGGCCTGTAAAGCGACATTTAAGTTACAAGGAAAAGGTACGTCTCTGGGAGATTGCCTCAAAAAGCTATTTGGTTACCACGTGAATTAGGTAATGTTCCCTGCTCTTTCACTAAGCAAGTGCTAAGATCAGCACCAAGATGAGACTTGCACCAGCAGGGCATGCGGAGCACGGAAATGAAGACAAAGGGGCTAATCTTCACAGAGTGTTGGCCTCAAGAAGTTCTTTCCACTGCCAGGCAATAGATACTATGTTGAAATTATTTTCAAATGCATTTTGCTGGAATTACTGAAAATCATATGAATACAGTTTCCATTAATCTTCTATAATTTTTATTCACATAGGAGCACATGTACATTTTTAGATTCCACAAAACCCTAGTTTTACCCCTAGTTCTATAGCTCAATTCCCTTTGCATTGGAGTGGCGTCTTTGTTCTTGCTTTGAATATGTCACCTGATAGTTTCATATGATGTCGATCACTTCTTGCTTCGGATAAAGACAGTGGTCAACAGTTCCTAAGTACATGTTTCTTTTTGTGCATAGAGCTAGTTCCAGGTCTTAATTTACAGGTGCAGGTGGAATACATTTGCATTATTTTCAGTAATTCCAATAAAAATTCTCTCAAGCCCTCATTGTCATCAGGTGTAACTGAGCAGTTTAGTGATGTCTTCCCTTTCTCCTGTTTTTCTTAGAGACACTAAACAGTGAACTCCATACATTAAAAGCAGCACAGCGATATCCTAGGAAAAGCATTGGACAGATATGCAGAAAACTTTTCTGCTTATGCTTCTGTTGAGTAATCTTAGGCCAAATAGATCTTGCTTCTGATTCCCCAACCAATATGAATAATGATATTTGTTGTAAAAAACCCTGATATCCATAGGTGAAGAGCCATATATGAGAGATAAATGCTATTAGCACATGAATTCAGAAATCTGGGTCTTCTGTTTTTTCAGGTGGGTTGGTCCAGAGGAATACACACTCTTAAGATCAAAGATGTGAAGCAGCAGCAACTACATCTTAGTACTGTCAGAGATATCTTGGTGTAAATGACTGACTAAAACTCTATACCATTTTCCCAAGGAAAGCAAGGGCTTGCAGCTAGGTGTTAGCTGAGAGAGAACTGAGACTACTAGTGAAACAAAAAACACACTGGAAATAACTTCACTGTATTGATTTTTTTTTAATATAATCAAATACATTGTACACAATACACTTCAACTCAAAAGAAAATACACCTTTTCCCAGGAGTATTACTCTACATTGAATACTTTTTTTCCTACAATCATTCATTTTCTCATTTTTTTCCAACAGAAAGAAAGCATATAATTTTATGTAGTATATATCATAAAGCTGGGATTTACAAAAAAAAGCTAAAAGAAATTAGGTATTCAAAATCGCAATGGTATTCCCAGTTCCTTTTTAAAGCCTACTTCTACTGTTCTCACTATTACAACCAGGAGTGAGTTAGTTGCTTTTTGTACTTTCTGAATTGAACAGATGTGTATTGGTTGTATCAAACACATCCTCTCTCTGCAAAGTCTGCACTGGTGTTTACTGCTAAGGCATTTAAAGGAAAATAATATTTAACTTTGCATTGATTTGCAGCAATTTTTGTCTTCAGGAATCAAATGCTACACTTCTTTCTAAATAGGAATGTAATTAATTCCTCCTGTTCAACAATTAATTAGTTCACAGTTTCTATTTATGTATTGAACATGGATATTGACAGTTTTTATGTGAAGAGGAAAGACATGAGGGAAGAGCATACATATTTTAGTCACAACTTGCAAAGAAAGTTCTTCACCATATCATGCAGTGTGTTTCACGAGAGAACTGTACTCTTCTACCAGTTTCTTCTTCTCACTTAATTTTTCCAGTATGGCATCCATTAAGTATGAGGCAAAAGGAAACTGAAAAAGAAACATAGTAAGAAAAATGATCACTGAACTTTATTTCTTCATGTGAAAAACATTTATTAAATACCTTTAAACCATTAGATTTCACTTAGTTCTGAGAACTATCACACATGCACATATCTGATCTTTAAAGTTCACCTGCCTGGTTAGTGTCTGACAATTTGCTGTTTATCATAAAAATGATAAAAAGAACAGAGTAAAATGAAAAAAGATAAACGCCTTATTGAACAATTCATGCTTTACTGACCATGTTAATGATGTAAACTGCAGTACTAGGATCTCTGTCATTTATCTTCAATCAGCTGATCAATAAGAGGTTACAGCCATCTCTAGGGCACGCAGAAATGGTAGTGTACGTTCACTACTCTCAGGAGGATGAGACAGAACTACCAGTGCAGTTCTCAATGCTGTGGCAACTGACTTAGACTCACACATGAAAATTTGTAAATAAAAAACCCCAAAGCAAACAAAAAACCAAACCCCCAAAAGCTCCAGTTGCATTGACTGGGATATGAGACAAAGTTCTGCTTCTCCGAAACATGATACCAAAATTTTTATTTACATATTTAGAGAGAAAAGTGAAAATCTCTTTTATATCTCCTCCAATATAAAAGATATATTTGCACAATCAATGTCTTCAAAGGAAGAGATTAGATATGTTTTTCAGTGTCATTGCTTTAATGCTTAAAGAGGTTTGCTTTCAGAGTCTTGGTGCATCTGTGCACCGTGTGCTGGGGAGTACTTTTGGACGAAACACAAGTCACTGCAGCTCCCCCCCAGAGGGCGGTCGGTGCCGTGCCAGAGGAGAGCAGAACAGCTTTCATTCACCCTTAGAAAGCCTCTGTCAGCTTTCTTGACCTCGTAGTGAGGCCAGCAGTGACCAAGGGGTCAGTACCACACCAAAAGTAACAGATGATGTTCATATCGGAAGGAAAGATAATTTTACCTTAATAAGGTCACAGAAATAAATTATTAGATTATTAAAGTATTAAATTATTATTAAAATATAGCGGTTGGTTGAGCAGGCCAATCATTGGTTTCCTCTGTTTTCACAACTGTAGTTCAAGGCAATACTTTTGCATCTAGAAGCAGTCTGTAGTTCTGCACTCGAGTATCGCTGCTCTGATTTTATTTTTTCACTTCTCTATGTCATCTTAAGGAGAAAACAGTACGGTACTTATACCAGATAGAGTGCTGCCTCCTTCCCAGATATATGAAATCAAATATATGAAACAAACAAACAAAAAACCCTGGACACAAAAGTATATGAAATACAAATGCTGGTGTAATGTCTGAACCGATATACTGATGTGAATCTACATAATGATATTTATAATTACTAGGTAGTCAGAAAAAATAATCTAAAATGGTAGCAAGGAAAATCTTGTTAATAGGCAGCATCTATCACGAAGTGACTTTAATGGCAATCCTATGTGTTGCTCAAGAGTCACTTACAGAAAAAGGACGATAATATGTATTATTTCCCTTTTCTACAGGAAAGGAGGTTTTGGAGGGCTGTTACTTGCTGGCCAAGCATGTCTCTATCTGTCATAAATAACTGCTGTTTATGGTAAGAATTTTCTAGTAGTCATCTACACCTGTCAGCTTTCTCCTGTACGCTATTGTGATGACTTTTTGGGGAATAGATGGATTCAATTCACCAAGCGCAAATCTATTCTGAGTAATATAGGACATAATCTTATCTGAAATTCTGTGCCACTTCCTGGCTACTGTGCTTTAAAAACACTGACCCCAGCATCCTGTTCACTCTAATTGCTCTCCCTCCTTGTCTAAATATACTTTTTATGAGAACACTACACCATTACCTCAAAGTCTCTAATTCTTCTTGCCCAGCTTGACTACATTCATTTCTGATACATTTCACCCCCTTAATGTTGTGCCTGAGATGAATGGTTTCTTATTGATGTCTCTGGCTCATATCATTCTAGCTACATTTTACTTGCTGCTCACTACTCTCTGTGGCTTCCATGCCATAGCAAAGTGATCTTTCAAGAACTCTTTCCATTTAAATCATTCATTTAAATGAAGAGCATTTGAAAGTTGAATGTGATGTCATTCTTTCAACATTTGTTGGTTTCAGAGTAAGTGCTGCATGTTTTTATCTGGTTTTCTTTCCATACAGGCAACCAGAACTCGATGATCTCTACAGTCTTCATCTTTAATAGAAGCCTGTCAGATTTACTTTTAGTGATGGCTCTGTAACTATCCTGGGAAGCTTCCCTCTGCATTTCTTCCCAGAACTTCACAACCATTGAAGATATGTCTACTCCAAAGTATTCATCCCAGCTTCCAAATCTGCCATATGCTCGGGGAAGGCTTAGGGAGTTCAGTGAGTGCTCAGTGCACACCTAAGGAGTTAAAGCTTGTTTATACCACTGATAATTATGTATTTTAATACAGAATGATACTTCCTTCCAATGTTTTCCAGTTATCTGTGCCACAACCCATTTATCTGAACACAAAGCATTAACAAGGATAGCGATCCTAAATCAGTACTAGTGTGGTAGGCTTGAAGAGAAGTATTTAATTGGTTTGTCTAAGTTCAGAAAATTTGAAAGTGCAAACTACATGTGGATTTAAAGATTTTTATTTATGTATTCATCTTTACCAGCATTATAGAGTTCTTCTTTGATACTAGAAAGACATATGAATGAAATGGCATATTCCTTACACAACTTATCAGACATATCATGGTGTATGGATAACTGTAGGGTAATACGATCCTAAAGATTCAGGAATGCTGATAGTTACTGCTATTTCTTTCACCTATTTATTGAGACCTTGAGTATACTTCTTTTGGAGATCCTTTCCATAAAAAATAAACTAGTAATATTTATTGACCTTACATGACAACACCAAGTCTTGCTCAGCACAAGTGCATAAATACACACTGATCTGCCAGTGAAAAGACTCATAATGAATGCAAGGCAATATCGTTATTCTAATGAGACACAGTGTCTCCATTCACAGAGTACCGTGTTACTTGGCCTCTGCTTCACAAAGTCTAAAATGTGTTAACGTAAAAATAAAGGTATTTAATACACAAATTTCTGGTTACACCTATTTTAAATCTCCCCATACAGATCATCATTTCCCAACAAAACTGCAGAACTGCCTCAAATTGAATTAAATGAACCACAAACAAAAACCTGAAATAAACCTAAAGAAACTCAAGTTGTAATGACCAAACTCTCCTAATTTCACTATAAACAAAAATTCAAAGTTTACAAAAAAATTAGAGAAATGCTTCACTTCACTATTGTTCTTTGTCCACTCTGATTTGTGATGGCTGTGTATACATGATTATATAAATATGTATACACCTGTCCCCTGTCCGTATTCTTATTCTGAGTAATCAAGCCAATCTCTCCTTGTTTTCAGTCCCGCAAAAGTGGTGTAATGTGGTTTTGTTTGTGTGCATGAGACAAAACATAGATTTATACGACAATGGATTGTTAACGCACAGGACTGAGCTCTTACTCTCATAGTGACAAGAAAATCACAGTTACTTTCAGATGGTTTGATATCAATGTTAGTGGTGCCCAGGATATGGCTCAGACAGCACTGGTGCTGCTTTTTAAGGTGCAGGTACTTGAAGCACCTGGTGATGGTGGCAGCAGTGAGTGTGTGCAGGTGTGTTTGTGCAAGGGTGAATACATATGTGTGAGCAGGGGATAGGCAATGAGCAGAGACCTGTTCAGAGAAAAGAAGACAGCTGCAGGCTGAAGAGAGACTAATGAGAGCAAAGCAGGTGAGTTCCAAAGCTAGGAAATCTGAAAGGAAATAATCATAGCTGTTAGTGCACATTCCCTGATGACACCAGAGGAAATTTATAGTTAGAAGCCAGTGAAAATGCTAAAAAAAGGGTTGGGGAAAATGCCTACCAATGAAGATATATACTGTTCCAAATCCTGTTTTAGAGATGGGTTATACTCATACCTACAAAGCGCTCACAGAACAGAGGGGAGCAAGGTTTTTCTGGAACTTTTCAGCATTGGAATATGATTTGTAGATTCACAATGAAGTCACAAGACAAAAGATTTTATTAGGCAGCTTTGTTTATGTGAGATGTGATATCCTGAGGAGTACGTAAGGAGGGAGGAAAGCAAGTGCTGCTGTATATCTGATAAGGCACGGGCTAAATCAATGCTGCCATTTGGTTCAATGCTTGGAAGAGTTAGGCAGATGATTTTTATTTTAAAGTAGCTCTTCAGGCAGCAATCTGGACTGGGCTAACAATGCTGTACTCACATATAAAATTATTAACAGATTGTTCCAAGATGCTGTTCCTTACAATCAGTCACAATGAATGAAAGCCTTGGGTGGTACAAGAAATCTTGCCTAAGCTATGCGAAAGGAAGTCATTCTCTTGATTTAGCTATATAAGTTTCCTATGATGGGGAAAAAGCTATAGAATGTTGCACTTTTTAAAAAATTATTATAAAAAGAGTGTTACTATACTATGCCTGGTTCAAATAATAAGACATAAACATGCAGATGTGAGGGACTAAGTAGGCAGAAGCCTCATCACTTGCCATGCAAGCTGTAAACATGGATACATATTGAGTAAACCATACTTGTTCCTTCTGCTCTCAAATACCATAAACCGCCAAAAACTCAATGGTCTATAATGCGTTACCTTTCCCAGCTTCTCTCTCCCATGCCCAATCACTAATGCATAATCAGCCTGATGTCTCTATGCATGACCTAGATTCCCCTGTGCAGATAGCAGATATCTGCGTGCACTCCTGTGAAGCCTCTCCACATACTAGTTCTTCATAGGCAGGAGAACCTTTTACCTTTTATCCTAACGACAGTTGTGAAGATGTTTCATTTTTATACTTCAATGAGAACACCCTAGTCATTGGGTGTTAATGTACAAGTACAAAAAGGCAACTGAAAAAACACTCGTTGGCAATTCAAGATGTAGGTTTAGACAGTAAGTGGTTTTTACCAGCTCCAGCAAATTCAGAATATTGACTGTACTTTAGATCATATGATCCTCATATACAGAACAACATTCTGATGTAGAGTTGTCTCTTGTCAAATTGTGAACTTCTTAGCAGTGGTGTAGTTTCTCCATGTATGCTTCTATAGTAGTTGACAAAATAAGGACACAAACTCTAACTGGGGTCTGTGAGCCTCAGGAATGCAAAAATATTTATCACTGAAATATTAATACTCTTGTAAAGCTGACAGAAATTAGACTTTTTCAAGTCATAAGAGTATGGAAAAGAAAGGTACAGATGAAGTGTAAAATAGAGGTGTGCTATCCTTTATCATTACACTTTAGGGAATCCATAAAATGACAGTAAAAAGCAACTAGTGCTTCCCTCAGTCCCCTCCAAAATTCTAATGCAGCAGTAAAATGGCGTATGTCAGTAATAAAAATAAAATGTCTATGACATTTTAAATGTTATCGTACTGTCACAACGGAATAAAATTAGCTTGAAGAATGATCTAAAGGGATATGATGCAGTTCATTATGTATAACAGCCACAGCAGCAGTTTCCCAGTGTTCATAAAGGTTTCTCCATTAAATTTACCTCCAGTCAATAATTAGGAGTCCACAAATAAACCTAGGCAATTAAATCAATACTGCTGGGCAATTACGTTCCAAAGTTCTAGCTTGATGGCACAAAAAGACACTATATCAAAATGCAATATTAAGTGATCTGATGCAATTTTCGACACAACATTTTCTCAGGATAACAGGAAAGGGCGAGCCTGCATCTTTGTTCAAGATGCAAACAGGTACACAGTTTGCCAACGTGTAACACTAAGTGAGCAGCCTGTTCTGAGCAAAGTCCTGTCAGAGAGCTTTCACTTCACCATGAGCTTTAGTTTTCTGACCAGAAACATTACCAATGCCAAAGAAATTATCACCAATAGCAAAGGAAACCACAACCAAACTCTCTACAAGACATGAGTTAAGCATTCTAAAGGGCTTAGAGCTCTTCTGTGAGCTGCTCCCAAAGACAGACCAAGAAATCTTAGCAATTTCCATCCATGTGACTTAACACCGACAGAAATGAAAAGAAGAGCTGGCGGCTCCCAAAAAAACACTAATACCCTTGCAACTCTAAACAGAGTCAGCTTGCCAAGAACTACCCTCAGAGCTCCTTCTGAGGAACCCCACAAGATGGAGCAAAAATCACTGAAAACCGCTATTAACTTGTACACAGACTGGTATGGCTAAGAGCAATGAGCTCCTCTGTTCTTAGTTTACATTTCCAGTCCTAATATAGCTGGTTATATAAAGAACCTCCTCGCTCTCCGTGCCCTGTTTTTTGCTGATTGTTTATAGCAGACAAAGAGAAACTATAAAAATCTGCTTAGGATTTGTTAATGATTTGCCAAAGAATGATAAGAAAAATAAGAATTCTTTGTCGTATTCCACGAATCTGCGTCATATTTTGGTGTCCACAATATGGACAGAATCTTGGCACAATTTTTTAAAAATTGTAAAATTAAGGCAATTTAGTGAATAGAAATATTTGTGCTTTTAGTGCTGAGTTCCATATAACACTACAAGGTTAAATTAAACTGCCAGGGTTTCTGACAAAGCCAGTAAAAGCAAACTGGTATTTCCATCTCTTCCACTGCAGTGATTAAGCAGTCTTAACAGTAGTAAGTTTTGATAATGAAAAAGTGAAACACTCTCATTTCTTAAAAATCTGGTCATATGACACAAACTAGACACAAAAGCTATTAATACTAAAATATATAGAACTGAATGTGATTGTTCCATGGAAATGGCTTTCAAAATATTTTCAATAATTCACATTCTTAATCTAAATGAACTACATTGCTAATGGACCCCTGCTAGTGAATACGCATTAGGAACGCTGGATTTATAAATCAAATTCTATTTCTTTTCAGACATCAGCTACCCATCATCTGAATAACAGAGACAACTAAAATATAATGGAAAAGTTTCAAGAGTCAGTGCATCTTGTCAGTGATGTCCAAACAAAAGCTGACTATGGCTAGAAAAGCAGGGCTCTCACCTGCCAATAAACTGCCCTTGATCACTTACAAGAGGGAAGCATCCCAGCAGACTCTGTGTGTATTAAAAAAAAGACTTGAAAGAGAAGAAAAAGTATCACACAGGTCACAGCGGCAGTCTCAATGGACCCCTCAGGGATTTCTGCTAGTCTCAGCCTTGTCATCCTCTATGCAGCTTTCCTCTCTGCCCAGAAAATGTCGATAGGAAAATGTTTGAGGGGCCTCTGGTGGAAATTTTTTCATTCTTTCTGCATTGACAGGATGCCAAATCAATATTTACTTCCCACTAACAAGCTGCTCGAGGTCTCAGTAGAAAATATTGTAGAGAATGCGGGAAGACACGATAATAAACAGCTGTCTGGCTATGAGGAAAACATGAATTGACTGGAAACAGGTCCACAGTAAAAGGTCACTGAAACCCATGAACTCCTCAGGTGTCCATATCAAGTACTAACTTTAAAGGCACATAATAAAAAATCTCTTTTTCCTAAGAGGTATGAGAGAATGGATCCTTTTCACTCTAGCATGCATTACACACTGTTTCAATAATTCAATTAACACATTTGCCAAGATCTGTGCTGGTTTTCTCCAGCATTGTTTCACTGATTTCAAAAGTTATGTTTGCTATCACAAATCCTTGCTTAATATCTCTTCTGTTTTATCTAGTGACTCTTATTTTAACAGAAATAAAAAGGAAATGCTACAAACCCAAGATTTTACATTGCCTCATCATAGTAGAGTTTGAGACTACCAATGGCAACTTAATTACAAATGCAACAGATTAATTACAACCTAAAACCACTTAGCTGCTCAGAGTAGAAAGTTGTAATTCATTAAGGGAAGATATAAATTTAGCACCTGTGCTTCAAGAAGTTTCTGTATGTACTGCAGCCATTCTTTATCTTTTTCAAACTCCATTTTTGTCTTTGCTGTTTCCTAAAAGAAAAGAAAAACATAACATAGACACAGGATTTTTACACCACCTGAGAAGAACATAATGAACAATAACAGAAATATGTAACTGGATGTACATTAAATACAGCATATGGAAGTAGGAACTATGATTGCAAAACTAGTTATCTGAACCATATCCACCAAATATGAGGGCACTGTTAAATTTATAAACCTATCCTTGTCTGTGCAGGTCCCTGGAAACATGCACAGCATGTTCTTTTCACATGAACATACAGGTGATCTGTGTGTAAATTTTATGATTTCAGTGTAACGGTGCCTGACTCTACGCACTGATAAATAGAATATGCATCTAAAATTTGTGTAGTGTAAATTCATCACCTGTATTTTAAGTTTGTTTTCCATTTATGGAAAGTCCATTTTATTTGTATTTGTGAATGTAATCCATATCAGTGCATACACATACCATGCACTTTTATTTAACCAATATGAAAACTCTCTTTTGTAATTTCTGTAATACAAAGCGCCAATAAGGCTAAACCTAAGTCATCACCTGGGTACTGTTACAGTCCAATAACAGTCAACTCCTAGACACACTTATCAAAGTAAGTGTACAGGCTTTATCATGTATTATCTGATCAGGGCTAAACAAATCTGAGTAAGAAATCATACTACTGTATCTATTTAATAGAGGGTGATTTGATGAAACACTATCAAGTATTTCATAGTAAAACATATGGTAGACTCAACAAGAAAAGGCAGTGGATTCCCCCAGAAACTATCTGTTTACTAGTAATACCTTTAACAGGTATCACAATTCAAGAATGAAAGCATCAACAGAATCAATCCAGCACAGCAAGACACATTCTAATTCCATTTTTATTAATGCAGAAGTCTATTTAAAATGTGTAACTCTGCCAAAGTCTCATGAAAAAGGAAACTACTAAGGATTTTCAAGTAATGTCTCTACATCTACATGCCCACAACAGTATATTTATATTTTATTTATGCATGTCCAAAGTCTTGTCACCTTACGAGTCTCTAACCTGACCTTTTTATTTAAATCCAACTGTTCTGTTCTTTTTGTGCTGGACGCTGCATAATGAAATTCCAGTCTTTACCTGGAAATTCTTTTCCTCAAGACGGGAAATATACAGCATCTTCTGATCTAACTCCTTTTTTACTTCTAAGAATCCTTAAAATAACTTACCTTATCATCTTCTACTTCTAATATTTCCTCCAGATCAGTTGTTGTAACATTAAGAATAGACGCTGCCAACTGAACAGACTCTTGGGAAAGACCCTTTTGGCACACTCTCACTTCTTCCATTTTTTTTGCCTGTTTGATTTTTGTTCTCAGCTCTTGTACACTGTGCTGTAACTCTCTGGTTAGAGCCTGGAAGATGCAAGCAAAAAATACTCTGGTGCAATTTTTCTTGAAGTGCAAACACTATGGAAAGAACAGTATCATTTAGACTCAGCTCCATTAGATGGAAATCATCTTCATTCTGTGTTATTGGTTCAATAGGATATGTACTATCTGAATAACATGGCATTTAGAACACAAAACAAGAACTAATACATAAAACCAGAAAATGTTCTTAAATATAGGTACAATTTTTTTTTGGTGTATGTGTTTAGCAAAATAACTATATTCACAATGCCATGAACAGTAAGACAAGTCAGCTTCTGCAGAATCAATTAAAAATCCTTTCCTGATCCAGTCTACTAGAAATGTTCTTGAAATAACAGAAGTGTCAGGCTTTACTATGGTCAGACAGAGACCTTTTTAAAGCTTATTCATACCTCACCGCATGAAGTAACACCAGTATAACTCTTTATTCAAAACATGAGATTTTGGTTCCCACCAAGACATGCTAATTCAAAATCGTCCTGGCTACTGATTCTTCCTGATATAATTTCTACAATTTAAATCATCACAATAGTGGTTATCCATTGCTGATACGCAGCATGCCCTCGGAGCACACAAATCCACCGTATAGTTATTATTCAAGGAAGGGTTGTACTCTCTACGCAGCTGGCCCATACAGAAGGCCTAGCCAGGCCAGGTGGTCTGTTCGTAAGGATACTCTTAGCAGATCATGGATGTTTTAAACAGATGCCAGCTAAGACAGCAGGAGGAAGATCAGGTGCCAGACCAGAACTACTGCAATTGTTAGTTAACCCTGGCTTTGACAAGGTCTGAAGCTGGGGTGCTGAGAGAAGCCTCAGTTTTAGATCCCATTTCTGCTGTTGAAGACAGTTAGTTTTAAGCAAGACGTAGCGCTTGATAGGATGCCTAATGCTGCACAATTAAACTGCCTTTATTATCATTATTACTATTACTAGTGACTAATGAAGACAATAATAATAAAGGACAATTTTTCTATGATAATTTCTGAAATGTGGTATACACTACTGAGCCAGAAAGATGCTCACAGCTTAAAAGAAATTCAGAAAAACAAAATAATACTATTAAAAGAAAACTGTTTGAAAGGTATAATGATAGGAAAGGAGAACCATTATCTGGAGTGCAAAAAATGGATTACAGGGATTTAGTAAAGCTGATGTAAAAACGTAGGAAAAGTAAACAATAGCGAGATGACTAGACAAAAAATCGTACTCGTGGTTAACAGGAAAGAAGGAACCCAGCATGGGTGAGGCCACTCTCCTTTGCTTATTTAAAACTAGAATAAAAAAAAACAAAAACAAATCAGTATGAAATATCTTACTGAGAAGACTTTGTTGACCTGAATGAAAGGTGAATGGAATCCAAACCTGATTTTGGTTTATGTTCCCTGACACCACAGAAGTACTGAGCTTGAATAATACCTTTCACAGCTGAACACGAGCAAAACTGCACAAGGAAGAATTGATGGCTCAAGCTCCTACCTCTTCTATTCCTACAGTTCTCTGGTTTAGTGAAATAACACTAAGCATTAGTATAAATCATCAGTTGTACAACTGAAGTTATTTTGTTTCAATATTTATGCAACTATGACAAAAGCATTTTGTAAAAAGCAGAGCAAGACAATTTTATGTCAAAACTGTTGGCTGAGAGATAAGAGCAGTAACTTATTGTCAGCAGATCCACCTAGCATATTCAACTTCCATGACTCAAGCAGAGCTGTGATTGTCAACACAGACACCTCGGCTGAGTGTAAAATGAGAGAATAATGTTTTACTTTGATCTTCATATGTGGGGCTCATCTTATTAAACTATCTCTCACCAATAGCTGATAAACTCCTGAAAATACTTTTTCTGCAGAACGCCTTCAACTCACAGAAACTGACTGCAGAATTATGAAGCCTGTTTATTGGCATTTGGGGTAAAGTACTCTACAACCTCTAGTGTATTCAACATACAGTCATTAGAGAGCATTTGCTGATGTATTTCAAAGAAAGCACAACACATTAATCTGATTCCAAGATTTGTTTACTTTTATACCACTTCCCAACTTAACATTTTTCTGTATTTAGCTAAAATTTAATTATTAAAACCAAAGTTACCCTACCACAATTAAAAAAAAAAAGAAAGGAAAATGAAAAAGTGAAAGGAAAAGGAAATTTAAACAAAAGTCAAGGAAAGAGGAAATTACAACTATTAAGCTTTAAATTTATAAGCATACATAGATGAAACAAACTGCCTGCAATGAAATCAATCCAGAATATGACTTCAATTCAAAATAGAACAACAATGTCTTTATTAGTACTAGTAATAACAGGATTTAATCTTTTTTCTTTATTTTTCTTTGGTGTCAAATCCAGGGGAAATTTTGTTAGTAAAGCCATTTTCCCAACTTAGATGTTACCATCAGAGTTATTCTTGTGGGGCACACTTAGCTGCTACCAGTCAACTAGAATAGGAATGCCTGATTAACTCCTGAAAACAAATCTACAACAGGTTTTGTCAGACCAGTGCAGTTGCTACTGGTATGATTGGGATAGGGGTGTGGGGAGCAAGCTTCAAGTTCTAACAACATGAGCTTAAAGTACCCAGCTCTTTTTAATTACTAGCAGTTGTTGCAGTATCTACCAACTCCGTATGGTTATATAGCATATATTACAACTACTGGGTTGCAAAGCCTTTTTCCTTTATTTTCACAACTTAGAATATTCATTCTAAGGATAATAGTTTTTTATTTTGGTGTCAGCATGCAAAGACTTTTTAGTGCTGTATCTTCTGCCAGTTTTGAGATGTATAAAGACAAATGTCTTCTTTCCTTTAAAAGGTTATATTTAATTAAACACTCAAAGAAGCTGTGGTGATACACAGACCCTACCAACACACTATTAATAAGGTCTTTACATCCCAAAAAGCTCTGACACTAGTTGATCCTGGAATTGACACAAATTGATCAATGGCCCCACGTAATGCCATATGACCAAATCAATGCCTAAAATTATTCTCGTAATTACTGTGTTAATTTACACACTCTATTGTTATTCTTTGTAGTATAATAAAACTTAATGGCCCCAAGGCAAACCAAAGTCTGATGTTAGCAGTGAGGCTTTGTATAGCTAGATTTCAGACTCGCAGATCTCATGGCAGAAGCCATGGCTCACATTAGTTACAGAAAATTTTTAGCTTTCCTGTGCTTTGCACAATAGTAACGGTGTTGTGCTGGGTCTGGCTGGGATAGAGTTAATTGTCTTCTAGTAGTGTAGTGTTTTGGATCTGTGACTGAAAGAGTGTTGATAACACACCAGCTATTGCTGAGCAGTGCTTGCTCAGCGTCCAGGCCTTCTTTGTTTACCACCCTGCCTCCCCAACGAGTAGGCTGGGGTGCACAAGAAACATGGAGGGGACACGTGACCTGAACTGACCAAGGGGACATTTCACACCATACAAGGTCTTGTTCAACAACAAAAACTGAGGGGGATGGGGGATTGGTCTGGCAGGTAGCCACCGCTCAGAGACTGGCTGGGCACTGGTCTACATCCCTTCGGATTTTTTTTCCCCTCTTTCCTTCACTTATTAAACTGTCCTTCCCTCAACACACGAGTTTTCTCACTTTTGCTGTTGCTACACTCTCCCCAGTTGCTGGGAGCAGGTGTTTAGCTGCTGGCCAGAGTCCACCAACCACAAATGTATAGAACAGTATAATATACAGAACAATCCTGTACATAACATTTTGTTTGTAGTTCGATATGAAAGTGTCTTCAGACACAAGTAATGTGTTCTTAGAAACTCTATTGTTCTGTAAATTTGAATGGTATAAGGATGTGACCCACAGCACTACACCAAAAAATGAAATGGAAAATCTTTTCTGTAACGAGGTTAGTTTCCTAAAGAAACAAAAGTATTGTGAAGGTGTTAAAGATGTCTGTGGAAAACAAGATCTAAATTTCAAAGAACTGAACAGTAAGTTTAAAGAACTTCTCTACTTTTGCGGTAGAACAACTATTGCTGGCCTAAAGTTAGGACAGTTCCTAGAGCTGTAAAACATTGAGAAAGCATTACCACCTCAAAGAGCTCCTGATCAACAAGATAAAATGGAATGACTGGACAAAGTGACAGACCCCAAGAGATGATGTCACTCACTGTTTCAGCAGCTGAAACAAACATTCAAGTTTCTTCAATGAAAGTACAGTTATTTGGCCCTTAATGCCTCTCTAAAAATTACTTTCAAGATACTTTCAGTAATCATGTTTGAAGTGATTGCACAGCATGATTGCTGTATGTCAGAGAAAAGAAAAACTCTTCTACAGGAACTTCATTATATATATATATATATATATATATTTTAAGTTACCTCAGCTAGTTCTTTCACTTGAACAAACACACCTCCTAGGCATAAGTTTTTTTGATCAGAAAAGGGACAAGAGTGTAGACAAGAAATGAAGACAAGACAGACCACTGCAATAGATTTGTCTGGTCAAGAGCTATATCATGTAGCATCCTGACCCATGGGAATAAGCCAGGAGGTTAACTTAATTCTTATGATCCCCAGAGATCACATGTGATTTCAGACTACAGCAGATGCCCTGAAAGTAGAATGTAGAGGTGTAGAGGAGATATAGACCAGTCTTACCTTCCTCCACCAACTTCAGTATCAGTAATGACGGAGAATGCTATTGCCAAATATTGACGTAGTGGTAACATTATTTTACCAGTGTCACACAGGCCACATTTATAATGTGCATTGGTTTTACCTGCCTGCCTTCAGTCATAGTTTCTGCTTTAGTTCTAAAATTTATGAATATAGGCGTTCAAGCTATTCAGCTCAGCTCTTTATCTGTATATATTTGAAGGAATTAACATAGGCTTTTATTATTTTTCCATTAAGAATAAAGTAAACAAACAAGCTGTAGAATGCATTAAAACCCAAACAAAGCAGAAAGATACACTCAAGGGAATATCAGAGTGACAATATTACCAGAAAGCTAGCAGAGCTGCGAAGTTGTAAAGGCTAAGTCAATAGAGATGAAAGGGAGCAATAAGTCCAGTAAAGCTAAGTATCAGATAGTCATATATGATTTAAAATAAACAATCTTATGTTGATTGGCAGTGAGAATAGTGCTCAGAATTTCACAGAGATCAGTGGAATATGAAAGTACGCATCGCCTGGAATAAATGCTTCACCCGATGACCTGCAAGAATTCCATTTTACATAAAGGTTGAGAAATTGCAGTATATTCATACAAAATAATGTGATGCTGCAGTTGCATCTACAACCTGATTTTCCATACCCATTAATACAAGCACATCTGAACATACATGAGAGTAACTAAGGATCTAACAGGCAAGATCTGAAAAATTAATTGAAGTGATTTAAAATATTACCAGCCTCTTCTACCCTTGTGGCAAAAGCTATCTCCAGTTTGCAGTCCAACATCCTAGCACAATCATGCCTTCTTCATGGCTCTGAGTTATGGATAGCAGCTTGTGAACTAGAAAAGGTGAATTCAGTAATATCCGAAACCTAATTATAGTAAGAACACCTGGAAAAGTGTAGACAGATTTGCACAGTATTGTTTTTCAACTACTAAAGCTAAACCCACCATGGCTTTCCTGACAAAGCCCTTGAGTCACACAGTATAAAAAGGGCCTCAGGATTGCAGTATTTGAATGCAAACCTCAGCTTCCAGGCATTTAGAGCTGCAGACCCAAAAAAACAGTTAAAATGCAATAAGGAAGAAAAATATTAAGGTACAATGACAGAAATGAGAAACCATGTTGCATAAAATTTGATAATCTGATTCCTATCATAGGTAAGATTCAAATTTGTACAACTGTGCCGGCTTAAGTTGTGTTGTTCTTGCTTGCCATTATGATAGCAGAGAGAAGAAAGTCTCATTTGGCTGGCAACTGTTTAAATACCGTATTTCCCTACTTTCTCCTAAATACTTTTACTATCAATCTCATCCTACATCCTCTACCAAAACCTCATTCCTTCTTGATTCAAAACCATTGAAAACAAACTCTTTCTAACTGTTCATTTTCAAGTACAAAATCAAGAGTGTTCTTTTCACTGCATTTTCTTAACCAGTTCCAAGTGTGGAAAAAATACGGAAGAAAATGAAAACTTTTCAACCTATAGTAGAAATTTATAAGAAAAGGAAATTAAATATGTCCTAAAAGATAGTTCAATTTATTTAGAAATTAATAGAAACGTGATCAGTTTTTAATTTTTGATTGTTTTCAAAACAAACCATATTTAAACAAAGATACAGTGATAGACTTATTCTGGCCAATTACAACGTCGTTTCTATTTCTATAGAGAAGTACACAATATATACTTAAGAGTATACTTACATATGTTTTAAAATTCCCTTTGAGATTCACAGTTAGGGGTTTTGAATTACTGATCATCTTTTTCTCTTCTTTACTTTGCACACTTCAATCTATTTCTGAAATCTTGTCTTAAAAATGTGGTTTTTTTAACAGCATTCTTTGTAACATAGCTGTAGGTAGAATGCAGGCTTACTGCATCATTTGGGCACCTCATTTATAGAACATACAGCAGATACTAATATGAGGGGCATTTGGTGGTATGTAACATTACTGCTTTACTAATCTCTCCTGTGCATGAAGCCTTAAGACTGTCAAAAATTCAATCTGCAGACCCAAATATTTTCAAACTGATGCTTTTTTTTTTAAAGTATCAGCAAACACTCCATGGTTTTCATTGTGCTGTTGCTAAATTTTCAAGACAATTAATATGTTTTGTGACCTATAACAGGGAAAAAATAATAGTTTTCTTTATAGCAGAGAATTAGTTGAAATATGTATAATCAGTGTGGGGTGACAGGCAGAATATTTCTGTCAAAATATATTGGTTTCTAAAATTATATTTATGTGAAATGGGCAATAATAATAATTTAAAATCCCATTTACTTCAGCATTTAAGTCCTACCTCATTTACATTAATTTTTTCCCTGCTGTAAATTCTTTGGTTTCAACAGAATTACCTCTGATTTACACAGGTGCTGGCAAAACTAGCATCATTCCTTTAAAATATCATATATTACAGTTATTTACAGAGAGAAAAAAAAAAGGCAGAGATTAGAGCTTCACACGTGTAGTAAGAGATGCCTGGGATCTCAGAGAGTTTATTATCTGAACAGTTGGGGCAGACAAAGTCAGCACAGTTGTACTGGACATGGCAAACAGAGAATATTCAGGGCAGACCACGAAATACTGACGTGAAGCAACACTCCAAAGGTCACATAGCAGGCCACTGAACAAGATGTGAAGACCACCACGAATTCTTTATACTCGGTTCAGAGCTTATGCTACCTTTCTGCAGAAACATATGCGAACCATAAAAACTATAAACCGGATGCCCTGTCTAAAACCACTGCACTGCTGAAACAAATGTATTTGAAATCTAATTTAAGAGGTCAGCTCTGGCATTCCTTATACTCTTAAAAAAATGTCAGAAATCATACCACTATGTTTTCTTATAATACTGTCACTTATTGGTTTTTATGATCCCACCATCCTAGAGTTCTTCCGACCTCTGTAGCTCTCTCAACACGTCCACTGTGGAGCCCTCCCAACTCCCACCTCTCCAAATTACTGTGGAGACTTCAGAAGGCTCCGTATATGGGTGCTTTCTGTTGTCTCTGCTTCAACTTGCTTTCTTAGTAAGCTGATCAACATACATTGAACAATTATTTCTACATGAACTCTTACATACATCATTCCTGGAGCCTTTTTTCCTCCTTTTCAAGTTTTGCTACTTTTTCTGTCATTTTGTCTAAAGTTTTCCAACCACTTCAAGTCCAGAGTCCTTACTATACACTTTGTACTCATGTGTCCATCCCCCAAGTCTTCCAGTTATCCCTTTTTCCAGTCAACATTGTTTCTACCTTTTAGACCCCGTTAGGGTCTAAAATGTCTTTAAATTAGGCATCTTCCTAACTATTTCCAGATTATGCACAGGGCTGAGTATCAGCTTTAAAAAGCAGTCTCTCCAAGCCATTAAAGGAATCACAGGTGGATCTGCACCCTTCCAGGTTTCTGCAGGTGACACTGCAGAGTCTCCAGGTAGCTCCCACATGAGCCTGTTGGCAGTTTCATTCTCTGAAAAACACCAAGATTATTTTTTTCCTGAGGCAGAAAAGGAAGTTTTTTGCAAGTTTGTGAAAATAGTCTCCTGTTCAGCTCAAGTCTGTTGGATCTGCTCACACAGGATCTATTAGAGAGTCATGTCTATGAGAATGGTTCCCAGGTACTGTAAGAAATACGGAAGTAGCACTAGTATCAACAAAATAATGTGTGTAAATCAGACACACATCTAAACTTTGCATGAGACATAACATGCAGAGTGCCAGAAACCTGACATATCTTGCAATTTAGTTACATAGTCCAAACCATTTAAATCAATTCCTCTAAACGCTTAATACAGTGGCGGATTAAAAAAAATCAACGTATTTTAAGTTACATCCATTATCATCTTTACCTACCACAGTCAAAAACCAAAGTGAAGTGCTATCCTTCTAAGTGTAAAAGCAAAGAAAAGGAAGAGTAAGGAAGAGCTTTTCAAAATCTTTCTATTTATTCTTCATTTTTAGTAATCAAGATCTTATCCATTAAGACATCTACATTATATGCTGTTCCTAGCATACTGTATGCATCACTAACCATATGCCTCCTATAAACTGTAAGAGTTCAGCCATTCACTTCATTCATTAAAATTCACAGGGCCTATTATTCTGTTTACAGTCTAATAGATATTCACTGTCACTATTCAGGTCTCTGATTCAATTTGCCTAAATCCCAGATGCAGAGTAATCCTGATGGAGATTAGCTTAATTTATCACCAATTTCTTCTCCGAACCAAGAAAGGTTGGTATTTCATAATAAAAGCTGTGTTTCTCCTTTTTTTCCTAAAGCAGCACGCATAGTGAAAAAGAAGCAATAAATGCCTGATTTTTTTTTAATGGTGAGATTTTTTTCAGTTACACAAATTTTGCTTTGCATATAGGACACCTTCTTTTAAAAGTGTGCATTCTGCAGATAAGAATACTGATTCTCATCAGACTGGAACACATCACCGTAATCAAATATTACGCTGATTCTGACTGAACAGAGATTGGCAGACTCATCATCTACTCCATACAATACAAAATAATCACTCTGTGTATACTTTTCTAGGTAAAGTGTTGACAGTTTGGAGTGCAATAAATGAAATATACTTATCTTTTGGCTTTTAAGTGTTCCCAGTGGGGAATATTTTCTACCAACTTGAAGTCATATTAAAGGTGTCCACTTTCAAATCAAAACTGACAGTTCTGATTTACGTAAGTGATACTATCTGCTGTCGTTTGCAAAATGTCCCAGCAACCTGCTGAAGAAACCAACCTTCATTTGGTCAAGCAACTCTACCAAATTGGCACAGTTCATATACAACTGTGTAAACTTTCAAAATAAATCTGCACAGCGAACTATAGTTCTATTTCAATAAAAAGTAAGTCCATTTTTGCCAATTATAAAATTTTATAATTACCTATTATGCTTAGTATTTTTAGGATGAAGAAACAAATCATCATTCAAAAGGTCCCACATCTGATCTGGGTATCCATACAAAAAGCTTAGTCTGCACACCCTGAACCTGGAAGAAGTTGGAGCAGTAGTACTGCCAAGAAAACTGAATCCATAGGGTTTGAGAATAGATTCACCAATGGAAATGTACTATGAATAGTATTTCTTACTGTCTCACTGTAACTGGAGAAATCTGAGGGCCCCCTGCAAGGATTTATGTCTGTCCAAAGAATTGACTTTGTGGCTGGAGGTACTGGCAGTAGCAATGTACTCTTGTTGGAAAGGAGCTGAAAAGCCCAACAGAATATTTCTCAAATATTTGAGCCTCCCGACTCAACTACTAATTATCTCTGTTTTTTTAAAATGATTATTATTTTTATTTTGAGATAAAGAGCAAACAGAACATCAGCTGCATATGGCCATTCTGAGAAGAACATGTTTCTTGGCAATGCTCTATCTTCCCCAACACAGAACAGTTCAAGAGAAAAAGATGATGGTAAATAAAAGAAATTTGCCAAATGACAGGAATTTTTAACATGAAAGTGGTGAGTCATTAATTAGACTTATTCTTTGTAAGAAGAAGTTTCACAGAATCACAGAATCTTAGAGGTTGGAAGGGACCTCGAAAGATGATCTAGTCCAACCCCCCTGCCGAGGCAGGGCCACCTAGAGCACATCACTCAGGAACGTGTCCAGTCAGGTTTTGAATGTCTCCAGAGAAGGAGACTCCACAACCTCTCTGGGCACCCTGTGCCAGTGCTCTGTTACCCTCACGGTGAAAAAGTTTTTCCTTATGTTAACCCAGAACCTCCTATGCTCCAGCTTGCACCCATTGCCCCTTGTCCTATCGCTTAATGAGACCATGAAGAGCCTAGCTCCATCTTCCCGACACTCACCCTTACCATATTTATAAATGTTGATGAGGTCACCCCTCAGTCTCCTCTTCTCCAAGCTAAAGAGACCCAGCTCCTTCAGCCTTTCCTCATAAGGGAGATGTTCCACTCCCTTGATCATCTTTGTGGCTCTGCGCTGAACTCTCTCTAGCAGTTCCCTGTCCTTCTTGAGCTGAGGGGCTCAGAACTGGATGCAATACTCCAGATGCAGCCTGACCAATGCAAAATAGAGGGAGAGGAGCATCTCCCTCGACCTACTGACCACACCCCTTCTAATGCACCCCAGGATGCCATTGGCCTTCCTGGCCACCAGGGCACATTGCTGGCTCATGGTCATCCCTCCATCCACCAGGATCCCCAGGTCCCTTTCCCGTACACTGCTCTCCAGTGGGTCAGTCCCCAAACTATACCGGCATATGGGATTCTTCTTTCCCAGATGCAAGACCCTACACTTGCCCTTACTGAATTTCATTAGGTTCCTCCCCGCCCAGCTCTCCAGCCTATCTAGGGCACATTTTCAATTAGAACTGCCACTAAATGCTGCCACTGTATGCTGGCAGTCCCAGCATCTCTAGCCTGCAACCACATAAACCTGTCCCTGCTCTGACCCTCTGTGGTACACAAGAGCTGTTGCTCTGCGTTTTCAAAAGGTTAACTGCATTTTCACGAGCTAGCTCACAACTGACCTATTTAATGTTTATGATGACATTTCATAAATGGAGGAGGGAGGAAGTTTCATAGGGTCAAAAATGAGCAGCGAGGATCACTCAGAGGTGGAACTTTTAACAGAACTGTTAATTTATCTTAAACTGCATATTAAACTACAGCCCAAGGTACAAGCTACAAAATATGCCATAGCAAAATTGTTGCCAGGATTCAAGGTAACCTGCAGAAAGGTAAGAGAGAGACATATATTGGGATATAAGGTAAGTTGATTGAATGGCGTATGACTGGCAGAACATCACTTGACCAAGCAGAGGTGGAATAAAGCCTCTGATATGCGTGGCTACATGTAACTGTATTTCAAACAACAGAGCAAGGGGGAAATGCCCCTAGCTTAAGCCCTGCTCTGAGTAGCAGAAATGAGGCCAGATGTCTTAAGAGAGTGAGTGTTAGATCCCCAAGTAGATCCACTAAGCTTGCCAAGTAAAGTGCCATGGGTCTTGATTTGGCAGTCAACTCTATCAGATGGTTATACTGGAGACCTATCAAGAACAACGCCAGAACAGACCAGATGTGCACTGTGCTTCTGTGGGTATCCTCGGTAGAGAGCTTGCAAGTCCCAAATCACAGAGGCATTATGGAAGTGAGAAATGCACGCAGCTGACTTTGAAGCATTCAGCCGCCATCACCTATTTATTACAGCCGCAGCTGAATATATGTGCCATATCAAAACTTCAGAACATCTTCCTCAAAGTCAGAAAGTTCTGATATTTTAATGCTCAGGCAGATGTCATCACTGCACATTAACTTATAAAAATGAGTTCAATGCTGATGTACGCATTGAATGGGACAGACAACACTGCAGAGTCTTGAGCTTATAAAGGTCTGTAACAGCAATATATGTTACAAGTCCAAGTGAGCTAAAAAAGTACAGTAATGCAGGAAAAAAGAATTCCTGCAGAATTAGGCAGGATTTTGGTCATTTTCCTAGCAAACTGTTATGCTATACCCTATGCTATATATTTTTGATAGACATCCACTCAACTAGTCTAACAGCAGTTTTTTAACTTTATCCAATGGCTATCTTCTGCATGTGTCATCACCGGTGCTACAAACACAAGAAAGAACATTTCGCTCTGGTTGCTGTGCTGTACACAGCTGGCCAGATCCACTTGAGGATCCCATCGTGCAATACATGTTATAGAAAATACTGAACAATGCTACACTATAGAAATAGGATACATGGTTCAAAGAGCTTGATGGGATGGAAACACGCAGCTTTATAAAAGGCATCTAAAATACTCTTAGAGCCACCTGGTCCCTTCCACATGTAGTTTGTGTTCTTCTGTAATAAAAATGTTTTCTTGGGCCTACCTTACATTACACTTACAGCCTTACTTTTATTATTATTTATCAATCTTTGTAAATGTCATTGACATATTTTATCAGGATTTGATATCCAGTTCTTTGAAAATGTTTAACAATCAAGTTTATCTCTGATCTTTACAGATCTCTAGAAAAACCTAAATTTCATTAATTACTTTTCAGATCAACTGCACAGACCATTTTAAACTCATTTAACTTATTATTGATATTGCATAGCCTACATTTTTTATCTGAATGTCTCTATGTTAGGTCAGACATCTTAAAAACCAGTAAATTAAAATGAATAGTAAACTTTATCAACTGACTGGTACTGCCTTCAGAAAATAAGTTAGATTTATGCAATGTACTTTATTCTAAGTATAAATATACTCCTATGCTTTAATACTTTAATAATTGAACTTCATACCAGATTATCATTATTTAGGTAGAAATTAGGTCAGACTATCTGACCTAAAAATACCTATGCTGACTCTTTTTCTGAATATCGGCTCAATATTATTACTCCAGATTCATGGCACTGTTATAGTGTATATATACACTTAGTATGAATAATTATTAAAAATAAGGATCAGCAAAAGAAAAAATCCTCAACCAGCCCTACAAAGTTGTAAGTTACAAAAGTTCTCAATTTAAGAATACTACTTCTTTCTAGAACTTGTTTAAAATCCTCCATTGTCTACTAATATATTGGCGATACTACAGCTGGGTGAAGAATGGATTTAGAGCAGTCCTGAAGAGAAGGACTTGGCTGTGATGACTGATGAAAAGATGGCCGTGTGTGCTAGCAGTCCAAAGAGCCACCTGTGTCTTGGGCTGCATCAAAGGAAGCATGGCCAGCAGGTCAAGGGAGATGATTCTGCCCCTCTACTCCACTCTTGTAAGACCCCACCCGCAGTACTGCGTCCAGCTTTAGTGTCCCCAGCACAAGACAGACATGGAGACGCTGGAGCATGTCCAGAGGAAGGCCACAAAGCTGATCAGAGGGCTGGAGCACCTCTCATACGAGGACAGTCTGAGAGAATTGGGGCTGTTCAGCTCAGAGAAGAGAAGGCTCTGGAGAGACCTAACTGTGGCCTTTCGGTACCTAAAGAGGCTTACAGGAAAGCTGGAGAGGGGCTGTTTACTGGGGAGTGTAGTGATAGGACAAGGGGTAATGGGTTTAAACCAAAAGAGGGGAGATTTAGATTAGATGTTAGGAAGAAATTCTTCACAGTGAGGATGGTGAGGCACTGGCACAGGTTGCCCAGAGAAGTTGTGGAGGCCTCATCCCTGGCAATGTTCAAGGCCAGGTTGGATGGGTCTTTGGGCAACCCGGTCTAGTGTAGGGTGGCCCTGCCCATGGCAGGGGGGTTGGAACTAGATGGTCTTTGAGGTCCCTTGCAACCCAAACCATTCTATGATTCTATGATCTTCACATAATTTGTTTCCTTCCTTCCAGACACTAATAAGGAATATTCATACAAGACTTCTATCTTTGCACAGTTGCAGAGTTGTTTTATCTAATAACGGGTTTTATTTACATTGTAATAGCAATTTTATTACCAGTACATTTTTAAATCCTGCCCTTTTACTATTTTTTCTGGCCTTGCTACCCACAGATTTCATGTTGATATCCTTAGCCTCTTCTCCATCCTCTATACTCTACTGTTGTTCATATTTTCAGGTTATTACCTATAATCCATTTTCTACTTCCTTTATATTGCCTTTTTATTTCTAAATATTGTGTTCTCTTTCCTATCAAACTGAAATACGTATTTATAAGGAGCTATGCTCTAATTATAGAACTGTGGGTTTTTTGTTTACTTAATAAACTGTTACAGTGCACAATTTCTATTCGTATTTTCTACTAGCCTATATCTTCCCTGTAACAGCTTTGGGGAAATGAGCTGCTCTGAATCAACCTATTTTAGCTGCCCTGTTGGTTCCTACTGAATGTAATTCAGGACTAACATCTGATCCCTATACCACACTCCAACAAAAATCAGTCCAATAATGCCTTACAACATATTGGAGACAGCAACTTCTGTTTCTAATTAGTTTCTCGACACTTTTTAGAAACTATTACTGGATTTTACAATCTCACTATTTTAGTTGCGTAAGTGCCCCTAACTGGGTTCCCCATAGCAATGCAATGCTTTATTGTATATGACAAAT
Source organism: Psophia crepitans (assembly GCA_013399095.1). Classification (NCBI taxonomy): domain Eukaryota; kingdom Metazoa; phylum Chordata; class Aves; order Gruiformes; family Psophiidae; genus Psophia; species Psophia crepitans. Next base: position 49,341 of record VWZZ01001063.1, read on the forward strand.
ATTTGCTTAAACAGTAACTCATCATATCCTCTAACTTGATCCAGTGGTGTCTATCAGACTTCTATCAGAAACGTCTTCCCCAGGTTTTGTAACTTAGTATATTGATCCGAATGGATTCAAGATCCTGTAGTCCTGAGTTATCGATAACTCTAAAGACAAATAATAGTGTCTGCTATAAACAGAAAGAGCCACGCTCTCTTCTCTGAAGTTCCTCTGTTGTCACATTATTACCTGTAGCCATTAATTAGCAACACTGAAATGATGTAACTGTTGTGTGTTGAAAAAAGCATTACATCAGGAGAGACATGGATCAGCTCGAAAAAGTAATTCCATTCAATTGATTAATGAGAGGATTACACTTGCACTCAGAAAAAGTAACGCTTGTGAAGCGATCAGAATAGCAAAGATAAGAGTGTTATACAAATATGTTAAACACGTTACGCAAGATACAGTTCAAAGTTGATTAAATTTGATGTCTATACAGAAAAACTTATTTGAGTTACTGAAACCTGAGTGAGAACCAATGTCAGGGGAAAACTGACAGCTACCTATGAGGAGAGAGTAGAAATGAGACAGAGCAGACTTCAAAGAAGAGGTGGTGCAGGAAGAAGTACTGCTACTTCTTAGTGTGCCCCCTCGATCTTCCTATGCACGTTATAGCATCAGACACGTAAGAGGTACTTTATTAGAATTTACTTGATACTCTACAAAATTCACTGAAATGCTAAGGATTTTCAACTTTTTTTTTTTTTACAGTGGTGTACTGTGAGTAAAATCTGATTTTAGAGAACTTTTTCCCCATAAATATTTAGTACCTAACTAAACAAAGCAGTCTACTGAGGAACTCCCCATTCATCAATATTTGACTTACAGACAGCATCTTTATTTTCAAAAAATATTTCTGCAGAGGAACAGTAGTCAGCAAAAATGTTCCTTGAAATAGGCATATATATTCTTTTATCCAGGGGAGAAATGACATATTCAGCTTTATTGGCTAAATATTATTGCTTATAGAGAAACTACAGATTAACATTCTTTTCACATACAGTACAACCATGTAAATGCTAATGAATAATCATGATAACTAATAGAGAAGCAGTCATCTAATTTCACAACAAATGAAATATCAAAATAGTTTTTAATAGGTGATTTTTGACATTACAGCTACTTCTGAAAACAGAAGATCTTCTGCTTTCTCATTTTCTAATTTTTGATAAACTTCTAATTATGAAGTATGTAAAGTGCTGATAGTATGAACACTTGTTTATCTCCTTGTCTTTAATTCCTACTGCAGTTTATTCAATGAGGTAATTCCAAGATTCATAGCAGCCTGAATTGCATTTCTCTACCATCAATTACATAGGAGTACTGCATTAAAAAAAAAAAATAATCAGATAAATTCAGACTTTCCCATACTTGGCCAAAAATAACACTAATTTCTTCCTTTCAGAGGAAGCCTCCTTTATTATTAAAATAGCACATTTTCCCCTATGAAAAATAACATTTTATTCAAGAATAGGCAAGATACTTCTGAATCACAGGGCACAGTGATCAGTTTTATATCTCTTTTCCAAGGGTTATGAAACAATGCAAACAGAAGCTAGCCTTTAGTTTAATCATGAACTAAAAAAAATAAAAATAATTTTTCTTCACGAAAGTCAATCCTCATTTTCACCTTCATTATTTTAGCTTATAAATTCTTTGAATTTAAGATTTTAAAGTGCATTCAACATTGTTCAGTCTTTTTTAATGATGAAGTTGATGTGAATTTCGCAACTGAATTGAACATGGGATGGTGTCAGGTCAATGCCAAAGGACTGAAAACTGCCACGTAGAATGACTTATCTGATGACAACAGAAAGAAAATAATATGCACAAGTATTTAAGTTACTAAATTTCAATTTGCAGTGGAAAGTTATTCATGAAGAGATAACTATAGACACCTTCTTTTTACAGTGCATCAAAATACCACTGCTCTTTACTTTGGATGGCATCAGACTTGCTCAAACATATATGAAAGCAGCTCACCTCTACAGAAGTCCAAGAACAGCAGAGAAGCGATCTATTTCATGGGTTAGTAAGATGTGACCTTGTCTGAAATTAGGTAAATAGTAGAAGCTAAATTCAAGATAGATACTTACTGAATAGGCATTATAATTCTTCATTGCCTAGTGAATATTTCAGAAAAAGAAATTACACTTATTTTTCCAATATTAAGTTAAAAAATGCAGATTAGTCCATTCTGTAGAACTTCACACTGAAGCAGTATGATGAAGCAATCTGTATAACACCACATAGTATTATTGTATGATGTACTGTAGCAGATTGTTAAGAATTTGACCAAAATAAGGGAAGAATATTCTACAGACTGCTTTTAAAACTGCTTTCAATTTTGCAACAGAGAGGCTTGTGCAATAAAAAGCACATGCATGTGGAAAATGAGGTAATTCACACTAATCAACAAATATGAATTATTTTCTTAAATGTATTGAGAATTTCTTTTTCTGCAGAGTAATATGCTATACAGCTAAGCACTTCTGGTGACCAAGTACACTGGCAGACACATACAAAAAGATGACCAATAAAAATTATGGAAGTCTACAGCTTTCTAGGAGAGACACCTGGAGCCACTGACTCTTTCTCCCTGTTTAGACGAGTTCAGAGTTGACATCAGAGCAGCACAGGAATTTCAGATTGTTGCAGAACATTAAAGATTAGCCTCATCTAATTTTCTATGTTTTGCTTTCACTCCAGAATACCTTTATTTAGGTGAACACTCAAAAGAAAATCAAAACTCAAACCTTCACAAAAGTCACGAACTCCTCTACTTTGTCATTGCTGAGCAGCAGCTTCTTCTGTACAGTTTCCAAAGCCTGTCCACTCTGTTTAGCCAAGCCATGTAACTGTTGAGATGCAGTAGTCTCAAGTTCAGTCATGGCACATTCTGTCTCAATCATTTTGCTCTCTAGATTGGTAAGCTTGAGATCCTGAAATACATCCACAGGGAAACAGCAGTGATATGATAAAAGCTGATAGGCATGTATAGTAGACCACAGACAAACGAGCAAACAAACCAACCTCCCACACAATAGTTAACATGAGAACATTCTACTTGCAACACATAAAATGTAATTTCATGGGAAAAAATAATTACATGTAATTTCAGTCATTACATCTATGTTTCAGCATGTAGATTTCAATGATGTGACTGAATTTAGTTATTTTTTCCCTTCTGCATTTAGAAAGCCTAAGCTGATGACCTTGCAACTTTTCATTTGAAAGTGAGGTACAAAAAAGTTCGAGAGTGGGGCCATCTCAACTCTAATATACCTTTTGCTCCAACTCATCTTTAGCCTTGTGATACATCTGCTCATATTGAGACCTCTCTTTTGTAGCCACACTAAGTCTTTGTTTCAGCGAGTCAATGGAAGTTTTTTTGTTTGAACAGTCTTCAGCCAGTGCCTTTACCTGAAATAATGAAAGGCCAAGAGCAAATGACTATCAAGATATAAAACTTAAAAATTAATATCAAATCAAAACTAAGTTTTTACCTATGTTGCATAAACCCATACCTGTATGATATCAATAACTTGATTAAAGTACCTCTTTCTGAAAATACAGCATTTACTAAATCTCTACTGCTGAGCCAGTAAAGATTGGTTTGCATGCAATCTTGTTACATAAAGTCTTAACTTGCATTAAGTGTAAAGAAAAGCTCTGCATCTGCAGAGCTGAATGTTTATAAATATTTTACTGCATGGAAAGGGAGCAAACCACAAATTCCACTCGTTTCTTCTGTCAGAGGTAAAAACACTAATTAAAACTCAGTTGAGAAAATTATAACTATGTATTAGTTAATAGTCTGTAAAGCCTCTTAGATAATTATTATAATTTTGCCATACAATGCAAACACTGATTTTGGGTAAAATATAATAGACCAATGCCTCCAGAAAATCTTTCAGCTCTCTTGACAGTATTAATCACAAAGTTTTCCTGACAATATTCCACACGGAATAATCAAATTAATGCATGGGACTAAATTCTCTGGAATCTGAGAAATGCAGCACTTAAAGTACTCAATGAACAGCATTAAAGTACATCATTCTAAACCTTTCATCTAAAACCAAACCCAGGTATTTCTCTCGTTTCATACTTTGGCTCTCTTGCTTGCTTATGCTCTCACTCTCTGGCTACTGATTTCTTAATAACACCTTATCTCTGGCATGGAGGGTAAGATAGTAGCGCTCTCTAGAGCTGAAAGCGTGTCCTGGTTTCAGCTGAGAGAGAGTTAATTTTCTTCACAGCAGCCAGTACGGGGCTGTGTTTTGGGTTTGTGCTGGAAGCAGCGCTGATAGTGCAGAGATGTTTTTGCTGTTGCTGAGCGATGCTCACACAGAGCCAAGGCCTTTGCTGCTTCTCGCCCCGCCCCGCCGGCGGGATGGCTGGGGGTGTGCGGGGAGTTGGGAGGGGACAGACAGGACAGCTGACCCCCAACTGACCAAAGGGATATTCCACAGCATACGATGTCATGTTCAGTTTATAAGGGGCGTGGGGAAGAGGAAAGGGGGTGGCAGCGGTACTTGGAATGGTGGCGTTTGCCTTCCCAAGTCACCATTACGCGTGACGGGGCCCTGCTGTCCTGGGGATGGCTGAACCCCTGCCTGCCATGGGCAGTGGGGAATGAATTCCTTGTCTTGCTTTGCTTGTGTGCGTGTCTTTTGCTTCACTTATTAAACTGTCTATATCTGAACCCATGAGCTTTCTCACTTTCACTCTTCTGATTCTCTCCTCCATCCTGATGGGGGGGAGCGAGTGGCTGCGTGGGGCTCAGCTGCTGGCTGGGGTAAAACCATGACAAAGTGTTACGCTTTGACCACAAGCAGAGAGAGAAGCAAGTAACTGCATTCTAGGAAAACAAAAGCAAACTGGTAAATTGTTTATTTCTATTTTCGGGTCATATGCTGCATAACCTCACAGACAATCAAATGTTATAATCTTTTTCCAGTAATAAAGGCCAAGGTGCAATATCTTGGCTGGTTAATATTAAAAGATGACAAAACATATACAAGTTCTGCTAGTTTCAGTGAAATCATCCTAGAATTTCACAGAGAAACTAATTTGCTATAGAAATTAAGCTCTACCTACAGAGACAGAATTATATTAGGCTAAGAACTGTGAATAATTCATAACATTGCAGTAGAACATAGATTTACGTATTAAAGTATTTAACTACTATAGCCAGGACAGGGGCATGAACTTCATTACTTAAGTCATGTAAAGTCACCCTTGTTTCAGGTCTACTGTATTTTATGAACTTACAGTAGACAAAACTAAATCTCACTACTTACAACCTATCCTTGCAACTCAGTCTTCTGAATATTTCAATGTTTAATTACACCTCTTATGAACATACATCAAATTATGCTATCCATCATATACTGATTTCATACAAATTATAGTGGAGGGAACTTCACCCATAAGTTAACTATATGTTGTTTGCTTAAAGCAATATATTGATTTAGCACGTATAGCGTGCTGAAATAAATTCTGTAAATCCACCAGCTTTTGCTTTTCCTAAAACTATCAATAGTAAGAAAGAAGTACCTTTCTCTCAAGACTTTCTAATGTTTCATTAGAGGTTTTCTCATTTTCTTGATTTGCTTTTAGACGAGACCTTAAGTTTTCTATCAAATGCCTTTTCATATTAAGGTCCCTCTCCAATCGAGAAATCCTAGAAGAGAAGTCACACTGCATGTCACTGTTCGAAAGTGTTATGAATATGCAACTATTTTAAACAACTAAAAAGTATAGATGCAGTAGAGAAACTATAATTCCTGTAGATTTAAAGTGTTTTTTAAAATAAAAGCTGATGAAATTCTTGCAATTTATCCTATCCTCAACCATTACAACCATTTTCAAGTCCTATTTCTAAACATGTAATTTATTTGTGATTTGCATTTTGCTGTGGTTTATGCTTTAACTTGTCTGATCTGAAATCATAATAACTCTTCCTAATTTTGCCTATTACCAAAAAACCCAAAAAACTTGAACACAAAAAAAGAATTACTTAAATTTCTTTGATGTCTGAAGGAAGTATGATTCAAACACTATATTGTACAAAAATATTTTTACAAGAAAGTGAAAGGGGAAAGTCTCCTTTCATCCAACTGTGTAATACGGAGAAACACATGACAAATCTCTATCTCTACAATGTCAGATGAAATAATTCTTAAAAACTGCAAAATCCAGAAATGTCAACATTTTTCAGAAATTCTCAAAAAATTGAAACTCTTATGTACTACAATGTAATCTCTGTTCAATGACAAAATAATGCCCTTACCAGGCCTCCAACATAATGACACAAATTAGTATTTTAAATACAAACATAAGCAATAGCCTAATATATTCTGACTTCTGGATTATTTTTTTTAATGACAGCAAAATGAATGATGGTAATATGTTAAGGAATAATTGTTCATGCTATGTAAACACCATATTTAAAAACCCCAAGGAATACAGTGCATCTTAAAATTTCTTGCGTCTATTTCATGTCTGTATTATTAATGTTATTGTGGCGATTATATCTTACAGTTTATGAAAAAAACAGTATTTTATAAAGAAAGAGTGACAATCAGGAACTCTATTTTAAATTTAAGTCTTTTGGTGGAAAAATTCAGTTTCATTTTGAAACATAAAATACAAATGTACAAAATTTAGCAATTTTAAGTTTTCTCTATTTTTGACATGAGCTAATTTCAGATAAGTAAACTGCGTTCTTTCTAGAAATAAAAAAAAATAGAATGGTTAGAGAAGCTAACTCTGGGACAGGCAAGAAATTCACAAAAACACTAGTAGGTTAAGTTTATACAATAATATAACTGAAGAACAGTATTATACCAGTTAAAGTAGGTAGAATAAAAATCTCAGTTGCATACTTCACAACAGAACATTTCAAAATTAGTAGTAAACCTTAATGAATCCAAATAGAAACAAATAAAATTGTCCTTTTGAACTTTTTATGAACATAAGTCGATATATTTAATCTTGTTTAAGCATCTGAACCTTGACATGTCTTTTTGCCCCCAGGCAAAGAATTACCATATTTGAAAGACTGTGTTTAACAGTGCTGAGGAATTCATTTAGACTTACATAAAGGATAAAATAGTCTACTCCAGAGCCTGTGTTCTGATTTCAGGTATTCTTATTGCAATACAGATACTGAGCTACCTAATCACTCATCAGTTTAAACAAAATGCAATTTTAGCATGTGCTGCTCCATTTTCTAAAAAAATTCCTGTAACAGTCTGCAAGACTGCAATAAAAAAAAAGAATAAAGCATTCCCTTAAAAATCTATTTAAGAATGGTTACTATCGTAACACCTACACAGCTGCCACTGGGTGGCACCAAACACAATGGATAGACCTGTGAACATACTTCGCTTGTAGTTCCTGTACCCGTTCTTCTTTTTCCTGGACTTCGTTTTTTAGTGACTTAACGGTGGTCGATTGCTTTGTAATTTCATTATTCAAATTCTATATTGAAAAATATTAAATATAAATAAAGCAGAATTAATATTATTGCAGTCAACAGTAAATGAGTTTGAAATAACGGGTTGTGTAAATTTCCACATAGTTTATGTATGTTCTTAGACATTAACTGGTACAAAAAGAGCATTCTTACTTTCTAGCAACACTTAAGCAAAAGCACATTCCTTGTAAAATATTATGAAAATAAGTACTTTTCCATTGCTCTATGATTAATAGATGTTCACCAAGACACTGGGAAGCCCAGTGCACCTGTCAGGACCACATTTTCTCATGGATAGCATGGTCAGCTAAAAAGGTAACAGAAAAGAAGAGGAATAAAGTTGGATCTTCATTTGAAATACATCCTTCTACAGCACAAGGGGCCTACATTTATAGAGCAACAATTTCCAATAATCCCTTTCATCTTCTGCATTTAGAAGACAATCTACATGAACAGTTCTTATTGTTTCCCTTGAAACTTAAAGCCAAACTCTTTCAGGCATGTGTAATTCTAGTGAAGGAGAATTATACAGTTCTTGGTCTTTCCTCATTGTATATAGCAGGAAATACATAAAGTGTTCAATCGCTTCATGCAAACACACAGATAATCACCCAATAATTAAATACAGAACAACTGAATCACTCTACAGAAATAAAAATATGAAATTCAACTAAGTAGCCATCTTAGCAATCTGAGCGTATGCATTGAACTGTGTTGCTGAAAATGGCAGCTCAAAAACATGACATATAGAGATTTCAGAACACCAAAAGGTGTTGCCAAATGATACATATGTGTTAAGCATACCCACAACATATATCTGCGCGTATTTGCATGCAGGTTCAGCTTTTTGTTCATTATGTATAAACAATAAGCTAACAGATCAGATGCTGTAAACAAAAGATACTTCAGGAAAATTTCTCTGCTAAGTGCAGACTTGTAACGCCTATTAACATTAATGGGAGTATTGTACATAACTCTGTGCACCTCAGGGGGAGTATATATTCTTGTGTGCATAGTTAGATGTAAAATATTGTTCTTAATAACTTGTCTAGTCTATTTACTATTATTATAATGTGAGGTATAACCAGAAAATTGTTAAAATGATGTATGCTAGCAGGGTATTCCTGAGTTTCCTGAGACCTGTTTGTTGAGCCTGAGCTTCATTAGCACTAAGCACAGCACCCAGTTACATGGTTTACACACCAGACAGAAACTCAAATATTTAGGTGGTCCTCTGCACATGCTCAGAGGTAAAGACATATGCTTATGGTATTTTGCTTCCAAACTCACTGCGCATACTTAACATATTTCTTCCTATTGGCAAAGATACCAGGAGTCATTACATACAACATAAACAAACATTGCAAAGATAGCTGTGAGAAAAAAAACAAAAAAGAACAAAACCAGGTATTTTGAGATTTGGAGCTATAAGGAAAGATTTTCCTACTTCCACATTTAGGAGAATAGGCTAAGAATTTCAGTAACTTGACTTAAGTAGCTTTTGAGGCCCTTATAGTCAATCTTCTCATCCAATATAGCAACCAGTGAATTTACTCTACTAATCTGGATCTGGAGTCACAGACTATCTTTATTCTAAATGTAGTTTTGTAGGCATCGTTTACTTTTTACATTAAAAATTTAATACACCTTTAAGAAGGAATTAGAAGTCATGTTAGTATTTTTACATCAGATTTATATGTTTCTTCCGCTGCAGAAACAAAAAACCCTTTGGTTTCTCAGCGATGTATTTTGCAGTTCACATGTAGCAGACAAATAAAGTAGACCTCTAGCGTAAGTGTTTTTACAAAAAAAACATATTAATTTTTTCATTTTCTTACTTTCATACAGCAATTGACTATTAGATTTCTGGATAATGAGGATACTCATCTAAAAGGAACAACCCTAATTATCAGAAATTACCACTCACCAGCACACCAGCAACAGAAAACAGATTAGTCAAACTCAAACCTAAAATCTACGCTCAAGAAGTCAGCATGTATGATTTCAAGATCTCTTTCCCATAATTAAAGTAGATCAAATTATATGCCTTCTCCTGGCTACTCCCTGCTGTGCTCATCTCTTTATCAATGTGACCTACCTTTACTAATCCCTGAATTTAGATGTTACGCATCCAGTGCGCTATAACCAAGATCTGTAATACCATGATTACCATCAAAAGCTAAGATATCTGAGCACTACCCATATCCCGTGTGCTAGTTACAGCTAATATACTACTTAGAATCAGAGCCAGCTATATCGCTCATGTAATATGGTCTTTTCTTCTACTTGATCCTTTGGCAGTCAGCTTGCTAGTGTGTCGTTTCTCACAGCAGCAAGAAGCTGTACCATTTTGACTTTTTGTCTTTCCTCAAATATTAAACACAAAATGATGGAAAAAAGCAACTTTAAGACACTGTGTTGCACATATATTTCCTCCAGTGAGAAAAGAGGAAGACTTAATATGTTAATGTTAATTAATATGTTAATATGAGCTCAGAAAGCTCTCAGATCAACACAGTCCAGCATCTGTGTCATCCACATGTAACAGAATGACTGAAGACCGACAAACGAAATCATCAAGTTAGTATTTTCCTATCAGTTAATCTACAAAAATAAAGCCCAAATTCTATGCTCTCCCTTCACTAACAGTTATTGCTTACCTCCTTCTTAAAGGAAGATGAGAATCAACACAATTCTCATTGAAGTAATTCCACAGCACTTCTCAACAAGATGCATTTAATCATCATGTGAGAAACCAGCAGATCTCCCCTGTCTGGCCTGTTTGATCTGCAAAAATTGTTTTAATTCTAATTTTTAATTCTCCTGTTTATGATTACATTTCTACTTAACATCAAAGGTTATCTAACACCTAAGTTGCTAATCATTGGCTAAGATATATAAATGATATCCATATGAGAGTATATGTATATCTGCTTGACCCAGTTATGAAATACTGTTCATACGAATTATCCTCAGCACTGGATAATCTGTTCTGTCACCTTTAGTTTGCATTGCAGCTGTTTCATCTCTAAATCAATGTTCTTTGAAGGAGCTGGTGTGGCTTCACTCTTGCCAGCAGTTTGAGACAGATGTTCTCTCAACTTCAATTTTCCTTGTAAATCTTCCTTCTCCTGTTGCCACTTGGCCAGTTTGGAGGTCAACACCTGTTTTACAAACAGAAGAAAAAAAATCACAATTGCTTCCTAAAAATATTTCTGCTTGATCATATAAGATGCTTCTCTGGTTCAGAATTCAAAAGGAACAAAACAGTATATATTATCTGTAATTATATTGAATAGCTGTTGGTTGAATTCTCTAGTCCACGCAAAGATCAAACCCAGCAGGAAAGAGAAGTCAACTAACATTAAAAATAAGCAATTTTCTAAAAAGGCAAGCTAATTAAATTTTGACTGTACACATTTCTATTCTTACAATGACAGGCAAAAATTATCCTACAAAACTGTAACAGTAGATACTGTTGAAACCTGTTCACCTAGAGTCTCTCTGGGATTCAGCAATTATTTCTGCATAGAGCATGAAGAAATACCAAGGTGCCTCAGACACCAATGCATATTAAAGGTGGTTAAATGTCAAATCTGTTTTAATGGTGACCACTGTAAGCTCACTTGAATTGCTGTGTTGACAACTGCTATAAAACATATACCCTTCTCTTGGCTTTTGTTTTGATATTTGTAGGGCTTGTAGAGGTTAAAGCAAAGTGGACCAGCTGCACTAAATATCTTCTGGTTGGCTGGTCTTTACTCATGTTGTGTTATTTCTTCTCTTTCACATATATGCACCATAGCCAGAGAACCACATATTCCATAACCTTGACTCCAGGGCTGAGGTACTTAAGTGGTAAAAGCCAAGCTGGAGCAGGACAGGATAACAGATGTTAGTTGTTTATTCCACTGGGTAGGTCTTACCACCCTATACTGCAGCCAAAACGCTTCTCATTTAGCAACATAAATGCTAAGTCCAATTAGCAGACAAGGCTTGTTAGGGATTTAGTTCAAATAAATAACATGCAAACAAACTCAGTCTTGTTGCACTTGATTGACAACTGACAAGATTTATTCAATCTTTGTAACAATATATTTCACAGTACTCCTTGTAGAAGTTATTTTTTAAAATAAAATACTTGAATATTGAATGTTGTTCTGCGAAAAGGGGACCTGAAATAATCTTCATGCTAGTGGTTAACTTTCACAAGTCTGTAGTCAGCCAAGAGCCACCAATGGCCTAACAACTCTCTGCTTCAATAAGAGGGTAACTACAGCACTTTCTTATTCCAAAGAAGATTGTATTATGGCAGTTTAACATAAGGAGCAATTATACAAAATGATATCGAAATCTCTCAAAGGGCAAAAAACCCCCTTCCTTTGTGAAGAGCCCTTGTAAGGAATTGGAGAAGATACTACAGTTTGAAATGACTAAATGTATGCCCGATTATATGCTGGTCAACAAAAAAACATGGGTGAGAGAAGGCTAAAGACAGTGTTCTATTTCCATGCATTTTATTATTTAACTCAAAAATACATTTTATATTGTTTGATGCTACTAGAAAAAACGTGTTTATATACACATACACTTCCATACCGACAGCTGAACATCACATGTATATACATCCAAAGCTACTTATGGTCATGTTTATTCCCGTTATGAATGACATGAGAATACTTGTAGATTTTACAGTAGCTAAAAACAAATCATGGATACAAGAAAATGCATCCTGTATTTAAAGCTAAAACTCTAACAGTATTTCACATTTAAGTGCATGTATTAAAGCCAATGGGTAGTTTCAGTATGTATCTGACATGACTACTGTTCTTAGTAAAGGGGTTAATTTTTCCATTCTCTTCTGCATCTGCTGTCATTATTGAACAAGAGATAAATAATGTTAATGTATTTTCTGATTGGCTGTTCCTTAATCTGATATATTAATTCTCAGAATTAATACAGTCTGAGTAAAAGACAAAATGAATGCTACTTTAATAAGCAAACCCAGTAGTTATACAGAAAGATGTAGCAGAGAAAGATATAAAAATTAGGTGAATTTTTCCAGTATAGACAATATTTCTACATGCAGAATTTCATGATTCAGTGTCTCTATGATAAATTATTCATAAAAAGAAAATTTAAAAAAGAAATCATAACTAGATCAGTATCTCTGATTAAATTTAGAAATGCCCCTATATCTGCCCAAGATAGGTCATGACACTCAGAAGTTTTTTAGGCTACTGCTGCCGCCAAAATGGATCTGGTCTAAAATGCCATGATTGAAGTGGCCACATATCCAAAAATGACAGCAAATACATTGAAAAAGAAAGCGCTTTCATGGAAGAGTCAAAGAGGACAGTGCTACGTTGGTTATAGAATTTACTTAGTGACGAGGTAGAAAAATATTATGTAGAATATGAATGTACATAAATTCAGAAACAGCATCAGGACTACAGGGGTGAAGTGAAAGTAGTGTAAGATGTACAAGGCAAACGTCTCCCAAATTGCAACAGCAGACCGAGACAGACAGGCAACTGCATTCATAGCATCATTCAGAGGTATCTAAAAATCATTCCCTTAACAGGTCCGGAGACAAAGTAAATGGTGTTACAGGGCTGATAATTCTATTGCATTATTTTCCTATTTGCAACACATTGAAAGGGTATGTGCAAGATACTTATGCCTAGAAGATATTCCTTGCATTTACTTACTTAAGAAGCAAGTTCATTACACCGCTGTCCCTCACCACTCACTAAGTTTTAGGTCAAGTCTTTTGTTCTTTTTTCTTTTTTAGACACAGGGGTTTTTTTGTGTGTGTGCTACCATGCACGCAAATCCTGAGTGACAGAGTAAAAAGGATTTACTCCAGGGGAAGAGGTCACCAGGATGAAAGGTAGAATCTTAAACATCAGCTAGACCAGATGTTGGTAAAGGCAGGCTACTGCTGTTCCTCCATGATGTAGCGGCCTTTGTCTGCTGCACCTCCTCCAGAGTGTTTTGGCTTAACAGATGTTTATAGATTCAGTATTTTAGCATCCATCTATCTTAATGTCCTTGCTCGTGGTATACCCATGACACTCTGTTCTGCTGTGCACAAAGGTGTAAGTGATGAAATTGCAGTTTCTATGTAGTCAATGTAAAACTTTCAATGACTCAGCAAGACTTTTTACTATAAGCCCTCTGCTCAGAGGGACAGCTACGTGGAACGCCCAATGGATTAACATAGGAAGGTCCTGGAACAGCATATTCCTCCTTGGCATCACAACAACTTCTGAGCTGTTCTGAGCTTCTAGCTCAGTTTACAGCAGAGTCACCCTCTTACTACAACTGCCATGTATGAAAATGATGTTTCTGTCGGTGGTGGCTGTCACTGCACTGCCACTGCTGTATCTGACCCCACACATTTATATTTGCAGGATATGTTATATAGAATTCATTTCTAGGCAAAAACAGAAAATAGAGTATATATCAAGTAATCTTGAAAATTTTTTTTAAGCAATGACATAACCTTATTTAACTACTCATTTTGTAATCCAACTATAACCAATATAAAAATCCCCAGAGGTGTAAAAGTCTAATTTGCTATGAAGCTTCCTGTCCCAAAATCCTGGCAGATGAAAACATTACAATGTGCAAAGAGATGTCTGTGAGAAACTTGAAGTTAACATATTCGTCCTTCTTTTCTCTAAGAAAACTTGCTACAGTACATTATAAAATATGTTTGCTATAAGCATAGCTCCTGTACCAACTTGTATTTTAAAATCTAACACTGTTCACCTAAAGGTTTTAAATAGAATGCTATTTTCTCAGAGTTTTAGCTTGATCATTAAAAATATACAAAATAAGCAGTACTTGTTGCACACATAAATCATGAAAGAACTTTTCATAACATATTTGCAGGCACAGAATTAGGTATTTATGACTTTACAAACTCTATCAAATGTTATTATAACATAATGATAAACCTATTTACAATATCCAAGGCACAATTTATTGAGCCAGTCTCACTAATCTTGACCCTGTTTTGTTCTTTTGAATCAAAATCTACCTCTGCCTGATGTGTCACAGAAAAAAAAGCCAAAATTAATAAAGATGGTAGGTAGCTATCTGAAAATGTGAAAAAGATACATACCAGACTAAAAAGCCAACTGTTCTGCATACTTAATGTGATCATATAGAGAACAGGCAAGTAACTCCAAATCCTCAGTGAAAGTATTTTTTTTTTCATTCAAGTGCTGTAAGCGGTTGACTGCTTAGTATTCTGGACATGAAGACAAAATATGAAACAGAAGTCTTCGGTGACTTATTATCCTATCCCTAAATTGAAACAAATACCCCCAAAAGCAAGGCAAAGTTCTAAAATAGAAAAGAGGTTTTTCATTTATTCTTCTGAAATTTTAGTAAAATCTACTGCATCACTCAGTTGTAATTTTTTTCAGTCAAATGCAGTTATCAGCAGTCGACTGTGTTTCACAAAATGTCAAGTAAATGAAGGTAATATAGAGGACTTTTTGCCAGTGCTTTAGCTAGTTGTTAGACTTCAGTAGCCTTTAGAGACCATTAAGTACCCTTTGGCTAATTGGCCAATGGTAGATTAATCCTCTTTTTATTCTAGCAGCACTATTTTAACACCCTTTGCACTCTGTCAGTGTAGTATCTGAATGACAAAATAATATTGTGCATGAATAATAAGCAGAAAAGTTAAATTAACATTTCATGTTTCACATGCCATACCTATGTGTCAGGGAGAAAAAAACCACCTCTTTTAAAGCCACTGACATTCAACTTTTTTAAACAATCTCATGTTGACATCTTACTGAAGTGAATCTTCCTAATTACTGCTAATTGCCTATCAAGAAAAAAAAATCTTTCCTTGAAGTGCAGTTGTCTAGTATAGATGAACACAGCTCCAATGTGCACAGTAAAGACAGGCATGACACTTGAGGTGTGCTACATTATTATGAGGTCATACTAAATATGGTTTGCAATGAACAAAGCAGCTT
This sequence comes from Psophia crepitans, assembly GCA_013399095.1. NCBI lineage: Eukaryota > Metazoa > Chordata > Aves > Gruiformes > Psophiidae > Psophia > Psophia crepitans. The sequence continues at coordinate 64,872 of VWZZ01001063.1, forward strand.
TTAAGGATGTTTAAGGGACTGAAAATGTCAATCTCTCATGAAGTGTTTAAATTAGTTCCCAGCAGAGAAATACAGATATCAGCATGCAGATAAGAGATATTTTTCTCGAGTATTTTACTAAAGAAGAAACATAGTTATCCTATTGATAATGTCACTGCAAAACAACTGCAGTTCATCAGATTTATAAAAATGCTTACACCGTTATCTACAGAATGGCCCTTTCACACATACAAATTATAAATTTAGCTATTATTGGGAATACAGCTGTAATCACTAACAAAGACTTTTATCAAGGTCTTCAAATGCCTTCTTAATCATGTGCTAGTATTGATCAGAGCAATCATCGTTTATAAAGAGATATTTACTGTATACTACTTCATAAACAAATGTTTTACTTGTACTTTTAATTCCGTTATTTTATAGCTAATTTATAGCTAAATTTATTCTACAATTTATAATAGCCGATCAACATTTGATATGGCTATGGAATCTTATGAAATAATAATAATAATAATAAAAATCAATAAAATCAGAGCAGATAGGTCAATTTTAAATTTTATTTTGCATTGTTTTTTTTTCTTTTTGTGAAGAATGATAATATCACATAGACCAGGACCAGAACACATATATCTATTCTAGTGAAACACACAGACATGCATGTATAAATGAATTGGATTCATATATTCTGGGCCCAATTCTCCAAGAAATCATCTGCTGTTACAAACAATAGACAAGCCAGAGTACAGAACTGCACAGTGCGTAACCTATGATTTTTCATCTAAGAAGAAAATAAGAAAAACATTAGTAACAATATAAGTAACATTATTTTTAATATGATGAAAATGCTTCTGAAACATGCCACCTGTACCAATTCAAAGATAAGCATTTTGACTGTAGCAATTCTATTTTAGCTTGCATTTTCTCTCTCTTTGATGTCTCTGTATGAGTAAATATTGCTGTATCCCATGCATGATTTCTGTACATACTAAGTACACTATCTGTTTTCATTCTAAAGCAGATGCAGCACTCCATCTGCCCTTGCAAATTTCAAAGGAATATAAAGACTATTAACTATGTATGTAACATTACTTATATAAGTAGTTTCATTATGATCAATTATATTACCACAACTACGTGCTGCAATTTTTTTAGGGATTGAGTTTCCAATGTGGGGATGCAAACTGTCAGAATATACAGATATACAGGATCTTGCCTATAAGGCCTTAACATTTCTGGATAAAAATTGATATTTCTTAAAAAGAAAAATATTGAAGATTACAGTATATTACACTATATCTTACATACTTTAACTTATTTGATGTATTAGTATCTAGAGAGACACAACAAAGTACATGAAAATAAGTTTTACTACAGTTAAATTAAAAATGAAAATATAACCAGAGACATTTCACAACACTTAGTCCCACTTGAAAATGTCTGAATGTTATAGAAAGCCAGTTGTGAAGATGTGGCTGAAGTCCAAATCCAATGTTTCCATGTACCCACCATTGCTATTTAAATAAATGCAAGTTGACTTGGGTATTCCAACACCTATCATGCTTGTGCACATTAAGTATTGTTATATACAAGCAAAGACTTGTAGCTCATGCATAAAATTTGCCCCAAGATTTCCATGCCTTTGTACTTACTAGGAAAATTTCAATATAAGACATGGAATCTATGCAATCTTTTATAGCTAGGGCCAGGTTTTACTGCAAGATTTTTTGCAGGGTTACACAGTATTTATCTGATTTTCACCAAACACGAGAGTTGGGGCAAACTCATAAAGCTAGAAATCTGAATTTTTCATCTAGGGTCAGGGATAGTGCTTGCCATATTCCCCCTGCTTAATCTTAACACATCTAAGCACTGCAAATGAACTACTTGCATGAGAGCCAGTCAGGGAATTTCACAATCCCTACAACTCATTACGAATTTAACAGCAGCAATACTAAGTATTCATATGTTTCAGATAACACATACAAATATGCTGCACTAAAACTCATTGGGGGAAAAAATTAATAATGCTTCCATCTGTTTTCCATATAGCTCACATAAAATAGAGAGAAACCAAAATGAAAACGCTATTTTAAAGACTGTTTTTAAACTTTCTTTTGATTTACCCGCTTATTTCCAAAGCATACAGCTTTATATCTTTAAAAATTAAGATTATTTTTAAAGTATATATAAGCAAGAAAGAAACAAAACAGCTGAAAGAATGGTGAAATACTAATTTAACCTCTCCTCATTTCCATCTGTTTTAGAGAGTGAACCACTTTCTACTGAAATACTTCTGCATCTCAAGTATAAGTGGGCAGGCATTCTGTGCTTGTAGGGAAAGCCGTTCCATCTCCCATACTCTAGCCTCCTCTTCACATATTGTTTTTATTTGCTTATATCTCAGTTTTTCAACTGTTAAAGACTATTTTCTGTCAACTTACAGAAAACATGTCTGAAAGATGCAAAGGTTTGAGGAAGTGATGTTAAGTGATTTTGGATAAAAATTACTAAAAAAAATGTACATCAGAAGTATTCTCAGAAATAGGTTGCAATATTCAAGGAAAAAATATAAAGATAAGTCTATATTTGATTTTATACAATTATTTAAAAATCTCATGTAACTCCTTCTGATATCAATAAACGCTGAAAAACTGTCCTCAGCTTTTTTCATTTTTTCATGTAGACAGCTGTGTAAAAGGAAAATATTTTAAGTGCAAACTGTATTAACAGATTTAATTACTGGAAAAGGTCAATGTTTTCACAGATCAGGACAAAAAATACAAATATAAAATAAAGGGTTGAAAAAAAAAGCAAAAAGAATTTTTCTAGTCATATAAAGATGATACTGTACAAATATTAATGTATTAATTACATTTCTGTATAAGAAAATAAAGGCATATTGCTAGACACATCTGAGAGGTATGAGGAAGCTGATGACTGTGAGGAGGATGCAAAGACAGGGATATTTTTCAAAATCATGAATTGCATTTAGAAATTATCTCTACGATGTATTGCATATAAATTAAAGTGGTAATTCATCCCTGGATTCTTGTAAATGAACCCCCACAGCCTTATCTTTAATTTGTAATTTATGTTATCATTGGAACCCTTGCTAAAATTACAGGCATAAATGAATAGTTTAGGGTAAAGTATTCCTTACATTACATACTAAATAGCTGAAGAGACCATCACAAGAAAAGTCATGTTTTCAGCATAATGTATAAAATGAAATATACTTTCCCTTTATCATAATTTTCATCAATAATTCTCATTTAGGCAATTAATTATGTCCACATGCATAAACAGTTTGAGGACAACATTGTAGTTGTGCAATTCAACGTCCCAGCTTGAACCAGACCTACAGCTGCTGTCTCTTAGTACTTCCCTCATTCTTGCTTCACTGATATAAGAGTATAGACAAAGTCACACCTTTCTCTTTGGTGTACGTAATACCCTAAAGATCATAGGACCACCTTTGAATCTACGAATGAACAGAAAACTCGTCACAGACAAACCAGTTCAGCCACCAAAGAGTAAATCCTTTTCCAGTGTCTGTGGATCTTATGAGACATGCTATGGTGAGTCATACAGTCTCCACTACCGAGAAAGAAACTGAAGCTCTTTCCGCATTAAGCACCAAAGGTAGCCTGGAGTGATGCAAAATAAACCTGAACAGGACAAAAGCTATGGAAACAGTCTACGATTACCTCATTAATTGGCAATGAAACTTTAGGAGAGCAAATGAGATGGTGCAAAGCATTAGCAAGGAAGTATAGTCTTCCACCTCCTCGAGCAGTAACTGAGTCTATGAGGTCTAGGTACTTCAGGCAAACCAACATGGCTTCAGAGACACAAAAACTCTTCCCTTAGCATTACAAGGAGAGTATTAGCCTCTGACTTTTGTAGGCATGGCAAAGAATCCTATGAGCCTGTACTCATAGTTTCCAATGAGGGTCTAAGGCAGAGAAAAATGAGGACAATCCCAAGGAGGGAATGCTGTAGATACCTCAGGTGCCCTTCCTAGATATAAATTTTGTCTCAAAAGTACTCTTTTTTACTGCTGTTGAAGATGCCTTAGTTCTTGACTCCTATTTCTTGACTGGAAATCAAATCCAGTCTAACAGCTCATGCATCTTCCTTGGTAAAGTGATGAGAATGGCTTGTACTCCTGGCTATGGACATGAAAGGGAATAGCCAACACAACACAGCACCAGCATTAACTTTGAAAATACAACCTTAAGCAAGGGATTGTAGGGATGAGAAAGTTCGAGTAAAATGCAAGCTCTAACAACAATGCCAAGTCCTTTTGTGCAATAAACTAGACAAAGTGTGGGTTGGGTAAGAAAATAGGGTGAAACACAGGAAACTGGTACTTTGCGGAAGACAACAGTGCTGAACTAGTAAAGGAGAACATTCTCCTTCTAAAATCTGGAGGAGTTTGCAAGAAATCTAGGACCAAACAGGTGTCGTTCTGCCATTGTTCTTCCAAGTAAAAGATGTGGGAGCTGTTGTTATGGTCCTGCTTTCTGATCATTGATGCACCTTTCTAGAAACCAAGGAGTAATAAGCAGCATGGAGGAAAAAAAGAACCTGCTGTCCAAAGAGTAAAAGTTTGCAAAGACTAACTGCTAGCTCCATTGTTCAAACTCTTCAGTATTAAGATATTTTTCCTGTGCTAGTTACCTAAAAAATAAAGTGCTTCCATTTGAGAATGAGGACAAAAAAGTAATTGCTATGAAAGCAAGATTGGTAATGATGTCAAAAATGCATTGTTTAGCACATGTGCAAAGGAGTCTAAGTAGATTATTCCTGATAATTTTGGTTTAACTACAAAGATTATCCTGGCAGCCTTCTGCAGTTCTTCAGTGATCTCAGAGAGAAAACCTGCCTTATATCTAAAACACTCTTCTTGACAAACGGAATCTATTCTTCTTAAAGGTGATGGAAGGACAAACTGACCATTAGTCCTTTTAAATAGCTCTTAGGCATTGGAAAGTTGCTATTACACTCCTTCAGTCTCTACCATTGATCTGTTATTTCATAGATTTCATTAATTACAGTCCTTCAATCTTTTCTCATAGTTAACACATTCAGAACATCTTAGAATTCTTCTTCCTTTCTTTCAGTATGTGTATTTTACATGTGGTGGTCCAAACAAGATACACTATTTCACAGAGTGCCTTGACACTGCTAAGTAGAAAAATAAATGTCCTCTGTGAAATTCTCTGCAAGAAATAATGCACTGATTCTACTATGAAGAGCAGCAGATTTGGCAAGTAGGTTGCCTTCAATGCTATGAAATACCATCCTCATGTTCCTGAGAATCAGGCACCGGTATTTGTACAACCTGTGGACCTTTGCCCACACCTATCCACAAGCCAACACCTCACCCCACACACACTCGCAATTTTGCCTTTTTCCACAACTCATGAGTTTGCATCTCACATATGTCAGTTTTGTAAAGGGATGAGTAATATGCAACATGTATGCAAATATATTTTCATAACCAACATTTCCCCTCTGGGCTTACTATATTTTTATGTACGAACATGGGAAAAACATTTTAAAAATTACAGACTAAGTACATTTCAGTGGTCATTCCCAAGAGATATTTCACTTCAATCTTGATTTGGTATTGTGGAATTCAAACTGCAGAAATTATCTTCCAGAAATAAGAGAAAATCCTTGTTATACTTGGGGAAAAAATCCCAAGATAGCCAAACTCACACCTTGAACTTCAATAAAATTTGTTTATTCTTCCCTTAACTAGTAAATGATTTTTAAGTCAAATGATCTAGAGACTTTCAAAAAGATTTTAATGCTTAAAATTGAAAAACGTTAGCAAATGTAATAACAATTATTTTTTCCCTCACAGCTAACTTTCCAATTGTTACTGCTATAACTATTTTAGAAACAGAAAATGATGATTAATAATTGCAGCTTTTTGTGTCTTTCTTACACTTTAGAACAATTTTTTTAATGACAAGGCGCAACATCCATTTGCAGATAATAGCGAGGCCATTGCTGAAACACTACTTATAAAAAAAGGTCTGGAAAAGTCACATTTGATCCTTTACAAATAGATAAATAGTGTATGGAAGCTTGCTTTTCCATTTTCTACCTCAGCTTTAATAATTTTTTACATTACATGCTTTTGATACTAGCAAAAATATGCAGTCTTTTTCAATCATAATTTTGAAAGAAACAAAACACGTAAATATCCGTATTTTGGCAGTTTTATGTGTAGAAACAGCCGCACATCCTTTCTGACCACTATTGCTTACTGAGATCTTAATGAGAAACATGTATTGGCACATGTCTCTAAAGGCAAAGTGAAGCAAGACAAGCTAAATTCTTTAGAGAATATAAGCAGAGTTTCCTTGTCAGAGCTCTACAGAAAATGTCATTTTGTTACGAACAGAACAGAAATTATAGACTCGCAATGTTTAGGTGACTTTCACTGACTTAAAATATTGTTCTCCCAAGTGACCAAAAAACTGACTAAAGCAACAGTATGACTATATTGTACAGGGTATTCCTAGCGATAATCACACTTTCTTCAACATCTAATACAAAACACAGACGTTTTAACAAATACCACTTGGCTGACCTAGAAGATAGGACGAAGGAATAAGAGAGTCACGTCCAATTCCTCATGGATTCTCAGCTTGGATCCTGGTTTTTGCACAGTTTACCTTATGAACATGATCCGAGTGACATTTCACAAATTCCTGGATAAATGTTGCTACACTCTGCCAGCAGAGAGACAGGCTGTGTCATGCACAGATCAATAATAGCACTGTGTTTCATCAGCCTCAAAATCAAAAGTGCTTCATCTGGTAAAAGCCATGGCCCTTGAGGATCTGACATATATAAACTGAATACCCTACACAGGATGTCTACTACAAAAGCTGCTAGTGTAAAGGCAAGTCTAGAGATACACCACGAGTATATGTAAATAAGAAAAAATATATTTGTATATATATATAGGAGTTTTTAACTCCTTTTTATGGAAAGTAAGAACAAATATCACAAAGAAGCAGCTGAAGAATGGAAATGAGATTAAAACTTTACAATTCTTGACAGAAAAATAAAAACATAGTCAGGACAATATAATATTCATAATCTTTGGAGTGATTTACTATACAAAGAAAGTACCTCTTGAACTGTACACAATAATATGTATAATAGTGGGCTGCAATAAAATCCACTGTAAGCTATACGCAATGTTTGATCAAAATTATGTTAATTAAAAACATAGAACATCAGAAACTTTTCTCTTCTTCAGGGAAACTACTCAAAGTAAAGGTCCTGAGACTGTAAGTCATCATATACTACCTGTAGTTTTAGGCCTCAACACAGGCTTTCCTAAGGAAACAACAAAAATTTCTGTCTCCTACTGCATAGCTTTCCTCATGATTACCTTTATTTTTTTAGTGACAAAGCTTGTAAAATTTATATCTTCTATATATATCTTCTATCTATATAACTGCAGCACCTGTAGATTTTTAATTGAAATCACTATCTATCAGAATGCCATTCCGTCACTTGTTTCTCATAGTTGAGAAACTATGAAAATTGAGTTTTCTTTTTTTCTGCCACAGTTTCTATTGCAAACAATATTTTGAAAAATAAGTATTTTTATTCCTTGGAAGTCAAGCCTTTAACAAAATATGTCAAATTTATCAAGATTTTGACTCAAAACCCATTAATCTGTCTCTATACCTCCAATTAAAATGAAAAGATTTCTCCTTTAAATACTTTACTACAACCTCACTACAAAATTATTTCTTTAGGCTCAACCCCACAGACAGACAGAAGAATATGAAAGAAATGTTAAAAAATGGTTACTGATCTTTTTGTTTTCTGAATTTTCCTTACCAAGCTATGCACTACCTAAATTAAAGAGCTTTATTTAGTCTTCTCTCAGTTTGGCAATCAGCAACTCTAAAGGGCTGCACCATACCAATGTAATCTTAAATTCTGTGTATGTTACACCACAGAAGCTATTTTTCCTTCTGTTTGCATTTTTTCTGCTAAAGACTAATGCTCTTTTAATTTTTCTGTTGCACACCATGGAACATTCATTTCCTCTAGGCTACTCCCCTTGTTTTGTTATCCATTTCCCCTGTGTCATGACTCTGAATTTCTTTGTCTTCAGTGGTGATGGCTTCTTCCTCTGACTCAGAATTTCTCCTACTTATAACCTGGTGTTTGAACATCATTATAACTCTCCTCCTTGGATTCAGTTGAACCCGTAAAAAACATTGGTTTGACTTTTCTTAAATTTATCATCCATGTTTACATCTCTTCTCCACAGCACTATTAAATGTGTATTGTCTTTAATCACAAAAATGTCCAGCCATGCTCTATGAAGTACAGGGATTTCTTCCATCAGTTCTTCAGATGAATGAATAGAGTGTTACTGAAATTGAGAACATACCTTCCTGTTTGTACTTTTCATTAATTCAGCTCACATCATTGAATATGTCCTCTCTCTTCCTGTCTTTTTTTCTTTTTCATACTTTCTACAGAAGAGATTTTTTAAATTCCCTTCAGAAAGATGCTGCCCACTGCTAACAACAAGCCGTTGATTTTTCTCTAATTTTTCCTTTTCAAATTAATTGTCCAGTATCACTGCAGTTCCAGTTGGCAATGGTGAATTACAGTCACACAAAAATTACAGACCTCATATCTCATAAGATTCCATCTTGTTTCAGTTCTGTGTCCTTGAATCTTTTTTTCAATCTTCCTTTGCTAGACTGAAGACTCTACAAGCAAATTTCTTCTTCTTAGATATTTAATCTCCTCTCTGAAAACCTCAAATTGGTCTCTGGAATGGTCCTTCTTATAAGTCTTCTTCAAATGCTTTTTACTTCCATCAATCTCTTTCTTGGATTCTAGGTATTAGAGCTACATAGAGTATTCCAGGAGCAGTCAAATCACGCAAAGTGAAAGAAAACATAATCTCTCTGCTCCTATTGTATAGCCTCCAGTTTACACATTCAAGGACTGTGGTAGTGTTTTTCACAATGGCAATGGGAGTTCATGCTCAGCTCATTACCTACTAGGACTCTCATTTTTCTTCAGAGTCCCTGGTTCCCAGGAGACAGGCATTCAGCCTCGCTCAACATGAACTTGAGCAATGTATTGGCTTTCATTATGATGTAATGATTTCCTCATTAAAAACACTGTGAGGTCATAATGATCTATACTTTTCAATCAGCCTCTGGTAGATGATTGAAAGCTTAGAATAGCTGTCAATGACTGAAGATATCCTCTTGCACTGGCTTGGATTTTTTACATTGTCACTAATTTTTAAAAAATGATTGAAAGATTTTACCTCTAAAACAAACAGCAAAAAGACTGTCATATATTTCATAGTAGATCCAAATAGAATAGATGTGTAAGGTGTTAACCATTATCTTGGGGAAAAAATAATGCTATCATTCATGTGAGGGATCAGCTGAAAAATTAATTTCATGGTACGTGAGATTCTGAGCTAGTGAAAAAGATTAAGCGGTACTTATATGCACCAATTTAACCTTAATGCATGAATTGAGACATTGAGTCTACACTGTGTTCCATGTGTCAATGCTTAGCTCCAATCCAAATACTAAGTAAAACCAATGATGATGAAGGTAATTTTTAGAATGTAATCTCCTATGTACATTTTAATACAAGCAATTACTATTGCACAGGGGCACACAACACAAATGAGTGGATGTGCTTATATGGCACACAACACAAATAAGTGGATGTGCTTCTACGACTTCTAGATACTTTCAGGTCATAGAACCCTTTTTGCAATCCCATGACCCTGCGCCTTCAACTTCTTAGGAAATTCAACTCTTCAAATAAGGAAAACAGTCTCTTACTAATTAATCTATTAATGCACTGCTAACCATACTGATCACTCTGCTTCACCAATCTTTTCTGCCCTAACCTCACAAAGAGGGAAATTTATTTAAAAGATTAGGACAGGAGCAAAGGAAAGGAAAGTAAGTTAAAAGGACACATTAGGAGAGTGCAGGCGAATCAACCCACCTCATGTTCACACAATATAAAGGAATGCAAAACTATCTCCCCAGTTTCTCATGACTCATGAAAACTTTTTTGTTAGAAGATAATCAGGAAAATCTTTAGCTAGATCAGGATAGAGAGAAATGAGAGACTGTTATGTAAAAATCCATCATGAAAGAGACAATTGCAAAGAAGCGGAGAGAATTTAAACTTCCAAAGTAGGATACATGGCTCAAAGAAACCCAAGGCATCTGTTTCTTGCATTTTAGTAGTATCTATACAGCATGGTACACAGAGGTTTTATGCATAGTCTATCAGAATACTAAATTACACTATATTAAAAAAAACATGCAGCTACATCCTCTGTTGTAATTCTTTCACTGTTAGTTCTAAACACAAAAGAACGTCTCACCATAGAGAGGTCTATATCCAAGACTAGAGCCAATAAAACTTATTTTTACCACCACACCTAGAAAGTCTTGAAATTTCATTGAACTCAGTGGAAATAAGCACATGCTTGAAGTGGTTAGTAAATCACTTTCATAGTTAATACTGGTAGTTACTAACAATGAATAATTCATGGGCCACTCCAGTGAACAAGGCTAAGAGTATTGATCCAACTGCAACCCAAACTGGTTTTCTATGTCAATCTACAAGAAAATCAGACTGCCAGAGCTGAAATGTAATCTCTTGTCTACATATGAATAATTATTCCCAAATCAATGGATTTTTTGGGGAGAGATATGACGCTGAATAAATATTATCTGACAAAACCATGTATTATCCACAGAACTCTACATAGTACAGAAGGTTCATGAACCCAGACTAGCTCTATGCTTAGCTCTAATTAAATGAGCAGATCATGCTGAATTCTGTGAGTGATAGAACAAGGGGCAATGGGCAGAAACTGGAACACAGGAAGTCCATCTGAATATGAGGAAAAACTGCTTCATTGTGAGGGTGACCAAGCACTGGAACAGGCTGCAGAGAGAGGTTGTGGCATCTCCTTCTCTGGAGATATTCAAAACCCGCCTGGACACGATGCTGTGCAACCTGCTCTAGCAGGGTGTTGGACTAGATGATCGTCAGAGGTCACTTCCAACTTAAAAAAAAAAAAAAAAGGGAGGGGCGAGAAACTACAAACTGAATTTTATTTTTGTCTAATACTAAGATTCAAGGCACAAGGCAAGTTCCACCAAATCACAGGGAAGGTGAAGAAAAATAAGCTATTTATCACATGACACCCATAAAGTAAAAATTACAGGGTGATATCACCCAGTGTTGACTGTAATGTACATACAAGTATATTCTATTACTGTATTATACCATCAGATATAAATGTATTAGATATGCTTATAGCTATGTGTACTAATTCTGTTGGTAACATCACAAGAAAATGCGAATCTTTGTGATACAGGTTTTTTCTTTTAATATAGAAGTATACTTTTTAGGATTTCTACATGATACAGCCATATAAATCATATTGATTTTAAGTATATTCTATGAACTTCATGTAGTCTCCACAATCTTTTCTTTACAATATATATTTCTAGAATTTACCTATCTCTAAGTTATTTCATTTTGACAGCAATATAATACAACTCTCATAGTTGTAGTTCATGCCAACTGTTCTCTTTAATTTATGAATGAGACTCATTTCCTACATGCAATGTACTTCAACTGTTGTTCATCAATAATTCAACAGGTCTATTGTAATTTTTCTTCAGAGATCAATATAAATGTAAAAGGTATTTTGCTTTCTTTTGGGTTTTTAATGAAAGCACAGTTTCACAATAAATATATTTTACAGTGTAGTTCTGTTAATGGAACTGACTTCAGGATGCTGTATGTTTTCAATGCAGCAAACTATAAAAATAAATAAAATAATAAAAAATATTTTTGGAGTGGATGCATTTTAAAAGGGCAGTTACTTTCATGTTTACCATTTGGCAATTCCTCATTTTACTTCCAAGTCAACTTCTCTGGTAGAGTAGAAAATAGAAATTTGAGAACTGTTTTATATCACCAGCGACACCGAATCAGTAGTTTACCAGAGGAAAAATGATATAGATTTTTCCCCATTTAGTAACCAAAAAGCTTGAGCAAAAGTATTTAACTAGCTGGTCATAGAATCACAGAATCACACAGAATCGTAGAGGTTGGAAGGGAACTCGAAAGATCATCTAGTCCAACCCCTCTGTCAAGGCAGAACCACCTACAGCACATCACTCAGGAACGTGTCCAGTCAGGTTTTGAATGTCTCCAGAGAAGGAGACTCCACAACCTCTCTGGGCAGCCTGTGCCAGTGCTCTGTCACCCTCACGGTGAAAAAGTTTTTCCTTACATTAACTCGGAACCTCCTATGCTCCAATTTGCACCCGTTGCCCCTTGTCCTATCGCTTAATAGAATAGAATAGAATAGAATAGAATAGAATAGAATAGAATAGAATAGAATAGAATCATTAAGGTTGGAAGTGACCTCAAGGATCATCTAGTCCAACCATCCCCCCACCACCTATTACCCACTAAACCACGTCCCTAAGTAGCACATCTAACCTTTCCTTAAACACCCTCAGGGATGGTGACTCCACCACCTCCCTGGGCAACCCGTTCCAATGCCCAACGAGAAGAGCCTGGCTCCATCTTCCCGACACTCGCCCGTAACATATTTATAAACATTGACAAGGTCATCCCTCAGCCTCCTCTTCTCCAAGCTAAAGAGACCCAGCTCCCTCAGCCTCTCCTCATAAGGGAGATGTTCCACTCCCTTGATCATCTTTGTGGCTCTGCGCTGGACTCTCTCTAGCAGTTCCCTGTCCTTCTTGAGCTGAGGGGCCCAGAACTGGATGCAATAATCCAGATGCGGCCTCATCAATGCAGAACAGAGGAGGAGGAGGACCTCCCTCGACCTACTGACCACACCCCTTCTAATACACACCATGTCATGTTTCATTCCAGGAAGAATTTTGGACTAGAACTTGAAAGAGGTGAATTCTGGTCTCACAGAGTCACAGAGTCTTGTATGTCTCTGTTTCCAGCCTTTGTAAGTGTGACATCATAGCCTGATTTTCAATTTCTTATGCTCAGTAAAGTTCAAATAAAACTGCAATATATCAGAAACTATTATTCTCAATATTGTCAATTCAAAGACTTCAAAAACTACAGGTAGGCCTCAGAAATTTAACTTAAATTCTATAAAATTAAGGTTTGAAATAAATTACAGACAATTTTTTCCTACCTACAGATAATATTACTGTTCAGGTCTTGAACACTGTGCTGAGTCCAGGAAGAATGGCTTTCTCTCAAGAATACACAGATTGGGGGTATGTTTTCAGTTTCAAATGATCTATCGTGCCCACAAAGAGGTCTCTTCAAGGCACACATACACAATGACAACAGTGTGACCTCAGAAGAAAAAAACATAGAATTTACACCAAATCAATTTTTGAGAAGACTTCAGTATCATACTGGCACACAGTTTAATTCCATTTTTAGATAAACCTCTGCTGTCTTATATTGTATTTGCAAACTCCAGAAAGGTCAGGCAGTATATCCGGCTTTATCATACTTTTATCCCATCTGGTTTACCTTTTCACTTCTGCTCTACATTAAGTAAAAGTAGAATAGAAAATTTGCTGGTTTGATTTTTAAATATTTTTGAGAAACTGTTTTCACTTCTTTTTGAATATTGTGCCCAGAGATTATAGTTCCTGGAAATTAACCATGACTACTTTTTTCAAAGCAGTTAGGAAAGGATAATCTGTACACTTCTAAAGAAGTTGAGGGGGGAGAAATTCTCTTGATGTTTTTGGGAACAGACTTTTCCTAAACATTTTCACAGAATTCTTTGATTGTTTCATTACACTCTGTGCCAAACATGGACAGTTGCAGAAATCATTTTGCACTGAGTTTAGTAAAAGTGTTAAATAGGGTATATTAAGCTTTTTTATTTTCCTTTTTAAGATGGATAAAACTAAGATGTTCAAGACTTAAGTGTGCCATATAAGAATGGAAAGGGATATTGTTGAAGAGAGCAAATCGAATTCTTATTAGATTATTTTTATCTATGAAAACATGAGGTCATTACAGCAAGTCTGCTTTTACTTTTTAACTGCTTCTATAGATGAAAGCAAGAATTTCTGCATATACTCCTGATGTAATCTCTTGCATGGCTTATCTGTAAAAATTACCATTTATATTTAACTTAAAGCCTCCCAAATTTTAATTCTTCTAAAACTTTTTTAAAAAGTTATCATTGAGATCTTATGTAGGTACAATTAGTATTATTTGATGTACATAATGAAAAATATCTTTTCGGGGAGGTTTAGGTTGGAGATTAGGAGAAATTTCTTCTCGGAAAGGGTGGTTGGGCATTGGAACAGGTTGCCCAGGGAGGTGGTGGAGTCACCGTCCCTGCGGGTGTTTAAGGAAAGATTAGACGTGGTACTGAAGGACGTGGTTTAGTGGGTAATAGGTGGGGGGGAGACGGTTGGACTGGATGATCCTTGAGGTCTCTTCCAACCTTAATAATTCTACGATTCTATGATTTCATAACACCAGAGAGAAAAAACCCAACACTTCATTTAGAAAAGGTGACACTGAATGCTGACGCTTTCGAATGAACTTAATTAAAAAAAAAATAAATCACAAATGCTCTAGAGTATTTCCATGAAAGAGGAGTCAAAAAGAGAAAATCAGGACACATCTAAAAGTGTTTTGGGAGACAACAATTGGATGTAAATGCAAGAATTTCTAACTGGACAATGTTTATGTAGAAAGCCCCTCAAAATTGCCAAAACAGTTCCATATTTGTGGTAATGAACAAAAGTGAGGCAGTTCCAAAACTAGTTTTAACTTACTGCAGGGTAAATGCTAAATTGGCTGATTTACTCATATCTGGGTAGCATAACAAGAGTGACGCTGTGGGTACTGAATTTGCAGCTGCAACTCTGGATTCTGAGCTGTTCTCTGATAGATTGGGCAGTAAAAAATAGTGAGGAGAATATGTAGAGAAAGCCAAAAACAAACTTTAAAGAATATAAAATTTTCTCTAGCCCTTTACTCTTCTGCTTTTCACGCTCATACCTTTCTATGCTTGAGATAATTCACTACATAAACCAACTTCCAGCAAGCAAATTGTATTTTAAAAGCACGCTATGTGCTCGGGGGAAAAAAGTTCCCTTCAAATTGAAAGAAAATTAAAAATTGAATGGCTAAAATAGAGTTTGGAGAAATTTAAGAATGCTAGCAGAAAAAAATCCTAGGCTGAGTTACAGCTAAAATGTTCAGAGGCTTCTAAAAACACTCCCAAAAAACGCTCTTCTTCCCAATTCAGCAAAAATGTACTTAGATATCTGCAGGAATGCATCTGAAAACCTTACTTAAACCTTCACATTATCCTCTCCAAAGGATCTGTCAGCATTTGACTGGTTGACTTGTTCCAATTCTTTGAGATTCAGGTTTCCTGCTGGAGTAGACTCACATGGACACTTTGCAAATGCCAATGGCATTCCACTGAGAAATGCAGCCTTCCCCGTGACGTTACCTGAGAAACACTGGATAACTGACGCAAAATAGCCTATGGTACTTTTAAGCAGCAGACTGGTGAGTGGCCTTGATGTGAATAAGATAAGTGCTACTGACTTAAGCCGTTTATGGTTTTAATTTTTTATTCAATATACTTTGCTTGAACTTTAGCAATAAAAATTACTCTACTGCTTCAAACTATTACTCTGCTGTATGCAATAAATACACTCTTATAAGCAGTCACTTAGTGATGGAAATTAGTAGGGGGGGAGAATAAATCTTAGAAAAAAAAAATTTCCTGGATTTTTCCAACAATTCTATTCAGACATTTTTCTAAGTAACTAAGGAGATGTTAAATCCCTTCACTTCTACATTAAGTATCAGCTTCAGCTGTGATTTCTAGACACTGATAACTAAATGTAACTACGGTACTTCTGTACAGGTGATCTTGACTCGATGTGAATTCTTGGAGAAAGCAAGTTTTGATTCTCACATGTGCAGATACTTTACAGTTGTTTTTGCAGAAATATGCAAAGAATTGCTTTTGCAGAAACAAAACAAAGCAAGAAATCTATGTTACAACAAAGAGTTTACAAGGCTAAACAAAAAAAGAACTTGAATCTAGCATTCCAAACTCTTACAAGCAGACAAATGCATACATATATACATACATGTCTGTGTGGATCTTCAAGAAGAATACACAAAACCATACAAGTACATACATTCTGAAAATCAACAGATGCCAGATAGTCCTTAGGTTGTAAGAACTGTAAAATCTGTCTCAAAATGAACATCTGGAACATTTAAATCTGAAATCCAGAGTCAATCTTCTAGCACTAGATTCCTTGGGGATTACAAGTAAGGACTGACTGCACAAACATCTGCCCTTGCCTGCTAATGAATTTATATTCTTAGCAAAATTCAGGCAACATGGCATCTCTCAAAGCCATAATGTTAATGTTTACAGTTGCTAGAATGCTATACTTACCTTAGCCCAGCATCACAAGTTCACTGTTGATTTAACATTACTCAGAACTTTATGATTGCATATGGAAGCCTATTTTTTTATATTAGTAATTTTGACACTCTTGAAGTGTTTAAGAGTCTTCTTAAGTCCAGTGAATGTTTCATTCTTTTATTTTTTCATGGTTTGTTTGGTTGTTTTTTACCTTCTACCTGTGCCAGAAAATTCTAAAATCTAAAGTAGCAGAAGCATTGAGAAAACAAGAGTTCTTGCTAGTGAAAAAAAGAATATTAAAAGAAAATCTCAATTCCCTTGCAATATCTTAAAACTTCGCTTCTAGATAGTATTTCTTAATAAAAACACACAAACCACCCACCCACACCCGCCCCCCAATGTGTGCTTTACAACCATTTGATCCATCTGAATCATGGTTCTCTCGCTAAAACATGCATGTTCCTTGCAGTGACTGTGTAGGTTCTTTACCTCCTTAATTTTGACTTGGCAAGTAGCCCAAGCCTCTGCTTTAAATTTCCCACTTGGTAGCACTAGTATGGCACCTGAAGAGTAATTAGTTGTAAGAAAGGGAATTTGAATTGGTTGCTGAGAAAGAAGAAAATGTGCATGCCTAATAAAGATTTTTCCTTGAGTACCTGCAACACCATTTATTTATTTTTGCTTAGAATGCATCACCGTTTAAATAGTCTAGTGACCATTTTTAAGTTTTTTTAACTTTCTAGAAAAACTTAGTGAAAGAAAACTGGTTTGATGTTAAGACGATGCTTTTCACTTTTAGCCAGTCTTTTACAGAGTAGCAGCACTTGTCTTTTGACACAAATATTGCCTTTTTTTTTTAAACAGTTTTTTTATAATGGCGTTTTTTATTTTATTGCTCACACTGCTCTCCTATGGACACCTGAGGTGTAGTCTTCTAGGAAGGCAAATCATGAAGATGCCTAAGCAAGCAGAATATTTTAGCTAAATTACACATATAACTCTCTGCAAAGTTTATACTGTCCATGAAACTTTACATTATGATACTGTTTCTGAGATAGGAAGATCTCCATTGGTTCCAATGACCTTGGAAACTCTTTTTGAACAACTCATTACATACATATAGTTATGCAAAATGAGTAACAGAAATGAGGTTTTCCCTCCTCTAGAAATTAGCAGTTCCCCAGCCCTAAGAAAGTGAAAAGTGCTGCTCCTGATACTGCTTCTGCCTTCTGTGCAGACAGAAATGCAGAGAAGTTTGAGGGGGAGGGGATTTGATTTCTTTTTTAATGTCTGCCTCCTTCCAGCAAGTCCATCTGTTGTAGCACTATAATTCTGGAAGCAGGATGTGTGTGTGACCAACAGGAGACAATTACTGCAAAAGTGTTTGTTGATTCAGCTCTATAAAGGGCAGGCCAATAGCTACAGTATGAATAGAAAAGAATTCCAGCTGAGGAGCTGCATATAGATTAACACAAAATACATATATATATGAATGAGAATGGGGAAAACCAGAAAGGAGTAATAGTATGGGAAAGGATTAAGTAGGAATGAAGACTGAAACAGAGAAGAAAGCTGGCATCTTTGGGGCTGTTAACCAAATAGTTTCCTAGTCTCTATTTTTATAAATCTTGCTCTCTAGTTTTCCTCCTTGACAGACAGATGGGATTAAATAGATACAGAACTGGTCTGAATCTCCTTTGGAAGAAAACTCCAGTTGCCTTGAGCACTCCACACCTGGGGAGTATGGAGACAGTTTTCTCCAGAAGTGCCTGTTCTTCACAGAAGAATGGGTGCTAGCTCATGTGGACTAACCAAACTCTCAGGAAAGTTCTCAGATCACAGGCTAAAAGTGAAACTTCCCTGTCCCATTTGAACGCAGGTAAAATGTCAGCATGCAGACCACTTCTTTTTCAGCAGGGTTAATGAACTGTGTTGATACAATAGTAAATCAGGCCTCAATACGACTTGTACATAACCCATTCAGAATCTCATGTAAAGCATGCTAAAATATAACATTTCGTAATTTTGATCATCACAAACTAATTGAGAAAAATCAATGTTACCAAAGTTTCACAGAATTGCAACAGAATTAAGCTGAACATTGTAAGACCATAATGAAAAGTACTTTACCTCTATGGTCAGTTTACTATTTTGAAGTTTCTGATCAGCCAAATGTAGCTGAGTTGTTAGTTTTTCGTTGGATTCTTGAAATCCCTTCAGTGAAGACACTGCTGTTTTTTTTTCATTCTGTAAAACAGCTATCTGCTGCTGCAATGCCTTAATTCTTTCCTGCAGTAGAGTAACAGAGTAGCCTGGTTTCTGGACAATAGCATTTCTCCTGTTTGTTCTGTTGACTAAACATAAAATGTCATGTTAGTAAATGGACAGATCTTTATAAATAAGATGAATTCTGATTTTTCTTTGGCCCTTCAAAACACTGTTCTAGCCTCTAAAATATTTCTCCATAAGAAAACTGGTAAATTAATTCAGTTAATCTATACGTGCTCTATGTCGTTCTTATTCTGAAGTACCAATACTGCAAATTCAACACGGACTTAGAAGTTAAATGTGGCTCAAATTTCTGATCGGTGTTACTGGAAATAAAGACTTTCGTGTTTTGTTAACATTTTTTCTTTTAATGTCTAAGGCAAAATACAGTTAATTTTGCTTCAGTGGCTGTGTTGGCTACAAGGGGCAAACAAGAACAAAAGGTAGTGAAAAGCCTTATTTTAGTCAGTAGATTCAATAGCTGGGACTTAGTAAAAGGAGAGTGTATTTTAACTGTGTGAAAAGAGGCTGTTTGGTAGTCATTTTTTAATAAAACAATTTCACTTTAAAATAATGAACTAAAACTTTGAAAATATACTAGTGCAACTTTAAACAAACAAATTCTGCAAGAGCACCTAGGTGGGTTTGTGTAATAAAAAAGATATTTTGGAATATCAGGCAGGAACGCTTTGTCAATCTTATTTATGAAATTTCCAAAAATAAGCAACATTCCTACCTTTGCTTAGAATTGATGGATAAGGTGTTATGAGACAGCAGATCTTCCTCCCCTTGGAATGTAATTTTTCTAGGTCTTTATTCCGTGAATGGCCCTAAATAAAAAACCGAAGCACAAAGTTAGCAACTCTTCGTTATATCACACCAACCACAATAGTTCAAAGTCCTTCAGTTTGAACCGAAACAACAAATATTACTTCAAGTAATACATAAAATTCTTCTGAGTTTTAATTTGAAAATCAGTCTTACAACATCAGCCAGCAAAGAGTACAAATTTCTGTCTTTCCCACCAAATGCAGAAGAAATAACAAACCAATATAGGTAAAACATAACCCTCTCCAAAGAATCCCAGAGAAAAATGAAGTGTCTGTTAATGCCTACATTATTTTTTTAGATAAGACATGAATTTACTCATAGGGAAAAAAGATGGTGTGTATTATTTGAAACCCTATGATAACTCATTTTCCAAGATATTTAAGTGAAAATAAAAAACAAATAGCAGTCTTATTAGTTCAGAAAGAAGAAGATCAGATTACTAGAAAATGCATGCAAATACAATCCCTGTGTTTGTCCAAGGTTTAACAGAAGTCAGTTGCATACCTTTTACGTATCTGATTTGAAAAATCAGCTATTTCCAGAACCTATCAAATGTTCAAGAAGAATGATGCTTGCAATATGTAAAATGAAAATGGCCACAGCATGGCTTACTCCAAAATCTAAGTACTATTTCCCTGGCTCTTAAATGTTCAGTGTATTTTCAAACATTTTTGTTCTGGAATTCTGGAACATTTATCCAGTTTTTAAAGTCTTCAGTTTGCAATTTCTGTATGATATCACGCAACGTATTTCTGGAAACGTTCCTAACTAAAATAGCTGCATCAAATTCAAAAGAGTAAACACTAGTGGATTATCTATCAATTGCACTGAAGAAATTATTGACGTTGTAGGATAGCTTAGCCATGAATTCTAGATTTGTACAATCACCACACAATTGGAAGGGCAGGGAAATAGGATACGCTAGGAAAAAAACAAGAAATCTAATTGCCAACTTTTCAGAGTAAAGCTACAACAAAAGAAAACAAAGGAAGTCAAGCTCTTGGACGTCTATCTCCTTCAAGTAACCTCTTAATTATTTTATTCCATGTCCCAAAGACAACAACGGAAACCAGTACTAAGTACCTATCAGTATGACCAGAGGATCCTACAAACACGTAACTGGATGACTGATGCTAGTCTGAAATGGCTATTATGTTACAGAGAACTGAGCTCTCAGCAGATGATGAGTGAACAACACATGCCTGCAGTGAAAAGATTGAGATCTCCATTCTAGGCCACAGCTCTGATAAATGTGGAAGTTGTAAGAGACTGCCAATAACTCTCCTGATACTGCATAGGTTATTATATATCTATACCATGTGGGGCAAAACTGAGATCTCATCTCCAACCCCAGGCATAGCTCAGGACTTAGGAGATTTCTTTAGCTTCTCTTTGTATGAGAACACCATGACCCAGCCAGACTGTCCTTAAATCCTGAGGATGGATTTAAGATTTCTGTTAAAATTGGTGTTCTCAATTGTCAGTACTAAACCTTTTTGCAGTGCTATCTTCTGTATCTGGAAACCATGTTTTCAGGTGCTTTTCCTGCAACAGAGGACTTCTGCTGAAGCATATTCACCTGCTTAGGGCTCTTGCAATGCCTTCTGTGTATGCTCCAAGTTCACCAGTATGTTACATACGTGTATCAGAATATATCTGCCTTTGTCTTTTCCAGTACCAACAGAGAGTAAATGCAATACAGGCAAACAGGAGAGGTACAGGCAGTGCCTACGTTACCAAGCAAGAGACACCAGAACCTCTTGGATTCCCTGCCTTGTATATCCTCACTTAGGAGCAGCAGGAGGTAACAGGAGTAGCACACTCTGTCAGATTTTCACATATATCATGTGCACCTGCTCATACTGTATATTCCATACCAATAGATGATTGCAGAAGAACTTCCCTTTTTTTCGGCTTTTCTGCCAGAAAAATAGATCTTTTGATAGAAACACACAATCAAGAATATATAACAACACCAGAGAGTTTGTATTTGCTTCAAAATTTCAGAGACTAAGAAAATATAATGTGTTTTCAAACTTTTTATTACATCACCATACATAACAGAAATTCAAACTAGTTTGTCTAAGAGCAGCAACTTGTTCAGTGTTTCAGTGTTCAGTTTTACTTGAACTAAGAAACAACAGTATCTGCTTCTTTTTAAAATTTCATGAAGTGATTATTTGGGCAAACACAGGAGGGAAAAGTGCTAGACACTGTTCAAAAGTCCAAAAATGAGTCATCTGTTACAAATTGTATGGAGCCTCTAATGACCTGGGAAACAACCAGCTGGCCCTCTTCTGTGAGGAAGCAGCATATAGATGTTAGGAATGAGACACACGGTTCACACCCCAGACAATGAATGCAAATGGGCTAAGAAGCTAAAAGCATGCTTTTCTCTAGATAGAATCTCCTGGACAGAGACAGAGCCAAAACCACCTTTCTAAGACAGAGGCAACTCTTTCTGTGCACATCAAATGAACCCAGAGGTGTTCATGCTTGATTAGTCAGCATTTTGCTAGAGGGGATGAGGGGATGTTGCTATTTCCTTGTTATAGGATAGGTCACCCTGTTGCGTATGGCTTTTCCGATTGAGAGAGAGTTTAATGGAATGTCTGCGGCATTCTTTGCCTGGATTGTGAGACAGCAGGACTGGCTTACAGCAGCTTTACATTTTATAATCAGCTTTTGCACTCCTGACACCCCCTCCAAATACTTCTGCAGACTAATCATTCAGAAAATATTCTAAATGATAATGAAACTACCCATTGAATATTTGGAAGCAAATTTTCTTTTCAGTTTACAACAAGAGTCAAATTAATTAAGAGGGAAATAGCAGTGATAATACCAACTATTAAACTTCAACACTTTACACAGAATAACAAAACAAATTCTATTATATACCTTTTTATTATACTGTTGTTTTTTGCCTTTTAAATGAACAACGTTGCAGGACTTTTGACTATCTTGTATTTGCTTTTTTCCCTGTTGCTTACTTCCATCTGGCAGCGGATCAATGTTTTGCACTGTCTTCATAAACACTGTTTCCAAACTTTCACAAGTTGGTATTTCAGAGTCACTAGAACAGCACATTCAGGAAAACAAAACAAAATAAAGCTAAATGTTAGAAGTTCCCAACAGCTAATTCTTGAGTACATAGAAAATAACCTATGCAAGAAAGAAGCAAAACCAATGTAAAATCCAAACAGTATGAAGTTGATTTATTTAACAGATGTTTAAAAATACCATAAAGAAGAAATCTCTGAAATTGTCTTATCAAGTCCTACTCTGTCAAATGGAATCTTACTCTACAATGCATGGAGGTCTGAGACTAACTGCTTCTTAAAGGACAGCTTTTGTTACAGTCTACAAAGTGACAAACATTAAAAACTACTTGACAGTATTTTTAGTCTGTGAACGGCTCACAAAGATATACTATGTTTCTACCTTCCTTCATTCTCACATTTGAACAAACAAATGCACAAGACTTCACTCAATAACATTCTGTTCCACTTCAACTTTACTTGTAGTGTTTATTGAGATAAACTCAGAAATTACACTTCAGTGAAATGTCTGCCTAGTACCCCTTTGGAGTGATTTTAAATTCTTTAAACCTAGTAGTCCTTCTAATGAAATTGACTGCCATGCAGAGAAACTTGACCTGAAACTTTCTCAAATATTTCCTCAAACTTGCACTCAGTGTGCTCTTAATTTCCAGTTTTTCACACAGAAGGTAATTTTGATTTCTTACTTTTTAAACCAAGACATTTAAAAAGGCACAACTGAGTTCAAATTAAGTTGCACTGTGTATTTGGTTTGTGTGGCAAGGTTTTGGTAGTGGAGGGGATACAGAGGTGGCTTCTGCAAGAAACTGCTATCCATGTCCGACAGAGCAAATGCCAGCTGGCTTCAAAACAGATCCGCTGCTGGTCAAGGCAGAGTCCATGACTGATGATGGTAGCACCTCTGGGATAATGGTATTTAAGAAGGGAAAAAAAAGGAGCAGCAGCTTTTGCAGCCAGAGAGAGGAGTCAGAAGTGAGAGAAACTCTGCAGATACCCAGGTCAGTGAAGAAGGAGGAGCAGGAGGTGCTCTAGGTGCCAGAGAAGAGATTCCCCTGCAGCCTATGGAGAAGACTATGGTGAGGTAGGCTGTGCCCCTACAGCCCATGTAGGTCCACAGTGGAGCAGACATCCACCTGCAGCCCATGGAGGAGCCTACACTGAAGCAGATGAAGGCACTAGAAGGAGACTGTGAGCCTGTGGGAAGCCCATGCTGGACCAAGTTCTCAGCAGCACCTGTGGTCCCGTGGAGACAGAAGCCCATGCTGGAGCAGGTTCGCTGGCAGGACTTGTGACCCTGTGAGGGACCCACACTGGAGCAGTCTGGTCCTGAAGGACTGCACTCCATGAAAGGGACCCATGCTGGAACAGCTCATGAAGAACTGCAGCCTGTGGGAAGGACTCAGTTGGAGAAGTCGGTGGAGGACTGTCTCCTGTGGGAGGGACCCCAGGCTGGAGCAGGGAAAGCGTGTGAGGAGTCCTCTCCCTGAGGAGGAAGGAGCAGCAGAGACAACATGTGATGAACTGACCACAACTCCCATTCCCCATCCCCCTGTGCTGCTGGAGGGGAGGAGGTAGAGAAATTGGGAATAAAGTTGAGCCCAGGAAGAAGGTGGGTGGCGGGAGGTGTTTTAAGATTTCTTTATATTTTCTTATTACCCTATTCTGATTTGATTGGCAATAAATTTAGAATCATAGAATCATTAAGGTTGGAAGAGACCTCAAGGATCATCTAGTCCAACTGTTCCCCTGCCCCCTATTACCCACTAAACCATGCCCTTAAGTACCACATCCAACCCTTCTTTAAGCACCCCCAGGGACGGTGACTCCACCACCTCCCTGGGCAACCCGTTCCAATGCCCAACCACCCTTTCCGAGAAGAAATTTCTCCTCATCTCCAACCTAAACCTCACCTGGCGCAACTTGCAGCCATTCCCTCTTGTCCTGTCGCTAGTTATCTGCAAGAAGAGGTCAACCCCCAGCTCACCACAACTCCCTTTCAGGTAGTTGTAGAGGGCAATAAGGTCTCCCCTGAGCCTCCTCTTTTCCAGACTAAACAAGCCCAGTTTGCCCCAAGTCAAGGTTGTTTTGGCCATGATGGTAATCAGCGAGTGATCTCTCCTTGTCCTTATCTTGACCCACGAGCCTTTCATTATATTTTCTCTTCCCTGTCCAGCTGAGGAGAGGGAGTGATAGAGTGGCTTTGGTGTGCACGTGGCCTCCACATGGGTCAACCATCACAAAAATCAATGGTTTGGAGATGGGGCTACTTAACAGGAGAAAAGGTCTCAAATTGGAAAGCAGAGTTGATACAGAAACATGTTTATACTTTCGAAAACCTGCATGGTGTGTCTCATTGACTGATAAGAACAGAAATCAATGTAATAGTTTGAAGGTGATGCAGTAGCAGAGATATTTCTAACTATGCACACATTTCCCTCACCTAGATGACTTCAGGAATGCTCTATTTAGAAAATGGAAGGATTGAATCTAGAAACTCAGAGACAGCTACAGTGATACAGA
This sequence comes from Psophia crepitans, assembly GCA_013399095.1. Classification (NCBI taxonomy): domain Eukaryota; kingdom Metazoa; phylum Chordata; class Aves; order Gruiformes; family Psophiidae; genus Psophia; species Psophia crepitans. The sequence goes on from VWZZ01001063.1 coordinate 90,060, forward strand.
GCAGTATTTATTCATAAGTAGAAGAGGAAATTAAATGAAGCTACGTCCTTAACTTCTTGAGAATGACACCTTGAAATATCACCTTCAAAAATGTTCACTATTCTGCAACGTGAATTCCCTTACCCGATACTTATACGATTATTAAAAATAGATTTATGGATAGCCACAACTGAAGCCATACAATTACTTTCCACTTCACTTCAAACTCCAACTGCAATGACAATTTGTTTGCTCAATTTTGTTTTTAAAAAAGCAAAACACAGTAAATTAAATAAAAAGCTCACTAATTGCAACAGAAAACCACGTGTGTTTTCTGTAAAATCAGATCTGCAATATTTAATTAAACAGAAAAACAAACAAGCTTTATATTAATGATAGCAACTGACAAATTACATGGTTCTTAATTTGTTTTCCCTCTCAAGATACTGTGTTCAAGAGCCCCCTATTTTGCAAGGGGAAAAGCAGCAGAAGAGCTTCATTTGCCACTGTTCATTTGCTCCACGTGACATACAAAGCTAACATGAAGCCTATGATGATGATTCCCTTTTCCTTACTCTTTTGTCACCTTCTTTACACTTAGGATAAATACAGGCTTGAGAAATTTCTTTGCATGACTGCTAGGGCAAAATATTGGAAGACAAAGTGCGATACCCATTTACCTGGCTAACTGCTGCCTCCTCAAGTATGCGTGGACAAATAGACGTAGAAGAAAAAACTCTAAACATTTATGAAGCTTGCTAGCCAATTTTCTGAGAGCCTTGTGACTCATGGTTGGGACGCTACGCAGTAACAATTACCTTTAAAGAACTGATTTTTAACCATCATTCAATTAAAGTTAGTACAATGACTGTGCATAAAACATACATGAAATAATTAGTGTGGATGGTTCTTAATTTAAAGGATGTTAAACAGCTTGTAGACATCTGCTAGCAAGCTGAAATGGGTCATTCAAAATTTATCTAACTAAATTAAGGGGAAAAAATGTTTCTCCTCCCGGGTCGGCATGTCACAAGATAACTAAACCGACTTAGTAGGCTTGCCTGGGAATCCTTAGCTGTCAGTGGTGAATATGCAAAGGGCCAGCAAATTAAATCAACCTGCCAAACTGTCAATTTCAAGCCTCATGACTGCATGAAAATAGCATCACTGGAAGAAATCAAGCATTGCCTTCTTTTGGGTTTCCTGGCACCTATTCAAATACTCATGCAGTTGTGGCTAATTTTGCATGCAAATTTCAGTCAATAAGCTCAGAACAAGACCTCCCAAGATATTTCAAAGGATCTGACAGTATTTTTTTTGAATACCAAATCAACAGTAGTTGAAATTCAATCTCCATTTGCTAGTACTTTACATATGCACAGTGTCCCCTCTACAGGGCTAAGTTAATGAGAGCCGTACCTGCTTTCACTCACATCCTCCCAGCCGTCCTTACTGAAGTTCTCAAATACATTACTCATAACCTTGATGGACTGTTTGAGAAAAGCTCCATGATGTCCCAAAGAGCTCTTTTTCTTGGCTGTTTTTAATTTAACCTTGGTGCCTGTTATCTTGCAATTACATTGCCCAGAGGTTGCCACTGCTTTGGCTTCATCCAGCAAACACTTCAGCTGCTGCACTTGACTCAGCAAATCTTCATTTTCATTTCTCAACCTGTTAGCTTCTGCCACTTGCCTCTTCAAATGGGCAGCTTCTTTTTCCAGCTCCTCAAGCACTAACTGGAGTTCTGCTTTACCTTTTTTTATTTCACAAATCCTCCCATGCAGCATTTCCAGCTCTCTCTCTCTTGTGTCTGCATCTTCCTTTTGCACTTTTAAAGATGCTTTCAAATCATTTTTCTCCTTCAGTAAGTCTTTATTTATGCCTTTCTGTTTCTTTAATTCCCCTTCAATAGCTTTGAATCTTCTTTCTAGTTGTTGTACCTAACAAAAACAATTTTAGCATTCATAATATCTCAGCCTATCCAGTAGAAACACCCTCCCCCCCCGTTTTCAAATATATTTATTATATCACAATAGTATTACATTAAGTACAAGGACAAAAGCAATCTATGGTCTTTAATTTAAAAATAATTCTAACATAGTGCAGATGAAAACATTTTAGCTGCAATAATACAGCTGTTGAACAAAGGGCAGATGGTAAAAGAAGTTAAAATTCCAAGCAAAGTGACACAGAAGTTTAAGTATGCTAATGAACCTTCCTGATGCATCTTGAGCTCATTACTGATTTGGTTATACATACTAATTGAATTTAAAAAAACATTTTCAGAAGGAAAACTAATTTGAAAAACAGACAAATTTGCACTAGCTATCTAAATCAACAAGTTCTTTCAAATGTTGTAAATGCACAAATTAAATATTAATTTGATCTTTCAAAAAAACCCAAACAAATCATTGCAAGAGATATCAGAAGCTCAGTACCTAAAGAATATGAAGGCTGAAATGTATTTTCTATTCACAGATAGGAAAAATCTATCCTGTTCCAATGAAGCCACTTTACAAGCTTCTTGTATATAGTTTCAAGAAGCATGTTCTACCTATACAGGATGCATATACTTTGTAAAGTCCTTTGAAGTTTACACATATTCAAGGCCATTAACAATAAACTGATTCTCAATGTTCTTCTGGAGTATTTGTTTAAAGTTACAACCAAACCCCACAATTTCCAGAAATACGGGGCAATTTTAATTGTAGCAGATACTAAAGTGAACTTGAACACCTAGTCTGCGAGATTTCCCCAGTAGCCTGCAAAAGGCATCAGAGAGAGTTTTGCGCTCAGTAAAGACTGAGTAATTTTGGCGAAATATTTCTGGTTGGTTCTGTACAAGCTCCATCCCCACTCTTTCACTAGGGGAAGTTCCAGGTGCTCTAGATTCTTCTGGACATGGGTAGAAAAGACTGTTTTTCAAGGAGTAGAATGCACATGGCCAACTTCAGTTACTCACCTAGTAAATTACTGGCCAATTCCATGACTTTTTGGCAATATGAAATGTCAAAACTTGCTTTCATGTTGCAAATACTGAAACAACAGCATTTCTCATTAAATGCTATATGTTTTTGCAAGGACACTTTGCCAACATATTTAAATTATTTTAAAACTTACAGAATGATTTACAAAGTGGGTACTACAGATTTGATTCAGATAAATGAGAAGTTTTAATGTACAGAGTAAATTAGGGCAGAAGTTGCTCAAGTTTCATGTACATTTGTGAATTTGATATTGAATCTGTGAGTTTGATAGCAAACCTCTAGGATGCATGCCTATCTATCATAGAATCATAGCATCATTAAGGTTGGAAGCGACCTCAAGGATCATCCAGTCCAATCGTCCCCCCATCACCTATTAATCACTAAACCATGTCCTTAAGTACCACATCCAACCTTTCCTCAAACACCCGCAGGGACGGGGACTCCACCACCTCCATGGGCAACCCGTTCCAATACCCGACCACCCTTTCCGAGAAGAAATTTCTCCTCATCTCCAACCTAAACCTCCCCTGGCGCAACTTGCAGCCATTCCCCGTTGTCCTGTCGCTAATTATCTGCGAGAGAGGCTGACCCCCAGCTTGCCACAACTTCCTTTCAGGTAGTTGTAGAGGGCAACAAGGTCTCCCCTCAGCCTCCTCTTCTCCAGACTAAACAAGCCCAGTTCCTTCAGCCGCTCCTCATAAGACCTGTGCTCCAGACCCTTCACCAGTTTCGCTGCCCTTCTCTGGACATGCTCCAGAGCCTCGATGTCTTTCCTGCGGTGAGGGGCCCAAAACTGGACACAGGACTCGAGATGCGGCCTCACCAGGGCTGAGTATAGAGGGACAATCACCTCCCTGCTCCTGCTGGCCACACTATTCCTGATACAGGCCAGGATGCCGTTGGCCTTCTTGGCCACCTGGGCACACTGTCGGCTCATGTCCACGTGAGCATCAATCAACACCTCCTAGGTCCTTTTGCTACCTTCTGTTATGGAAATTCATAGCACTTCCACAATAAAGAGAAATTGCCTTATGGTTACATAAAGTTATTGGGTGGAGTTAGAAATAAAAAGGATTTTTCCAACTGCTTCAATGAAATCCAGGTTTATGATTAAAATCATAGTTTATACTTTCCTCCCCAATGAGAGACCAGTACCTTTCTTCAACTGAGACTCTGCTGTTATTTTCTCAGTTCTTTAAAGCAACCTTTTGCACTTACTAACACTTGAAGTCATGTATGACAGCTGGAAGGAAACGAACAATTAATAGCTTCTACATCTACCCCTAAGGTACCATCATTATTCTGTATATCCATAGAGATAAAAATTATGTAGTACCTGGCAAATAAAATTATAGTTCTGAAATATAGATGATAAGCAAGCATAAACTGTGTGACATTTCAGATGGTAGCATTCATATTATTTCAATTACTCACTCTACCTTAAGATAAATGAATGTGAGCACTTCCTATTCTGTGTGTTATAATTTTAACATGATGTTTGTCATTCAGTAATAACGAGATGACAGCCTTCATTGCCTGACCATATGGCAAGTGTTACAAGTATATGCAACCACATCATCTGCTGTAAATTATCATACTTCCTACAAGTTAATTCACAAACAAAAAATAGACATACCCGATCTGACATTCAAAGTTATAGATTTGTGTTTATTTAATTTAAGCATGCTTTTAAAGATTTATAAGTTATTAAACAACTATTGTTTTGTAAAATGAAAAACAAAAGGCATGATATTGTTTGAAGGATGTCTCTTCCTTGCAAGAAACAAAACATATGGTAAAATACAAGTGAGCCCTCTTAAGTGAACACCTGTTAACATACTAAACTACTTGTGTATATTACAAATATCAGTACAAATAACAACTGGTTAAGAACATCTTGCTACTGTATGAGGTAAACCATGTAGAATACTGAGCAGTAAAGATTAAATGCTCATCATATTTGCTAAGCCAAGGAACACTAAATGCATACGGTAATATCCTGTGAAAAGAGTGATAAGCCCGCATATGTAAAAAAAAATTGCACATGCAATGTTGTGCTAAAATTTAAATATATAAGAAAAAGTAGATTATCACTATTAGACATCAATTTTATTCTGTAGCATGACCTCTGTGGACATTAACACCTGATATCACGTAAAGTTAAACAGTCAGCAAAAGAAATTAAGGTTTCTGAACTTAAAAGTGGTAAAAAGCTAAGTATATGTTACTTCCAATTTAGGTAATTTGTCAGCTTTTAACATTGTACATCTAAACACTTTTTTAATTTTCTCTGACATTAACCATGTTAAGCTCACATTATACATTCACAGCTACTTCACTAGAATTAATTTCTGACGCAATTTTGGAAATCCACATTTCTGAATTAGGAAAGGAAAATAACCAGCTAAATTAATCAGTACTAATATAGAAATACGATTCTTAAATTAAAATTTAGATTTGTTTCCTGGGGTTGGTCTCTTACCTTCTGTAATGTCTGATGTGAAACTTCTTTCATATTCCTCTTCGGAGTACTGTTCTTGACCCCATCATCTTCACTAAGTTTACAAAGTGGCTCTATCACAAAATAAATAATATATTGATATCAGAGAATAAATACAATACATTGTGACATCTAGTATTTCTCTAAAATAATACCTCAACATTTTAAGGAAATACTTTCTTTACTTTCGCAATTATTTATAATGTGATCTATTTTCTTGACAAGCCTTTTGGTCAGTTTCTAAACAGTGACCTCTTTTCAAAGTGTTCTGTCACATAATTATGAATCTTTGTAGCATCACACTATGCTTTTTTCCAGGGTGCAAGCTTTTCAAAGCTACAATAGATCTGCAGGTTAAAGATGTTGTACTTTCATTCCAATTTTTATTCTTTTATAGACTATTCCCTCTATGCTTTAAAAGCAGAATTCATTGCCTTTTTATCTACACAGTCACTACCAGTTTTGTTCTCTAGGTCTTGTCCCCTGCTAGGAGGATCAGAGTGATTGGTGAACAAAGCAAACAGTAACAGAATTAGGATGGATGAAAACTTTAAAACCCTTTTTTTGTTAAGTGAAAGATCATGTACTTCACCAGATAAACCACACAAATCTCTCCATAGTAATACTCTGAATTCATAACAATTAGAAATTGATACAACTAATGAGAGTGAAATGACTCTAAGCATCACTCTCAGGGACAGCTATGCACTGTAGGTACTAAAAGTCACACAAAAAAGGACAAGTTTAAAATCAGATCTATTCATAGAGAAGAATGTTAAGAAAAATTTAGAAGTACTAATACGTATGGTAAATCACAGGTAAAAAACATTGTTTAGATTTCAAGGAAGAGCTTAGCATTCACAAATTGCCCACTGCTCACAGAAATGAGCAATTACACACCTCAGAAGGACTTTTTCTTAGAATATGAAATATTATGTTAAAGAACAAAAAATCCCAACAGTGTAAAAACACCACAACATTCGCGTTTCTTTTCTTGCCCTTCTTCCTCACAAATTAACTAAAGAATTAATCTTAAGGGATAAATATCTGTGCTACATGGTGGAGGTCTGCTTTAGAAGTATCATTTCAAACTACAAGCCAACACTGCAGGTCACTTAAAAACTTTTGATTTATAAACAAAGCAAGTGCAGAAGAAAACAGTGTTACTCTCTGTAGATTCACAATCCTCTTGATATAAAGAGTGACTAACAAGTTTGTTAGAGTGAATTAGACCTTTCTTTTGTCTTTGGAACATGTCATGGCCAATTAATACTTCTATATTCATGAAATAAATGGAACACTATTCTAAAGATAATAAAAGCTGAAAAAGGTAAAACTATGCATCTGGGGAATATGTACCTTTACCTTGATATTAATATGTTAGTTCCCATGTTATTTCAGACTACAGTCCCCCAGCACAGTGGTACTGCATACATTTACAACTTTCTTTAAGTAACACACAAAGATAATAGAACGTGCTTTTCATCTTTTTCTAAATATTCACTCATTTGAATGTCTGCTGTAGCTTTTATATCAGCATTTACTGTACTCCACTGTAAAGCACTCCACTGAAAAAATATTTCTCACAGTCAAAGAAATGGATCAAAGCACACAAGGTGTTATGTTTATTATGTGGATGTATTAAAATACAATTTAAAACACTATCTATAAATAAGCATATTATACGTGCAAATAAAGAATACTGCTGCAAAATAGAAAAGACTGTACATGTTCAGTATTATCACAGAAGTCCCAAGCAAAATAAATTAAAGCAACGCCAAGGTCACTGATGCATAACCCCTTCTATCAAGCAGAAAATAAACGGCCTATTCAGCGCCTTCTCTCCTCCTCCCTTCTAATTGTTATGTAATTGTTCACAGGAATTGGTTAGGGAGGCAATGCAACAGCATTGCCTATAACTGTCTGTCTGTCTATGATAGCAGAAAGATTCATCGTATCAGTCTACTCAGCAAGACATAAGCTCTACCCATCATACTCCTACATAAGAAACCAAGTTCTCCCTCAAGGAACAGACCCACAAATCATAAACCCCACTATTTTCAGTCATCAGATTACCACGGTCTAACAGAAATATACTTATGTCCCACAAAACACAGTTAAATGCCAGCTTTAGAATGTAACATTTAAGTCCTAATTAATAGTCACCGAACCTGATGATTAGTGAGTTCAACATCACTGCCAGAATGGTACTTGAACTATGATTCTACAGTTCACTATTTGTATTTGCAGAAAGCATTCTTATACAGAGAAAAAGCTACCAGTTTAAAAAAAAAAAACCCAGAGCTGTGTATGTCACTTATAGAGTATTTACATGAATCATCAAAGGAATGACATTTTGCCTCCTGTATGCACCAGGTGAAGAATTCCCGTGAGAGGCAGGAGGTGCTGTGGTGCAGAAAGCCACTGTATTACTGACTCCAGTGCTGGCCACCCAGGCTCCCAAAGATGTGCTAAGTCTGAAACAGCTGGTGGGAAAAACTACTGTGAAGACCAGAAGAAGGGAGTGCCATTTCACACATGAGCTGGGGACACAGTAGACTGAGAACAAGTCTCGAGACAAATAAAAAGCCTTCAGACTGCCTCCCTGAAGAAACAGGAGGCCAACAGTTTACCTTCTTTTAATTGCTATTTTTCTGAGTTAGGTTAGATGAACCCACTTTCCTGCTTTTGGAGGAAATGGCATGAGAACCTGCCAACACATTCTTTACATTCATTCACAAATAATGACAAGAATAGCATGAACAGTGAATTTGGACTTGATGACTACCGGAAAATCATTGGCGATGACAAAAGAGACACCTTGGACAAATAAATCTAAATGGAAAGAAATGGGGAATGGCAAGAGCAGAGTTTCCTTTTCCCCTGACCTCCTTCACTGTTTACCAGCGGAGTTTGAAAAATGATACAGAAGAGCAGCAAAACCATCCAGTACTTCCTCCTGACAAACACAACTGCAATCTAATCAAGTGAGAAGATAGAGCCTATCTTCTTTAATACAGGGAAGCCCAGACACTTTTTTCAGAATTTATCCCTTCATGTTACAATGCCAGACAGAAACAGATGAAACATGCTAAGGTGAAAGTGAATTCCAAAATTATTGGTAAGTTGAGTAAATTCATGTCAGGTTTCCTTTCAGAAAAGAAAACATACTTACTAAGTCTGTGAACAAAGTATATTTAGACAGTTTCAAGTCTGGACTCTCAGCAAATTACAGATCACAGACCTGAGGTGCTACTTTTCTTGGGAAGAAGAAAGCATTTAATATCCATTTTAGCACAGAGGGTGTATGCACTTTCTTAGTGCATTCGCAAGGATTGCTCCCATACACTCATTTATGCTCAAAGACGGATATCCAGCTTCAGTTTTTATGGTGTAGTATTTTAGAAAATGTCAACCAGACAATAAAAATGTCTCCCCCACAGTGCAACATCTTAGCATTTGCAAGGGGAAAAACGAGAGTATTACTTTGTACAGGTTGGGTGAGCAACTATTTTTTTGTACTTCAACTGGTAAAACTTAGGAAATGGCTGGAATCAGCTCAATCTTACGTGCTAACAAAAAGTGCCGTGTAATACTGATTTCTGGACTTCATTTTGAATCTTATAAAAAATTTCCTGTCTATCTAAATGATATCTATAACAACAAATGGTGGAAAAGGTAAACAAAATTTGCCTAACATACTTCAGTAGTAATTTAACCCTTTTTCTCAGTCCTAATATAACAACACTTAATCATCATACCATTAACCAAACTAGAAGTCTGTAACAATGCATGTACTTTTAAAAGAAGGTATGATTTCATCTGAAAAGACAATAAAAAAAGAAGGAATAACAGACTAATTGTTAAAGCACTAAACATGTGAAGAACTGGCAGTTTCAGGGACCTGACTGTTTTTTGGAAACACATGGCTATTGCCCAGCAGGCCCTCGACTCCTTCTCACTGCTGGTTGCCTTTCCACTTCTCTCTGTGCAAAGATTGACTAAATTGACAAAAAAAAAGAAGTGGTTTTTAAAGTAAGTATCTGAAATCTTCACTAGTTCCCTTCAGCTTTATCTGGGGCTATGAAAGTAACACAAAAGAAGTAACATGAAAGAAAACAGTAACTTTCAGTCTTCAGCAGCTGGGTATTTCCACTTAGTTTTATAAATATAATGAAACAAATTTAAAACAAAGGAAAAAACCCCAACTTTATTTCTTCATTCAAGTGGCCAACATTACTACAAAAAAAGAAATCTGGTCCAAGAAAGGTTGGACCGGATGATCCTTGACGTTCCTTCCAACCTGATATTCTATGAAAACAGCCACCAGCAGAAAATTGGGATAAAGAATGGTTAAGTCTTTATTGTTAAGAATACGTAGAATACTTCTCTAAGTTTCCTACACCCTCCTTTGCACAACACTGTGCATAACGAATTCACCACAGATGTGACACTCAGCTGGACTGTAACTATGCACCCTTGAACACTGCTCCGAGACCATTCAGGAACAGCTAATAATACAAAGAATCAGAGAACTGAAGAAGAGAAAATTGTAATGTATTACCTATCTGACTGACAAAGACCCATCTTCACAGAACCACCAACTATTGCAAAGATTGTAAAGATATAAAAGAAGATATTCACGATAATTTCTTACAAGAGTTCCTCCATTTTGATTTACTTTCAAATTCACATACTTTGCAAGACTAGTATTAAAAAAGAAATCTCAATGAGAATGAAATTTCCATATCATTGTATGTCAATACTGCAAAAACCATTTCAGATTCTGGAGAAAGCCTCATTAACATAAAAACATGTTTTAGATTTTACACAGATATATATTTATATACACACACACAGATATTTTTGACATAAAATAATTAACTATTTTATATGTAGTGTATACATGTAAGTTACAAACACATATTAGTGTATATCTATATATAAAAATTTTCATTGATTTCATAGGCATGTGGAGAACTTAAAGGTAAACATATTTTGAAATAAGAACATGTACGGCATTTGCTTACAAAATACACATTCAAAAAAGAAATTAACCTTTGGAGAGAAAATAACCTCAAAAACAGTATTTCTAATAGATTATATATAGACATATAAAATACTATACCTTCCTTTTTTGTTTAGTTAAACTCCTGTATTGTGAACTTACCCATACATTGGTGTACTTTCATCTGATCCAATTCTTCTTCAAGATTCAGCCTACAAAAAAGGAAATAAAAAAGTAAGAACCACAGAACAATCACACAGATGCCACCAAAACCATTTAAAAAATTAAACCAAGACCATATCAACATATTACTGGGGAAAAAATGTCAACACCCAGGAATTAGTTCTAATCTGAAAACAGTATACTTCAAATATAACAGTCGTTTGTACAACAGCGGATTAATTTTTATAACCCTGTATCTACAAAATTCAGATATAATGTTGGTTGTAACATACACTAAGAAGCTTCAGAAGGTCTTTTTCAGGTAAGGAAATGCCAGAGATGAAAACAAGACTGGTAGGAGATGGAATCATGTCAAAAGGGAAATAAGTATTTGGTTTCAGGGGACACCACCAGCCAACCTTGTGCAGATATATCTTACCATTTCTCCTTCTCCAGTGACTATTTGAGAAATTTATTAACAAAATCTCTCCTCCGCTTTTCTAGCCCTGATCTACTACTGTATTACTACTACAGTTTATTCTGTAATATCAACGCTAAGGTCTGTTACAACAAAATACCTGAATTACTGTTTGTCACTTTATTGAAATTGCATACAAATAAATTTGCCAGGATACCAGTGCTAAAGTTTCAAATTGGGAAATTCTAAAATAAAAGACATTAATTTAAATGGTTCATTTTCACTTGTGTTTTCTATACAATCTTTATTTACATAGTTGAGCACTATTTTAGCAATAAAATCCCCACCTATTTTAGCCTAGGATCCTACAGCACACAGAACAGAGGGCAGTCACTTAATATACAGATTTTGCTTAAAATAGAACCTCATACCCTATGCAAATACATGTTATTCTAGCCCTGTTCTGAAGGTGGATTGCTGATTTCCTCACAGTCATTTCTGCAGCACTAACTGCTTCACAGGAAATTTATGCTTTACAAAATCCCTCTGAGATAAGGCACAAAGAAAATTGGGCCAAAATATCTCCTAACTTAAGGAAAGGGTTTAAAAAAAAAAAAAGTCTTTCAGTATACACAGTATTTCAAAGCACATGAGATGTTTAATCCATTTCTGACTCAGCTGTAGCTCTAAACATTGCAATTCATATCCTGCAGTCTCACGTGAAGTACAAAAATGAGAAAAGAGAAAAGTCAAAGTAACTTGCTTTGCATGACACATAAGACTCCAGCTATTTTGAGGATCACTCAGCTTCCTTCACAGGTTGACTCTTTGCTTTTCTTTCATGCTCCATACCTCAGTCATCATCAATTTCTGTAGCAGACTACAGTGCCTTTACTGCCACAGTGTCCTAACTTCCCATAGCACATTCAGTTTCTGCACTGAATGGCAAAACTCTTCCTTGAAAACACATTCTCTGTTTACGTAATTAAAGACTGTATTCAATATTCCATGAATATAAGGGAGTGAATCAGATATATTTAGAATCCTTCCTGCCTAAATCTATATCTTCTGAACATGTAATTTTTCAACTTTTAAAACACTATTTGAATGAACACGTGTTAATGCACGTATATACATACATTCTGCCTCCCTACATGCCAAGTGACAAGCATACAATCATAAAAGTACAAGATTTTTAAAAAAGAGTTCAGTTTTACATAAAGATTTTTTTAGAGCGATGAAAGACATGCAGAAGTAAATAAATTATATGCAATAAGTAAAGGAGTAAAGGGGTAGGTTTATAGTCTGAATATCTGAAGTGCTTCCAAATAAACTCATTTGTCTGTGAAACAGTCTCCAACTGATGTTATGATAAATCTAAGCTGGAAATATTTCAGGCAAGCCTAGACAAGAAATTACAATGTGTAATATGTAATACAAGACTGATCCCATACAAGTCAATGACTGGCTTGCATGAATGCTTGAAATGCCCAACTGGGTTAGACCAGTGCTGGGTCAATCCATCACCAGTGCTCAGTCTGCAGCTGAGGCAAAGGCAGATGCTACTCAGGAGAGAGCACAAGCCAAACACTTTCTGCAGTTTGATTCCAATTTTCCATCCTGAAAGTGGCACGTAAGCACTCCCCTCTGTTTCCTCTGCTTTAACTGGTTCCCTGTTGCTGAAGAGACCTTTCCTTCAGTCCCACAGGAATAGAATTTCTTTACAATCTTTCACATGGACCCTTGACAAAGGCAATTGAAAAATACAGACCAGATACCAGATTTTATCCACATAGTTACTGTCACCCTTCTGCAATTCCAGCAGGTTAATGAAGCAGAAGCCTCACTGACACTTCCTGAACTGTGTTGAGCTCTGCTCAGTGATCTCTCTCCCTTTCCATTTTTGGTTCCCTCCCTCTACCACCACCACCACCCCCACCCCACCGCACTTTTCCTAAAGACAGACTGCCATCTTCCCAAGTACGGAAGCAGTCAGGCTCCTGGTCGGCAACTTCCTCTGGAGCCCATTTTCTAGATGGCGTTACAGTGGTAACCCGCCAGTCCGCTGGTACAGTGTCTGTTTACAATGAGGTTACGGTTCAGTAATTCTCATTTCACTCACCCTTCAGGTGTGAAAACATTAACATCAAGATATTAACAAATAACTTATATCTCTTTGACCTCATAATTGCTGTAAGGTTACTTTGGACAGATATAACACCTTTGACCCATCTGCTACAAAGAACAGGTGTTGTTGGCATCTTCTTAGCACCTTCAGCAGGGAAGGCTGATGCAAAGATTCACTGAGCTATTCTTTTATGGCCTTGTAAACCCATTGTATCTTTTTATGCTGTTACGGACTATTAGGCTCAAATGGTGACCTAAGAGACTAGATTCCTCCTGGCAAACAGGATGTTTGCCTTTCCCAAGATATATGCTCTTTGCAGCAGCACATACAAAACATGTCTTATATGCATATAATCATACATGTCACACTAAAACACACTGAACAAATTGCACTGTACTGGGGAAACTGCTTACCTACATTTTAAAGCTTAATTTTCTTTCTGTCTGGGGAAGATTACACAGGTAGAGTCTTCATTTCTGAACTAATTACTCTCATCCCATCCGACCCCACTCCACCCCATCCCATTCCAGTCCGTCCTGTCCTACTGGTTAGTTAGCTGGTTTCTTTGGGGTTGTTTTTTTTTTTTTTTCATTTTTTCTAATCTCTGAACCCTGACAATCTTTAGTTCACAAACTGAATGCATAGATTGGGTCACTCAAGACCAACATGGTTAGCATTAAGCAAAATTCATTATTTAATTCATTTGGAAACAGATTCTATACTGGTTTACTTCTGAAAAAAAAAAGGTAAAAATAATACAGCACAACCTTCAAACATTATTTTCTACACTACTTCTCTGGCAAATACAGTGCTGACAGAGAAAACATACATATAATCTGTATGGTCTTGATACATCTTGATACATACTACATTCATTATACAAAAACATAAGATGAAAAGCAAATATTCAAGTGTGGTGGTTTTACCCCAGCTGGCTGGCAGCTAAGCCCCACACAGCCGCTCCATCATTGCCCCTGTTAGCAAAACAAGGGGCAGAATGAGAACAGCAAAGGGCAAACGGCCTTGAGTTGAGATAATGACCATTTAATGGGACAACAAAGGGAGGGGGAAACAACAACAAGGCAGCAGTAGGTACACCAGGATGTACACAAAGGCGATGACAAACGGAGCACTTTACTGATCAAGGACTGAGAGCAAAAGCCACGTGCACAAGCAAAGCAAACCAAGGAATTCATTCCCCACTGCCCACGGCAGGCAGGGGTTCAGCCATCCCCAGGACAGCAGGGCTCTGTCACGCGTAATGGTGACTTGGGAAGACACACGCCATCACTCCGAACGCCGCTGCCCCCTCCTCCCGCCCCCCGCCTGTCCTTCCCCCCAA
>VWZZ01001063.1:104750-122078 GCA_013399095.1 Psophia crepitans
CATCTCTGCCCTATCAACGCTGCTTCCAGCACAAACCCAAAGCACAGCCCCATGCTGGCTGCTATGAAGAAACTTAGCTCTCTCTCAGTTGAAAGCAGGACAGTAGTGAGCTTGCTGTGAGCCCTCCTTGCTGCCCTCAAGATCTTATCTTGAACTCCACCATTTCATGATCACTGTAGCCAAGGCTGCCTTCAGCTTCACATTCTTCGCCAGACCCTCCTTGTTGGTGAGAACAAGGCCCAGCATGGCACCTCTCCTCAGTGGCTCCTCTATCACTTGAAGAAGGAAGTTATCATTAACACATGCCAGGAACCTCCTGGATTGCTTATGCCCAGCTCTGTTGTCCCTCCCAACAGATACCGGGGCAAGGGGGTGGCTAGGCTCCCCCACGAGGACCAGGACTTGTGAATGTGAGGCTGCTCCTATTTGTCTATAGAGGGCCTCATCCATCTTCGCATTCAGCTGGTCTGTAGCAGACCCTCACTATAACATCACCTGTCCCTGTCCTTCCTTTAACCCTGACCTATAAGCTCTTGGTCGGCTCCTCATCCATCCCCAAGTGGAGCTTCAGGCATTCCAGCTGGTCATTGACACAGAGGGTCACACCCCTCATCTCCCCCATATGTCCCTCCTAAAAAGGTTTTAACCTTCCATCCCAACACTCCAGTCATGGGAGCCATCCCACCACGTCTCTGTGATGCAAATAAGATCACAGCCCTGCAGGCATGTGCACACATCTCTAACTCCTCTTGTTTGTTCCCCATGCTACGTGCGTTTGCATAGAGGCATTTCAGTTGGGCTCCTGATGAAGCTGACTGACTGGCTGGAATTCCTTTGTGCTGCACTTCAGGTGCTCTCCTGCTGACTTGTGATGCTTCCCCAGGCTCTGGGTATCTACTGCTGGTATTGCCATCAAACTGGTAGGAATGGGATGGTTGAGGTTCTCCTCCTCAACAACTTTATCATGACTGTGTGCAAATGTGTTTTTTTTTAATATCACTCATATGTCTTTTTACATTCAAGGCAAAAAAGAGAGCACAAATTGCACTGTGAAGAGCCACACACAGAAGCAATTAGCTCTTCCTCCTTTTCTGTTTGTTTCCAACTGAGTAATACAATGTGCTCTGACACAGTTGAATATTTTTGACGTTCTAGAACCTGTAAAAAAAGCTCTAGCTAGAACTTCTAAAAAAAAAAAAAGCACTTGTATATGCATTAGAACAAAAAATACCTGTCTAGTTCACTTCTCTAAAATTCACCACAAAAGTACTGTAGTCTGCATATTTTGTTACAAAAGTGAAGCTCAACAAAAAGGAGGAACGGGTCTTCTTCAAGAGTACCATTCTTTGCAGAAACTGTACAAGAACAAGTGAACACGATCAGCTGGGAGAAGCATCAAAGAAGGGTCAGATAAGAACTTTCTAAGGAGCAAGAAGGGACTCCAAGGAATTCACGGTAACTGAAGAAGTTCACAGAAAACTGCTGAAGTATAATGAAACACTGAAAGAAATTACTCAACCTGAAAGAACATGGTGGTAAAAAGCAGGGGTGGGGGGAGATACTTGCTTTCCAGCTTTCCATTATCTCCCTTGGTGTCCCATCACACAGATGTGCCAACCTAATAGGCAAGAACTGATTTATCTTTAAGAAATTCTCCCTCACTCTCCAAAAATATTTTAAGTGGGTCTGAAGATAAACATCTGTGTGTATTTTTTCCCCAAATGTGGGACTGCCTTTCCCAGACTATACCTGCCTCACCAGTCTTTTCAATGATCCATATTCAACTGTCTTACAAAGCAGATTAGGTACCTGAAGAGACCTGTGATCCAGTTGCACAGATTCTAGTGACATGAGATACTTCCCTCACTTACTGAGGGTGAAAGAAGGATTGCCTCTGCAATCCTTCAGCTCAAAGGATCAAAAATAAGCTCTGTGTGTGGTAATGCAGAATACTAACTTACTGGAACTAGAGAGTCAGCACAGCCGTGTCAAAGTTCAGATACTGTGAATAAGAGATTCCAACATTATTCTAGCAGATGAAGCTAATATTTGCTGTAATCATCTTAAGCATATGCTCACTGGATTTACTGCATCAGTTTTTGCATCATTCAGTTTCAATTAACACATCAAACAATGGAAAGAAGAAACGCACCAGGTTTTGATCCTAACTGAAAGGGGATTTCTCTGTGCATTGAAAAACTTGTGTTTGATTTAGCAAGTACTGAGCAAAGGGCAATGTGTTTATGTCATCTGAAAAGATCCGAGACACAAACTGAAGCTGAGAGATGGAATCTTTGAAGATATTTCAACAGTGGAAAAGTAGTCTCTGTGTAAAGTAGTTCTGTGTAAAGTGTTTCTAGCTATTGTAGTCTTGCGGCACTGATACTGAAAAGAAATCTTTGAACATTAGTACGTGCCTCGTCCACCTTTTGACAGTAGAAATGCCATGAGCTGAAGGTGTTTCAAGAGTAGGCAGCTTTGAGGATAACGTATATTTTAGATGCCTTATGTTAATTTCCATTTAACAGCACTTTTAGGAATTTTTTTAGGTAAAATTTCACATTTTACAATTAAGTACAACTACAACTTTGACTTAAAAGAAAAAATAACAGGATATTTTAAACTTATTGTATCTGATATCAAATAATTTTTCTCCTGATATATCCAGTAGTTACTAAACACAGTGAAAGAAATTACAAGTTTACATTGCAGATTAGGTTAATTATCTTCAGCAAAGCCTTTGACACAGTCTGCCACAGCATTCTCCTGGAGAAGCTGGCGGCCCATGGTCTGGACAGGTACACTCTTTGCTGGGTTCAAAATTGGCTGGATGGCCGGGCCCAGAGAGTGGTGGTGAATGGAGTTAAATCCAACTGGCAACCGGTCGTGAGTGGTGTTCCCCAGGGGTCGGTGTTGGGGCCCATCCTCTTCAACATCTTTGTTGATGATTTGGATGAGGGAATTGAGTGCACCCTCAGTAAGTTTGCAGACGACACCAAGCTGGGGGGAAGTGTCGATCTGCCGGAGGGTAGGATGGCTCTGCAGAGGGACCTGGACAGGTTGGATCGCTGGGCAGAGGCCAATGGGATGAGGTTCAATGTGGCAAAGTGCCGGGTCCTGCACTTCGGCCACAGCAACCCCAGGCAGCGCTACAGGCTTGGGGCAGGGTGGCTGGAAAGCTGTGTAGAGGAAAAGGACCTGGGGGTNGCAGGAAAAACATCGAGGCCCTGGAGCGTGTCCAGAGAAGGGCAATGAAGCTGGTGAAGGGTCTGGAGCACAGGTCTTATGAGGAGCGGCTGAGGGAACTGGGACTGTTTAGTCTGGAGAAGAGGAGGCTCAGGGGTGACCTTATTACCCTCTACAACTACCTGAAAGGAAGTTGTGGTAAGCTGGGGGTTGGCCTCTTCTCACAGATAACTAGCGCCACGACAAGGGCGGAATGGCTGCAAGTTGCACCAGGGGAGGTTTAGGTTGGAGATGAGGAGAAATTTCTTCTCGGAAAGGGTGATCGGGCATTGGAACGGGTTGCCCAGGGAGGTGGTAGAGTCATCGTCCCTTGGGGTGTTTAAAGAAAGGTTGGATGTGGTACTTAAGGGCATGGTTTAGTGGGTAATAGGTGGCAGGGGTATGGGTGAACTAGGTGATCCTTGAGGTCTCTTCCAACCTTAATGATTCTATGATCTTTCTGTTTCAGATTGTAATACTGAGTGGCACAATATTTGAGCACAACTCTTTTCCCAGTACGGAAATTCAGCAATGAATGTATTTAGGAACTGCAGGAGAAGAACATTTCTACAAAGCTTTAGAAATAGTCAACGGTCTGCTTTGTAAAACAGTAACATAAAACATGGAGGATGCTTTCAGTTTACACTTTCACAAGTCTCCGAATGACAATGTACTAGTTGACACACTTTCACAAGTCTCCTAATGACAATGTACCAGTTGACAAGCACCATGATTTCTAGGTCTCTTTTTCATACTATGGTTGTTTTTAATTGCGCCAGCAAATAAAGTGTATAGCATATGAAATTTATAAATCAGTAATTTTCAAGCAGACATGATTTTCCACCTTTTTAAATTGCCTTTTTAAAATTCTACAGTTGTATTTAAATTTGTGTGTTATTTCAGCCAGCATCTCATAAACATAATCTCACTATTATGTCTATAACACAACTAAAAAACTTCAACATTCTCAGCATTTTACAAGAAACAGATTTTAAGCTCCATTTGTACTGGGAAGAGCTACAAAGCGAAGTTCATTTGGAGATGATACCCCTGTACACAAGGAGAAATATGATGTATGTAGGTACTGAAATGCTGCCAAGAAAACCATACACAACATCAATAAAAAAAAAACAAAAAAAAAGTAAGGAATGAACAAGGAGAATCTATGCAGTCCTGCAGTTAAGGTTGATGAAGTGGGAGAAACAACAGGAAAAAAAAAAGGAAAAAAAAAGGCCAATGGAAAAACCTAACTTAGCCAATAGAAGTGATTAAGGTTCTAAATTGAATACTTATAGCAATATAGAACCAAAATAAAGTCTATGGTAACTATAACAGGAAAACAAAAAACTTTTCTTTCGAAAAAAGCCTTTGCTCTATAGATGCAGAGGAGATAGACCTTTGAACCACAATTCAAGAACGAATGATGGGATTTGAATACACTGGAAATATACAGGTCAAGAGGAAAGACAAACCAACCTGAATGTAAGTATAAACTGATCACTTGCAGCTCATGATAAATTCACATCTTCGCACTTTTTCTCTTGACAAAGTCAAAGGCTACTACTGCATTTTACAATCTCTGTCACATTCATGCTGCGTATTCATTTTACTATTTAATTTAACTTTTATAAAGAGAATTTCTTAGGATATAATTTAAAATGATAGAGATACACCAGACATGACCTTTGTGCAAATGTTAAATAGCATGAAGTATTCTGACAACTTAGACAATCTTTTATATTGATATGTGGAATAGGTGAAACCCTGCAAGGTGTTGAAACTCCAGAATTCTGTAAATAAGCTCTTAACCATTAATAAATTGGTGGGGGAAAAAAAAGAAGAAATAAAATCTAACTAAATTTCTATATGTTTTAAAAGCAACAAAAAAGCTGCTTATAATTATCTCTGAAAAATTGCACAAAACATCTTGTATACATGAATAACCTTTGCAAAGGAGATTCATTACTAGGAATACCTATAAGCAATCCAGATGAAAAGAAAATAAGTAACCACTCAGTTAAACTTTGTTAAGTTTCATTAAACTCAAAGTCTAAACTCATATCTGCAATGGTAATGCTAACATAGTGAGCCACTTCTAAGAGCTTGCAATGTTGAAACTGCAATTATCACTTGGCCTGTATCCAGATGCATTCTTTACACAGGTTCATTTCAATCAGTCTGGCTTGGGTTTTTAAGCTGAAAAGGCATAAAACGTTTTCAAAACATGGCCAACAAGTTTTTTCTGATGGCACTGGGAATGTTTTTTCAGTCCTGGTTAGTTTATAGTCAAGGTTTCTAGAGTCCTAAAAACTGTATAACTGAAAAACGTACCCTTGAAATGTACAGTAATACCCTACCAAATTTGCAGATAATGAAGGTTTCTATTTCTATTTTTTTTTCTATTTCTAATTTGCTATTTCTAATTTCAAGAAAAAATACACTAATCCCATATCCATTAGAAGAACTGAAAATCTCATTTAAAATGTGTAT
The DNA here is from genome assembly GCA_013399095.1 of Psophia crepitans. NCBI lineage: Eukaryota > Metazoa > Chordata > Aves > Gruiformes > Psophiidae > Psophia > Psophia crepitans. Next base: position 110,466 of record VWZZ01001063.1, read on the forward strand.
TCAGCTCCCATATACACTTTTCTGGTCAGGGCTGTTTCTTAAAGAGAGGGGGAAAAAAAGACTGTTTTTGCAGTGTGCTTGAAAGAGTAATAAAACTAGTGGACTGAAAAAAAACCCCAGAATTTATGACTCCTTACAGAAAAAGAAAATGCCTTGTTGTTAATTTTATTCAAATGTTGTAGTTTCTAGCAGCTTTGCTAAGCTCAAATTGTAGCCCATCAGATGGCAAAAAAGGGACTTAAAGCCATACAAAGCCTAGAAACTGGTATACTGTTTTTCACCTTTACGCAGACCTGAAATTGCCTCATGGCCTTGAGCCTTCTGCATAGAGAGGTTATGCTGCCTGTACTTCTTCAGTAAATCCTTCTCAACAATAAATATTTTCTTACTTGTTTCCAAAACAAGTCAAAAATATAGAGACTTTCTGACAACATAACCTACTCTAAAATACTTCTGAAGCTTATTCTGTTGACAAGAAACAGTTCAGGCCAGCAGCAGTCTTTGACGCTGTAGATTACATGAGATTACATGGTCAGAGAACATATTCCAACTCCTTCCTAGCCAAGGAGAAGCCACTGAGTCCTTAGAATCATAGAAGACTGGAAAAGACCTCAAGGATCATCTAGTCCAACTGCCCCCCTACCACCTGTTACCCACTAAACCATGTCCCTAAGTACCAGATCCAACCTTTCTTTAAACACCCCTAGAATCGAATCGAATCGAATCGAATCGAATCGAATAGAATAGAATAGAATCATTAAGGTTGGAAGAGACCTTAAGGATCATCTAGTCCAACCATCCCTAGGGACACCTTCCCCCCAGCTTGGTGTCATCTGCAAACTTACTGAGGGTGCACTCAACTTCCTCATCCAAATCATCAACAAAGATGTTGAAGAGGATGGGCCCCAACACCGACCCCTGGGGAACACCACTCACAAACGGTCGCCAGTTGGATTTAACTCCATTCACCACCACTCTCTGGGCCCGGCCATCCAGCCAGTTTTGACCCTAGCAAAGAATGTACCTGTAAATAGGTATTAACAGGAATCAGCATCCTAAACTGCCAGGACTTCCAAGAAGACTGTCAGTATCTTCCATACGGCAGGTCAGAAGTAGAATTATGTCTTTGTTTTCACATCCCAAGATGAAACTCAAAGCATTTTGTTTACTATCAATAACTTCATGAAAGTAATTCTTCTTGCTTGTAACACGTATATCCAAAAGGCACCAAGACAAGCAGGAAAGCGCACAGCATCCTGTTTTAGGTACCAACGCTTCATTTCTATCCTCCAACTATGATTGCCACAATCTCACTTGGCAATATTAAAACATGGTAAGAATTCAAGAGAGATCAAATCTATCCAGTTAATAGTTTATGCTGGTATTGCAGACAGTTTTGGATATACTGACCTTGACCCACAATTACAGTATCTGCTCTTTCCAGTATCATACAATATTCTGAACTCTATTTTATGGCAATATAATACTTTTGATTACTCCTCCATTATTTAGTTATTTTTTTTAATATGCAACCATTTGGAATATAGGAAGAGGTAGCATAATAAAAACTGTGCTATAGAATCAGTTTTGCCAAAGGAATTACTTCTGATTTCTTTTAGATTATAGCTAGGCATCAGCAAGAACAGTTGCTTACTTATCAAGTTACTAGAATAGGCGAAATGCTCATACCATCTGCATATAAGCAGGGCTTCTGCAAAATATACCTTCTTGCAGGAACAAAATTTCCTAGTACTCATCATTTTTAATTGTCAGCAGTTCTAAAGATACCATCAGGAGCCTTCACACAGCTCCAAACCTCAGGTACATACACACATGCGTACTTGAGTCTCAATACATTACAGAAAAGGTAATGTAGAAAGATAGCCTGAACTACAGCATAAACTTTCCCTTTGCACTTAACAGTTTAAAGGGCTCCTTCCCTGAAGAGCTGCCGACCCTAGGTTAACCCATTGCCAGAGGACTCCAGTTAGTCCTCTAGCAAACAATTGCCTCCTGAGTAATGCACATCCCCTAAGTCAGCCATTGCTCATCAGCAGCTTTCAACATTCACAGGCAGGGCCAGCATGAGACTCCTACACTCCTCTGCATACAGATAAAAGGAATTAAGAGAGCAGGCTCATGGCAGTCTAAAATAAACATCCAAATAAACAATAAGACTTTTTTTTTTTTCCCATTTGTCCCAGGGAATTTTATCTGGAAAATAAAACCAAGCAGAGAATCTCATTTCTGATAGCGCTGAATACATAAGAAGGAATAACCCACTGAGGAAACTGACTCCTTCCCAAGGATTACTTGTTGTAAGACTGCAGCAGGATGACTCTTTGGAGAAATAAGCAGAACCAACCACGATCTCCTAATGCATACTGTTGCTGGTGCAGTCAGGTATCAGGGGGCTAGCCCAGGAGCAGCTGCAGTCAGGGAAGCCTTCCTCTGAGTCCAAGAGGTTAACTATTGCCTTTTCAAATGTTTTCCTCCGGAGTCATGGAAGATTGTAAAAGACTGAAAAACCAAATTAAGAAGGAAATTGGACAGAACAAGACTGCTAAGCAAGCTTTGCATGCTCTTTAACAGGGTCCTTAAAAGGGACAATAATGTTGCTTATTATAACAAGCAAAATAAGTAAGTTTTAAAGACACTTGGTCAAAGTAGGGTCAGGGAATATTTTCTTATCCAAAGCTTAAGCCAAATAGCCTAACAGTCCTTGCAAGGAAAATGGGACAGCAGAAGCTCTGTTTTTTTCCCCTCAGAAAAGAAAGGAGCTTGAGAAGAAAGACAGCAGATCAACACAGAAAGGTCTTCTAGGTAAGCAAAACTGAAATGTACTTTCTGTTCATGAGTATTCAAAATGGTAAAAATTCTACTTCGTAAAACCAGAGTAGAATGTACATGCACATTAGGGGTACTTTTGTAAAAGGCCCATACAGAAAATACAGGTAGAAGCTGTCATAAACTAGGATGCAGGGTCTGATATGTCATAATGCAAACACTGATTTTAATTTTCTACTACTCAAAAATTGTTTAGAGTCTTGAGAACCAAGCTAGGCAGAAACTTCATCCAACTTCTATGTGTGAAATACTACTCTGACAGACATTCTTCACTTTGTTCCTACAGCATTTTGATTCAAGAACATTTGCCTGCAGTAAGGGCAAAATATGCTCTTTTCATGGGTCTGTATATTTATGTGTCAACTGACAGCCTTGGGAGGTGAGAGGAAACCTGGGAGCAGGTGTTTGATCTAGACTGTGTGAGAGAGCAAAAACCATTACATATGTCTGGGGATAATGCTGCCAAAAGAAGAGTAAAGCAAAAAGTACTAGCATTACTTACATTTTGTGAACATTCAAACTATTCAGAATGATTTACTGGAATTTCTTTACAGGAAGAAAATTGTAAACTTACCATTTACACAAAGAAATGTGTAGTCTTAATTAACCAAGGAAATGGAATATTTGACTACACAGAGCTATCTATCTTACTTTATCCATTCACTTCCCAGAAACATGTCTTTATCTTTCTTGTTTCCCCAATTCAGTCACTTATAGGATGGATGAAAATTGCAGGAAGCAGTATCTGTTGGTGTTAAGTAAAGCCCCTCTGATTTACAACCCACATTCTGGAGAGAAAAAGGATAAAAGCAACTACCCCCCGCAATCCAATGTCTGTTCACCTAACAAAAACGTGAATACTGTCATAGTTGTCAAGAATGAGTTTTGAGATATATTTCAAATTAATAGTCACTCAAAACCCAAAGATGCACTAGTGACTAGCGACTAAAATAGTTTCAACATGCAGCACTACAAAAGGATGGTAGAAACCCACACCCTTTCATCTACCACTTAGTAATCTTTTATTTCTTTTACTGTGGCACAAAACCCAGTTGACTGACCAAAAGGTATAAAAAGAAAAAGTTACATTGTGTGAATTTTGCTCATTATTTTAATTTGATTTTTTTCATTCCTTTGTAACAAGACCACCAGAGCATCCTCTTAAGTAGTCTTTAGCCATAGAAAAGATTCAACCTGAAGGCCTGGGGTACCAGTGTAATCAATGTAACTCAGAGATGCACATAGGGTGAGGACTCCATTGCATTAATTTTACTGCAAGAGTTTTATTGTTGCATCAATGCTTTTAAACCTCAGATGACCAACACACCAAAGTCTTTATTACTTACAGCCTTTTTTTAATGTGGAGATGGCTTCCAATAATGCGAATTAAGGATGCAAATCAGTTTCTTAAATTATTTCTTACACTGAAATATTTGAGTTTTAGGAAAATTTGGAAGATTCCGTGTTTATTTTCATGTGACTGGGTTTGAAAAAAGCAAAGAAAATAACGCTTCTTTGAAAACGCATTCTGAATTCTTTACAAATCAGGAAAAGATCCAAAAACAATAAGACAGTCTAAACTTTGGTATGTACGTGCATATTCTGTCTCATGCAGCAAAAGAAAGCCAGAAAGTTCATCAGAAAGATCATGCTGGGCCACAAAATGGTCCACATCACTCCATATCTGAGTTTCTGGAATTCCAGAACTGTACACTTTGGGAAAGACTTCATGAGTCTTTTCCAACCTAAATGATTCTATGGTTCTACAAGAGATAGGGCAAGAATGCGTAAATATTGCTTAATAATTTTCATTGTAAAATATTATTTGCAGCCTTTGAAGAAACTTATGTCTCCACTTCTTTGCAAAATGCAGTTTTTGAAGCTCCATATGCAGTTAGAAAAGCTGAGATATACCGAAACTCAAAAACTTGCTATTTCCCTTCCAAAATCAGTACTGTGCAAGGAAAATGGAAAATTAGCATTGTTTTGAATTGCTAAATTCACCTGTTGCCAGAAAGCAGCACGCAGTGCTCATCTTACCAAAATTCCCAGGAACTCATACAAAACATTGGAGAGAAACCTAGATTCATTAATTCCTCATTGCACTCCTAATATAGCAGCCTGGCAGCTTCTGTTACTAGCTTTGGTGTGCTTTGGTGTTACAGATTGTAGGCTCGTAGGCTTCCTACTATGGACATTCAGTACAGTTCCACAAGACACACTTAGTACTTCTTTATTTTTATATATACATAAGTATCTGTAGGGTGATAAATCAGACATTTCCATCTAAATGCTGAAGAACTTTTGTCTAGGCAATAGAGATAAGAAAAAGACAGCACTCTCGCAGGCAGTATGCTTACCAACAGTACAATATTTCATTTCTGTAACACTCAAATAATCTACAGAAATCACTGACATTCAACAGCAAGGCAGGCAATACTTCTGTGTGAGCAATACAAAGGGAAGCTAACTTAAGAGTCTCTACCTTTCTCCAATGTATCTTTGCTATTCTTGTCCATGACAATGCCCAAATTTTATCACTAACACAGCTTTAATTCTGCCTTTCCCTGCTTATGTATTACCGAAGAATGTTTAATGGCATGACTGCATGTTATCAGTACGAGACAGTCTCATCATGTATGAGAAGGCACTGAAGTACCACAGGCTGCTTATGGAGATTTGATAACACTACTTGGATTTTGAACAAACACCTGTAGACAATAAAAGTCTGATTAAATACAGAAAAACAAAGGAAAAACACAAACACATCTAATTTCCAAAAACACAGCAAGTGCCTGTATATGCCTGTTAGCTAGGATGCTGGAAATTACAATATTTGGTGGACACAGGTAAGAAAAGTTCTACAGATGAACTTTCTAAATTGAAGAATATTTATCTCATCATCCCTGACGTACCACTCTCACTGGAAAACAACAATATATTAGTTTCAGTTAGCTGACACAGTGCCTTGTGAAAATGTAACTGGCAGCTCGCTAGAAAAGGGAAAATAATTCTCTTCACAAAAAGGGCCGTGTAAGTTAATTATGCAAAAGCTCCTAAATTACTTCATGTGGCATTTACAGTCCTGATTTTGGTCCTTTTAAAATGTCTTTTACAAACTGCACCCTGTAGTACAATTAATGCTGCTGTTTTCTTACATTTTCAATTATTTGTAGCGGTTTTAGCTAACAACTGCACTGTTTCAAGTTCTCACACTTGAGCCTGACTCTCATTTCCACTGAGCAATGTTCAGCTCAATCTTTGAGCAAGCAACTTTGCCAGAACCCCCTAACACGAGCTGCAGAATATAGGCTTTCACTGTTTTCAGCAGAACAAATAGTGATACTTTAGATTTATCAGTCTTCTTACCCATCCAAAACCTAAAGAAATACACATATATCATTATTTTAACTATATTTGGCTTTGCAATACAGAATTGCAGTAAAAAGTAAACAAGAGCCTTGAGATTTAAGTTTTGCAGTAAGAAGCCTGCCATGTCCCAGCACTCCTAAACCTGAAGAACACAAAGATTACAGAGATAGTACATGATGTCAGAAGGGCTATACTCTGTAGGTGACACTGTTTAACACTGTTATAGCATGAATGCACTTTGTTCCAAATTAATTTGGTACACGCTGTAGATATTGAGTGGAACAAAGGAAAAAAAAATATTGTGATATTTAGACATTGCAAAATGGAGGTTTAAAAACTAGAAGTCTCTGATGACCAGATATTTCCTGTATAGGAAAAAAACTGTCAAGGTGATCAAAAACGCATTTTTTCATCAGGTTGTCTAGAAAAACTGGAAAAAAAGGACACATAAGTAGCAGAGGAACTAATAAAGCCTAGGTTTGTGTTTCTTACTGCCACCATTCCAGAACAGCAAATTTAGCTTCCCTTTACCACACCCATTCTAGCAGCTAGAAAATGCAAGAGGCGTCATATGCTGTTGCTGGTCCCAAGTCAGGCTCTGACCAACTGGCTGGTGGGACACTATACAGGGTATAGAACAATTGCTTCGAATTTACAAAGAATAAGGAAAGCAGAAATCATGACGTCTTGTTTTCCTAAAAAAGCAAAGCTAATAAAAACCCTCTATTAAATAGCTGCTATAGCGGTAAGGATGCTGCCGAGCTAACAGTGATTCCACATGCTGCAAAGATCCAGAGCGCATTTCCTACACGGAGGACATACACAGCTACCCAGGCACTCAGAGGAAAGGATGACTACCAAAGGTTCTTCAATGGTGTGGCTATCACTTTCACTTTATAAACATTTCCTCCTTATCACTAGCTGCATCTGACCATACCATACAGACAACCAATTTCCAGTTAGCTGTAAAGATAATGACTTGTGTCATAATGTCTTATGTCAAAGAATGTACTATGTCAAATAATGCAGTGTTGCAGGTATCAATTACAAGATCTCCTACAAAGTAATTTAGAACAAAAGATACAAAATTGTAAGGCCTTCACAATAGCTTATATACAGTAAACTATCCCTCTGCACAATCTGTACACGAAGACCAAAGGGACGGGGTATCCCTATACTCCAGCAAACAAGAATTTAATATGGGAATGCCAAAGTAGCTTAAATTAGCTAGCTCGTAATCAAGAAGCAGTTCAATTGGGCATGCTACATACTAATTTACCCCGAATTTCAGTAAAATCCAAATAGTATAGATACAAAGATGAATCTAATTAATGTGTGTGGGACAAAAATGTCGAAGGACATGTATGTCAATACAATTCTACAGAAAGTAAGACAACATATATCACTTAATAGCCAAGATTAAAAATAATCTATCTAAAAACCTGAGAACTATACTGTGTTTATATACATGAGTGTGTGTGTGTGTACATTTAAACATATATCTATCAAAATATATCTATCTCTTTGTAAAATGATATGCCTATTTTCATTGAAAATGATGTTCCATGCAGCTGCAAGACGCTGAATCTGAAAGCACTGGTATTACACAGCTGTATAGAAGACATTTTGTATTCTTCATGTTACTAGATCTTTCTCTTGCAAGTTTTCAGCAGTTTCATGTAGCTTAAATAAAAATATTGTATTTATAGAAGCCTGAGTCACTCTCCTCTTCAGCTAAGTGTTAACTACTGTTCAAATACTACTATATTTTTCTGCTTGCTTAAGGGGGAGAAAAATGATCAAATCCCATGTTTATCTTAACACAGAACATGATCATCAATACAACACCTGCTTTTGTAGCCTGCAATAAGATGGTACTTAACAGGTAATGGCATTGCACCACAACAAAGGTATTTTATACTTCATAGGGAAAATGAAGGCCAAAATGGGACATCCTAGCAGAGCTGTGGAATTGGTTTCACTTGGCCATTAGCATTAATAAAAACTTCAAAGAATACTTCGAGAATTTATTTCAACTGCCTCTTTTTGTTTCTGTTTCTAACTCTTCAACTTTGGCAGGAGTTTAGCTGGTAGCTGCTATAGGATTTCTTAAGACAGTGGGTTGTGAGGGCTTAAAAGTCTACTTGTTCAGATCTCAAAGTGAACTTAAATTTTGGACTTCTTTTGGTTTTCTTTCTTTTAATAATAAAGAATTAAAACAATGAGATCGTATAACTCAAAATTAAACATGCAGCTTTCAATCTACATCATATACATGGTAGAAATTAATCCAATATTCTTTCTGAAAGAGTAAATATTGGGGGAGGAGCTTAACAAAGAAATCATGTAAAACTATTACTAAAAACAGTTTCTATAAAGTCAGAGAATAACTGTGATTCCAATAATATAATAATTGTGATGCACTTTAGTATAAAGATAAATCATGTCGATAGCAAAATAAATCCTCTGCCTTCCAGGGGAATGTTGGGAAATTCAAGAGGAATATGTGTATAAAGCATTGAGCATACACTGAATAATCACAGTTCAGCGCTAATATTTTGCTAATCTAATATGGGGTGGTAACAATATAGAGATTGTTACAATTGATTTCTTTTATATGCACAAATCGTTCAAATTTGTATGTCATTAATTGTGGAAAGGATGCAGCACATGGCTCTGAAACATATTTCATTATTAATTGCAAAGTAATACAACATGCACATTTTATTCTTTACTAAACAAAAAGTAAAAACTGGTAGCAACAATGCCATGTATTCTGTATCAACATTCTCCAAAAAAAGACTCATAATAACATTAGCCATTCTGAACTTTATGAAAATAGAAAACTTTTGTTTTTAAACAGAAGTGCTCAAATTTAAGTCCTACACCCTGTATTTGTTTGTGTGTTAGCATCCAGCTTGAAAGGTGCATAGTGTTCAGCAGCTTAAATGAAAGTGAAAATAATCCCTGCCTGTGATAAGAAAATTTTTTAAAAGAAAGGACCTGACAGAAAGTAGTGGCTGTCCCAAAGTCTTTCCACCAACTTCAACACAATGTGGAAATAAGCATCACCAGAACAAGTGACTTCCCAAGCACCTTCAGTTTTTCCTGACTTAAAACCAGTTTTTAAAACTTACAAAACTGGTTGTTTACAGTGTGCTAATATTGGTAATGACTGCATTTTGGGACATGCTCCAATGGGCTTTGCTTGGTTTTACACTGTGCTTTTTTTATTATCCATCTATTTTCAGATCAATGTACTTGCAAGTTAAAGACATTTTACACCAATGTTATACTCCAGGAAAAAAAAAGGGAAGGAGGGAGGGAGGGAAAATCTTCCTTACTGGTAAAACAAATAAACGTCAACAAATAATTCTGTTTTCCTAACATTCACTCTCCGGCTCAGAGACAGATAGAAATTACACATATTTAAATTTCAACCAGACTTAAACCAAAATAAAATCCCTACACAGACACTCTTATTTAAGCAATGCTGCATTGGACTCGGCTTATACATGTTCTAAACCAACTTAAGCCAACAGTCAGTAGGGTCTATCAAATTATATGCATCCACAAAAAGTAACTTGATTTACTTATACTGCTTGTAAAATCACACATAAAAGTAATTGGTACAACTCTGTAGATCATGTCCTTTATCCACAGAGCTTAAAAAAGAACACATGCAAGATAAAGAAGCCCTATCCACAGATCTAAAAAGTACACTAAGTTTAGTAGGGACTTTCTTAAGAAAATGGCCTCAGATTTTGAAATGGTGACTTGCTTCAACAAATTAAAGACAGTCATTACTAGAAACAGACATTAAAAACAGATATAAAAACCACAGGAGTCACGTATTCATTCCTTCCTTACTTCAACTAACAATAAGCTACATTGCCCACAGAAAGTAAAGAGCACCTAAACCGACACAAGGAGTTCACCTTAATGATCACAATGGTGCACTGGCTTCTTACTAATGACTATGCAAAATTTTAAGAACTCATTTTGCCTTAAAAACTCTGTATTTTGAAGATCTCAACTCTTTGCTCATGCCATTTCAACATCATCTAGTCAAGGCACTGATCCGTAACATACCAAGCATAAGTGTTTTCCCCATAAATGTGACTGCACAGGAGCTCCAGAGAAACAGTCCAACTGTATCAGCCTTCAGGGTGCGCACAATAAATAAGGAATCTCTCCTTCATGGCTTTGTGTGAAAAGGAGAGGCTTATGTTATTGCTTCTGAGTTACTATTGCCTATGGTGCATGTGTTCAGTAATGATGGATGAATTACAACTGCAATTACATGTATGGCAAGAAAGTGTTCTTTCTTACACAAAACCCAAAATAAACAAAAGAAGTACATCTGAGAATTGCTGTGAGAGTTTCAAAACAGCAAACAAAGATGTGACAATGAAGTGACAAGAACAGGCACACAATTGCAACTGGCAGATAGAAGAATACCCCATGCAACACAGCTACTGGCAATAATATATGTAATATGCTAAAGCAGCTTATGGGCAACACAAGGACTTACATAGTACAAAATAATTTGCTACTGTTAAAATTCTACGATAGCAGCCTTCATGGAATCTCCACAAAATCAGTTTACATTGTGACCCATTGGGAAAACACATTTTCTTTAATGCTGACGAAAACAAAGTCTGAATAAAAGTTTCTATGATGTCTTGATTCTTAAATTAAAAAAAAAAAATCAACTTGCCTTACAGAAAGTGTTAAATATTAGCAAAGGGCTAATTATACCATACTAACTTCCTTTTGTCTAGTATAAAAGGACATTTCCTTACTCTGCCTGGCTGAGTATAATAGCCTATGAATTATGAGATCAAAGCAGCAAACTGTATGTTTTCTAAAGTAAGAGTTTCCTTCACCAAGTTTTACACTTACTACAGCTAAAAGAGCTGTGTGAAGGGATCAGCACTAAACCCAAAGGACAGGCTGTGCACAGCAAGAAAGAGCGCAACTCCCTCGTGCTTTTTGCAGGTCACTACCAAGGACCATGTTAGCAGATCCACACCAGACCCTTAACAGGCAGCTCTGCTGCTACCAGTAATTAGCTTGGACAGCTCTGGCTCCAGGAGTAGCAGCAAGGCTACACCATAATGAGCTCAGCTGGGATTAGCAGGACAGGGCAGGGAACCAAGAGAGCTGAGGCATTCTGCATTGCGTATGTATCACAGAGATCAAACAAGGATGGCTGGCTAGGTTATCCCCTCACCACCTCATTCCAAAAATGAAGCACGGCAGTGTGTAAAATACAGGCTAATGAAGAGCGACACCTCCAACAGATGAGAGCCACATTAATTAACACAATCCCTAGATCATGGAATACAGTTTCTGTTAGTGCTAGCAAACTTGTAACTTGTCACTGATTTA
>VWZZ01001063.1:122177-183236 GCA_013399095.1 Psophia crepitans
GGGGGGGGGAGGAGAAAAAAAAAAAGAGCTGATGTTTTCCTTTTCTGCTTTTGGTAGAAGATGGTTTTATTCTGGAATTTTGCAAGGAATTCCTCTTACGTGGCCTGCAAAGCACAACCTGCAGAAAAAACAGCAGAGTATTTCTTTATCTAAACGCCATTTAAGAAACACACTCACTTTTCAATCAACAGCTTTTTGTGTTCCCTTTTGAAAAAAGCCAGTTCATTCCACACAGCGTCAGAATCCTCTTGACAAAGCTGACAGGGCTCTGCGTGTTGGTATCTGCTTTCACTACTTTCAGTCCTGTTCAATGAGTAAAAAGAGTTTGGTTCTTTTCAAATATCTACACGTTTTAGGACCACAGGCATAAAAGCATCTTTGCTTTCAGAAAATACAAATTTTAAACTGTGGTATCTACCAAATATAAATCTTGTGTGATGCATACATTCTGTGAGGCATGAAATCTTATATGTGGTATTATAGAAAAGTTCAATTACATAGTTTCAGACAGAAATTGTCCTACTATGGCACCATGACTCTCAACTGACATGTGGCAGAGCACTGTCACTCGCATTCATTCTGTCAACTTTCCTTACAATACTGGTACACGAAAGCAGAAGGTGAAATCTTCTCTTGCAGAAATATGGGAGGACCATCGGCCATCGGCTAATACTCCTGCAAACCAATCTTAAAGTTACACTAATGCTCACTCTAAATCAAACTGTTAGATGATCTACTTTGTAGTGAAAAAATAAGCTCTCTACAGATAAGATGATGCATCTGGAAAAAGCATACTGAATTTAGAAGCACCGAAAAAGAAAATAAAAATATTTCACAATTCTGTCATAAAAATATTTTAATATATTTTAATAATGCAAAAGATAAAAATCGTATTTAGAAAATCCTCAAAAATGTATTTAAAACTATGCAATTTCAATTCCTATTGGGCATAGAAAGAAACTCAGAGAATGTGGTAACCTCATAAGGCCCCCATCATCTTTGCAGTCACGTATGTCAGTGGAATTTGTATGTACACTGACAGGTGGATTAGATTCCATCAGGTGGCATCTTGATAACAGATTCTAATCTATGAAGAATCAGAAAGAACAGTGTCCTCCATCACTTACAGAGGATCAGAAGTATCTGATACTGAGTTCTTAATGCACAATTTACATTACACCAGTGATATAAAGCTTCTTGAGATACCAAAATAACAGGGTAAGGTATAACCATTTATACTGGTTTGCTTGCGTCTTGACTACTTCCCTTCATTTAAGCATATTTAAAAGGAAAAGCAACCCCATTTTAGTATCGTGGCTTCATACAGTTCTGTTCTGATGACAAAAACTATCAAAACCCTGTAATTTTCAGCTTAATTACAGATGAAAAAAATCAGACAAACAAATAAAGATTTAGTATTACACTTTCACCAACACCTACTTTTCTCAAATACACTCCTGTCAGGACACAAGCCGGTCTCATTCATTTTAAACAGAAACAGAAGTTGGTTTTGCCTTTCTTTCCTTTTTCTTTTCTTCCTTTTTTTTTTTTTTCTTGAACTATCAGAACCAGAACTCTCAGTGCTTCATTGTATATCAAGTTTGATTTTACTGTCTTTATGTAGGTTGAATTTTTGTATCTTTTCAGCCTTGGCTTCTCAGTGGACCATGAATGCCTACTTAGCTCTAGACAGAGAATTAAATAATTTTGTTGCATAAAGTAACTACCATCTATCAGTCATTTCCAGCTGGCACTGAATTTAAAACAGTGAGCTAGAAGATAAAATCACCCTTGTTTTTCCTAAACAAACTAAACCTTTTCACCCTAATTTAAACAAATCCATTCACTATTTATGTTTCGATATTTCAGAAAACCTTCCTGTGCTACCAATGCCTGTAGCAGATTTGTACCTTAGCATTATTTTAATCCTCACTTTTTTTTTTCTTTTTAAAAGACAAACCATTCTTAATGAACTGCCACAGTACTACAAAGCAATGCAAACCTACTCAGACAGGCTAAAGAACACTTCTTATAACAGACAGTGTATCATTCACAGTAGGATCGTTTATATCACCCTGGACTCTGAATGGCTACCAGTTTTGTAGCAATTTCTGTGACTCTCTTTTTGATTCGAGAGAGTTACAAAGTTTGTGTCAAGATTAGTCAGTACTGCTTTAATTACAAAAAGAATTATTTTTAGTAAAACACTGAAGTACTACTAAAGCCACCAGAATGTTAGGACCTGCTCAAATAACTTTCTTGAAACAGGGCCTGAAAAACTGTACCTCAGCAGTGTCTGGTAACTGCAGTAATAAGAAATGTCTTCATACCTCCAAATGTGTCTCTTTACCAAAAATTCTAACGCTCTACTAAGGACTTCAAAAAAAAAGAAAAGTGCATAAGATTTTCACTGTTCTGTAGAGAATTTCAGGGAGAATTATATTTCTAATATTCAATATTTAAATTTTGATGCGGTACAGTCTTTCTTCTTTCCATTAATAAAGATATAGTACTGCAACAATTTTCTGGAATTATCAGAAATAATTGATTTTATAATCATTTAACAGATGAAAACACCCTCATTTTCATGCACATTCTTTTTTTCCCTATTAAGAAGGGGATTTTAGGATTAGCTTCAGTTAATGTTTGAAGCACTATATGTTAGAAAGGCTTTTTTTTCTATATTGTTTTATGAATAAAATTGTTTTTTAAAACTATTTGAAACATAAGGAGCAAATGTTCTATTACAGAAAATTAAAAAGATACACAGTCAACAAATTAATCCACTGGGGAATTAGACAAGAATAAATAAGCAGCCCTAGCAGACCTTTGTCCAGTACTCAGGCTCACAATGAGATCCTAAATAAAATAAGTCAAAGTGTCAGTTCGATACATTTTACTCTTGATTTCAACTGTAATTTTTCTCATACAGGGGTATGTCATGCACTCTGTTGTAACAAAGGATAAAGTCTTGATCACCACACAGTATCTTCTTCCTTCAAATATAATTCTCTTTTGAATACCTATATAATACTTCTGTTCAGATTTCTTGTGTAAGGGAAATGTTTTTAATGAGCTATGTAACTTACCTGCTATCGCCCTCTTCCCACTGCTTTAATTGCTCTTTTAGTGCTCTGTAGTTGGTCTGTAACATCTGCAGCCTCTCTTTGCATTTTCCATGGGCTGCTCTTAGCTCATCAGTTTCTTGAGTCTGTATAGCACCAGAAAAACAAAATTACAGTTGGGCAAAAGGTGAGAGACTTTCATCCAGATCACATGAAACAAAAGTTATGTTTAATTAACTATTGAGAGCCTCAGAAATCTAAATAGAAAGAACAGGAATCACAGTCCCTGAGGTCCAATTTTTCTGATTGCTACTTTGGCAAATTTAGCTAATTTGGCAAAATTGACTTAATTTTTTTTTTCATGCTGCTGAGAAGTTTTTTAAAAATTACTACCAAAATGTCAGGTTTCATCTTGTGAATGCATTGGCCTAAACATCTAAAAATGCATAGACTGAAAAAGGATTACTGGCACTGTCTTTTTCTCTGAATCACTTTTTTTTTTTTCCCATGGAAAATTAATCTATGTATTTTTGAGGGAAAAACTGGCCACACTGAAGTCTACATCAAAATAACTAAATTTAAATGCCTTCAGGACTTCCTCATACATTAATTTATCTCTATACATATGTATTTAAACCTGCAACTGCCAGATTTTGTCCTCTAGCTATTTAACAAACAAGAAATAAACAAATTTTGCAATAGGCTTTATATAATCAAAACCATATTTAAAAATGTACTCTCTTTTTACAGAATGAAAAGGAAGATATGCCTTGATTTATATTACAGTATAATGTCATGCAAATTTAAAAAAAGATTTTCCTAAGTGACAATACTGTGCTCTAACAAAAATTAACATTAAGAAGACATTCTGAAGTATAAAGCAAATCAAATTCTGGCATACAGCAGTAAAGAATTCACCAGGCATTATCCTGCAGTAAAATTTGCCCTCAGTGTTTCATTTCCACTTCAACAGGAGCTCTGCTTGTAGAGCAGCTACAGAACATGTTCCTTAGTCTCTAAGTAAATCACAATACTTTATTTGCATGTATTTACTGCTTATATGCAAGAAAGGCTTTTCAGCATTAGTCAATAAATAAGATGTACCAATAGTCAGAGCTGCAAGTAATAAAAATTAAACCCCACTATGAAAACATGCAAAGGATTTCTACACTAGTGCTAACTACAAAGTACCTAGATTAAGTCTGTCTTCTAAAAAGTAGCCCAGTTTTCATGAGGCATAAACAAAGCTGAAAGATACCAGTTAAAATTTCAGATGCTACTATATGTAAAATTCCAGAAGCTTTCTGAAGTCACTCAGAATACAAAATGTAGAATACAAAAAAACAGATTTAGGAATACAAGCAGGTACACCGAAGAGATCTTACCATTAAATACTTGCCCAAAGTGGAGTTGGTTTTTGCTCTGAAACAACCTCTAAACCAAATACATTTCTAAATTCACAACTGCTATAAAAAGTACTTTTGACTGTTTTTAAGTGGTTCATATAAACACTACAATATTAAAAACAATCACACAAATAACAAGATATATTTATGACAAAGGACATAGAGACCATTACCAAGCTTTGTCTGACAATACAACAGTTTTTATAAGAATCCAATTACAGATGCTGTGTTTTCAAGAGAAGTTCGTGAAATCACTGTTCTGAGATTGTTTGATATTGCAAGTCAAAACTGATCAAGTCTTGCAAGGTACTGGAAAATAATGTCTTCAGCATAAATCCTTAGCAGTTTATTAGTGTCAATGCCCTTTCACAGATGAAACCAAGTGTGGAATTTGGCCTTTCCTATTCATGAATCTATATTTTTCATTATTACTTACCTGGTCTATTATCCATTCTGTTATAGTTATTCCCTTCTCTTATCAGTTGCTTTACTCTTGCAGAAATAGAAATTAGGCAACTAACTGTCCTAATCCCTCTCTTGTATTGAATTATTAAGCACCTCAGAACTTTAAATTTACACTGTAATTTCCACAATCTCCATTAGTTCCATCTCTCTCTGATTGAATTATGTTCTATTTTTTAATAATTAAAATTGTCTTGTACACAGTTTTCTATATAGTGACAAAAGTGGGACCAGACAACCACCTCTAGCAGTGCTGGATCTCCAGTTTATTTTCCAGCTCTCTAATGCCATTTTATAGCACTTCCCATGTGATAATGAAATATAAAAAGACAAAGTCAAACTTGTAGGAGGAAGAACCCAACTACCTGTGAAAAAAGTAATCTTGTTATTTGCAGGCAGATCAAACAAGCCAAAAGGTTCTAATCATTACTTCAAAATTTTGTGAAATTGACCTGTAGCAACTTCTGTTGCGGTAAAAATTGAACTCAAATGGAATTAAAAAAATACACTGATTCAATTCCTTGACTACTCCTCTTAGACTGACAAGAAGTGAGGAAGCTGACCATTACAAAAATAGTTTTTTCCACAAGCAGTTATGTGGAAAAGCCACAACATTAATAAATTTTCGGCATCTGAACACCACACGAGCAGGACTACATATGAAATCTCAACTAAAAAATAACAGTGTGTCCTCGCTCACATAAGTAAGTATTAAGGTGTCCTTAATGACTGATCTACATATTCTAGTTTAATTCTCTCCAAAATTTTACAACTTTAAACAAAAAGGATTAAAAAACTCAAAGGGAAGATCTCCTATTGCTTTTGAAAACTTTCCAGTTAAAGCCAGGAATATCTCCTCTAGGCTATACCCAGGATCATAGTTCCAGAAACATAACATGGGAGAAGAGAACATATCCTTAGTTCATAACAAATATCTAACTCTCAGCAACCAAACTCCTATAATCAACAGCAGATTGATGTGCTTATGCTTTAGATCACTCCAAGTACCAGCTTGATAATTTGTTATTCAAAATCTATGAAATACTCTTATATACTTTGACATTCTCTTCTCTAAACAAGGGTGTAATCAGGCAGACTCTGTTATTTTTTACTATGTCCTGGAGTGCAGAAATGAAGCTGATTCTGCAGCGAAACTATGGACGCTCTGAATTTACACGATTAATCTACTTGTATTAGCCGTAAAGACAGTAAAAGTCAACTTTCCTTGGCCAGAAAAGAGGCAGCTGAGAACTGGAATATCCTGTGAATGGGACCTTGCCCTTTTCTGTTGCTTTCTAATAGTGACAGGGGCATCAAATATTCCCATTCCTAAAAAAATCCATAAATAAAGCTATTCATCTTTTATCTTAATTGCTATGAATTTTTCAGAAGGACTGATGGATAAAGTCACAATTTCATCTTCAGAATATGCATCATCAGTATGTTTATTGATAGAGCAAGCATTTTTAAGAGCAAGTGTATTTCAAGTAATCATACAGTCAACACATTGCTTGAGGAGGCAATAATGCAAATGCCAGTTTTGAAATGTTGATCACATGCATTATTCTTTGTTGGAAGCAAAGTCTGAAAGGAGGCTAGTATCAAGAAATCATACAATACCAATGGAATTATTCTGATGTTAATGTTATGACAGAAGTTCACTGTCATGCTGGCACTAGCTTCATTGAATTCTGAATGTAGTGCCACAATAGTGTTTAATACATTGACCTCAGCCTCTACTGCTTCTTTTCAACCAATTAAAGCATTCTGCAAAAGAACCCAAGTATATTTCCTAGAGTAAATGCAAGGAGCTCATATATTCAGTTTCAAGGGGAGATACAAGACTTGGCCCTTACAGACCTCATGCATTAACAGCTGTGATAAATAGAGATCCCACACTAGCAACATAATAAAGCTGCACAGATTCCTAAACTATGCTTTAAGATGAAATGGAAGACATGATAAAGGCAGTATGGTGAACAGTAAAAATTATGTTGTGAGGTCAGGCAGAGAGAACAGCAACCCTTTCTCTTCTGTATCTGCTTAGAAAATCAGACTGCTTCTTTTCACTCCTCTTTCCAGAAGAAAACACAAAGAAATGTAGAACACACTTATCATTTCAGACAATAATCACACACACTGATGTGTGAGCTTTGCTGTCAAGGGCAGAGCAGTCGTAGTCCACAGTGCCAGAATACTCTGTAGCATCAGTGTCTGGCAGGCCAACTAGGGGTAACAAACAGGAGGCTTGCCAAAGGCCAGTTCTCAGGTAGGGCTGGTAGGACATGCCTTAGATTTCTCAACAGAGAGAAAAAAAAAAATAAAATCAGTCTTCTGACTCCCAGGAACAAGGAGAAAGACGGCATTTAAAACTGATTTTGGTCTACATCATCTTTCCTGTTCATATATTCTTTGTGTGTTAAGACACTGCGTTAAACTCTCTCAAATATACAGAGTGATGAAGTTTCGTATTTAGGCTAAAATATAATTCTTACTCATATTTTTTTCCAAAATTGACATATCGCATATGAGTGTCATTTTGCATGAGGCAGGCGCTCCGGATTATGGTTCATAGGGTTCCCCAAATTTTTTCACTTACCTGACATTTATCACAGTATGTTCAACCTAACAAGTTCTGCTGTAGGCTACATATATTGAAAATATCTTTCAAATTTCAGAAGGGGGAAGGGAGAAGGGGGAAGGGGGAAGGGAAGGGACGGGCAAATTGTAAATGCTTGGTTTGGGTACTGCATTCTGAAGTGCAATTTGAAACCAACAGCTCGTTGAAAAGGTACTAGTTTTGAAGTAAAAAAAAAATTAGTATCAAAAAATCTATAAAATGAGGACAAAATGGGAAATTCGAATACATGCTCAAGTTTCTCTATGAGGGCTTGGGGAGGGGGGTGTTGTGGTTCATTGCCATTTTTTTACATTATTTCTTAGACCAACAGCTTCTGAGCCATAAGTTCTAAGAGTACAAGGGGGAAATCTGTCCAAGCAATTGACTTCAGCATTTTAAGATACTGGCTTCACTGTATGAGAAAAAAAAAAATTCTTTGTACGTTCTGCTTCAGTTTATTTCTATATAAATACACGAATTTCTTGGAATATATATTCTCAGACGCAAATTTTGAAAGTGTATTTAATAAGCAAGTATTATTGATGACAGCTTGAATTAGGGTTCCATAGAACTGCAGGAGTACTAACACAAGATTCCTAGCAGTAAAGGAAAAAGGCAAACTAATGGCGAGTGTTCTTTTATGCTAACACACTTATAGTCCATAACAATATGTGCATTTTGCATTTTTAAAATGTCTGTTTATTTTGGTATATCTTTATCTATGCAAGCTTATAGCTAGAGAGCTTTTTATTTTTACTTTTTTAATGTTCACCTTTAGCTGTAGCATCTTCTCCAAGTTTTCAATCTTCCCTTCAGCTATTTTAAGCTTCCTTAGCTCCTCTGACTCTCTAAAAGAGCTCTTTGGGGACAGAGACCTTGAACGTTTCACAGGTGGTTCCTGGAGAATAAAACAAGGACATGGTTGAACTAGTTGGAACACCGGATTATGAAAGACATGCAGAATTAAAGAAGAAGTAATTTTGAATACTAATAATGAATTATAAAAAAAAAAAAATATCTGCATGGAATACCAGAGAAATAACAAGCAGAATTACCACAGCGCTACCACTAAAGGTTTCTCTGTGACTCGTTAATGAGAATATTCATTTACATTTACATTGTTTCTTTCAGAATAATGATGTCCCATTAGGGAAGACTAAAGGGTTATAGACTCAGAAATGCAAGAAACCTCATTACAAAGGAGGGGATAGAGGCTGGTCTAATTGCTCTATAAGGGTCCAAGGTTACACTTGATAGGACAACCAGAAACAAGAGGGAAAGGATTTTTTTCCCTTTGAAATAGTTTAACACACTGTGAAGTTGAAGGAACAATATGCTTGAGGAATATAAATACAACAGACAGTAGATCTTATACCATAATGACCATATGGTCATTAACTATAATGTGACTAACTAGAGACAAGAATATGTGTTTATATTATGTACAGCTTCATATAGCAATCTGGAGAAAGAATATGCGAAAGTAACACTTAAAACTGGGCAGCTTTCTTCTCCATTCTATGTCATATGTCCTTATGGCAAAGAAAGAAAGACCTCATCAAATTAGACTTTCTGATTTTCTGAATAACTTTGGTTAAGGACAGAGAAATACCAACACACACTTAATACTGATAAGGTAAAATGCTATTATGTAAATACATAAAGTCAAACAAGAATTTAGGATTGTGATTATTGTTATTGTGTGCTGCCATTTTCACTGCAAAATAAGTGATTTACAACAAAAGGAATTCAGACTAAAGTCTTCTTTAATACTATATATTTCAACACTTTTACTATTCCATCAAATTAATCTTAAAGAGAATCTTACTTAGCAGCTGGCATTTTTTGTCTTAGACCATTGTCTTTCAGTATTAAAGATTTACAAGACACTGTATACTGCACTTCCACTTTAAATCTCCAAAAAGGAGAAAAAAAAATAAATCATGAAATACCAGAAAATAATAATATCATATATTTAAGAATTTAAATATTGCCAAGGTGTTTTTGTCATTTGGTTTTGGGTTTCTTTTGCTTCTGAAATGTGCCTGAATGAGATGAAAAAAACCCAAACCCCACAAACCAAAACGAACTTCTGGAAAGAATTTAGTACATTTAAAATCTGAATGTCAAATGGGTGTATTTTTTATATTCCTGACAGTTCCTTTATATAACAGAAGAAACTGGAAGAAAGTTTTAATGAACATTTAAAATAATATTTCCAAATTTATTATTTTATTGTCAGTATAACGTTGTACTGACTGAGAGTGAATCTCTTTGCAATAGTAAGATTACTGATTACTTAGATTTTCTTCTAACGATTCTGGTAGAGAGATCCAAAAGTTTACTTCAGTTAACAGATGCTGCTAAGTAAAGATTTTAACATCACACAAAAGCAAGTTGATCGTTTTCAGGTGTCTGAAGCAGAACATCCCAAGGTCAACATATCAAAGAATCTACTAATCCTCAAAGTCCCAGATTTCTGGAATAAACCCAAAATCTTAAATAAAACTCTCATCTTTGACATTTCCTAATTATTGCATACCCATAGCAATTTTCCCTAAAAATCCATAATCCATTATTTTTCAAGAAATGTTTCCTGCTTAAACTTCTATGTTTGTAAACAGAAGACAAGGAAAATACTTGAGTTCTCTGAAATCAGGAATAAAAGGCCAAACCTGCACTTGTTGCCAAAGAGAAGGACAACAAAAGAAAAGAAGTGGACCAACCAGCACCAGACTGCTAAGAATAACTATGTAGAGATATTCTATGGAGGAATGGACAAAAGAGAAAAAAATACAGAAAAATATAAAATTCATAGTCTTGCTGTTTTAACCAAAGGTGATCAGATACAATGACTACACAACCATTTTTCTTTAAATAGGTACCTACACAGACTTTTTATATAACTACCTGTGATTGTGCTGTGAATCTTTTTCACAGTCCCAAAGTATGGAAAAATTCTAACTATTCACGGAAATGAAAATAATTCCCTGTGAGGACAGGTGGGATTGGTGATGTGCATTAAGACAGGTTCTAGTGTTTTAATATGATTTTACCTGTTTAGTGATCAGACTAGAAGTCTGTGGAGAGAAGGAGTTGAGTATGGGCTTTACAGCTGCACATAGGTAGTTTGAAGGCAAACTTTGCTAAGAAGGCAAACAGTTTAATTTTCCTACCAAGACAGAAGAGGCTGTGTAGTAAAATACACTGTAATTTGATTGCCTGGGGCTGCTGCAAAACTCAATTTGGAAGATGGCATCTGTAATACCCTTCACACAAGCGTAAACTTTGCTGCTGCTGCTGCCAGGTTTAAGCATTTTATTTTTAATTCAGTCCTCGAGTTCTACAGTAAATTTAGACACACCTGTATTAAATATATACACAAATTCTAAAGTTTTAATCATTTCCTAAATGTTTAGGAGTAAGAAAAAGTTCGATTTTTATGAGAAAATAATGATAATTCAAGGCCATAAAGGGTAACAACAGAAGATTTTTTCATCAAATGATCCTAATACATGTTTACAAAAGACTAAGCCAAAAAGCAGAAAACCAGAAATAAAAAGGCTTTGTAATATTAATAGATAGGAAACTGTGACAGAAGATCTAATGTAAAGAAATAGGTGGTAAGCAGATGTGACACACATCAGCTGTTAGCGGAGGTACAGGAAGCAGAAAAAGAAAAGACACCTATTTCTAAACAACCTTCTGTTACTCATTTGCACCATGAAAGACACCATGGGATGAAGCTGGAAATAGTCACGTTCTTGAATTCAACAGGTTTTGTGTTGGATGGAGTCCTAAAACAAGTTCAAAAAGAAAGTAAACAAGGGAAGTAAAAACTTTTACTGAAATTTTTTGGAGAACTTTTCTGTGCATACAGACCACATCCACATCTGTCAGGATATAACACTGAAGACAGTAGGAAAATGTTCCTGTGTTTTATCAGTTGAAGAAACAGAAACACTTGAAGGTGAAACAGAGGCTGACAAGATACACATGGTGGGTTTTTGAGACAAAAAAAGGGCAAATCCTTGGTTCACTGATGTTTTAACAGGAACTTTATCAGTACTGCAAGTTAACTCATGCCTTTTAATATCTTAACATTATAGACTTAGAAGAATGCTATAGAATGTATATCAATAAAAGACAATTACAACTCCATGCATCAAACAATGGAAAGCTTAGCTATAAAAAATCTAGGGCTGTGTTACTGAAGCAGCCAGTAGACATATGGATGGCAGTTTAATTAGGTAACAGAAATCATAAACAGCTCACAAAGTTTAAGCTCCAAAAAGAGCTCTAGGAAGATCAAGCAACTGACTCTTAAGTCTTAATACAAATCGGCACTCAGCTGTACCACTTTACTCAGAGACTGGACTATGAGAATTACAGTTGCTTCTAAGTACACACTTCACAATATCAAGAAAAATGACACCACACATTCACATTTAACAAGACATTTAACCACTGTGTCACCTGTCTCACAGAATAAGTTGTCTCTATTACTCTGTATGACTGTAGGCAAGGGATTTGAATTTCTGCAGTTCACAAAAAACAGCACTACCCTATGGAAGTATACACATAACTGCATTCTGCAGAACCAAACACAGATGGAAACATACAGATGTGTGGCCACGCATGCTTCTTTATCACACTAGTGGCATGTTTCTGGTTTGTCCCAGGCCCTTCTTTTTAACACATTTACAATTATTTCTTCTTTCAAAATATCTGGCTTTTTAGAGCATAATCAAGGTAGGGTCATTCTGATCAGAAGTGACTCCATGCTTATTTGTTCTTTGTATCCCAGGAACACACATAAGGGGAGGATGAAGGGTTAGTACGACAGAGTCTTTGTGAAGCCAAAAGGCTCACCACTGTAAAACAAGAATTGTATATCCAACTTATTCTTCCTGTCAAATCATGTGCTAATAACTTCTGTCATGAATACTTTTGCCTTAAAAGACTGAACAACAAGGTAATGGGAAGGTATTCCATTGCAAGGGAAAATCAGCAAAGACAGCAGTACCACCTTTTGTATCTTACCTGTACCACCTTTTGTATCTTATATTATGTGATCCTTAAGTCAGCATGTTTCTACAATTTTCCTTACTGTCTTGGCTAAATACAAAGGATTTGCAGCCTGTCAATTTAGTTCCCAAAAGTTTTAATAAAGACTGCATGCACACGTGAAAAAGCGCACATATCAAACAACCCTGAGTATTGAAAGACCATGACTAGGATCTACATATCAAAACAGGAAAAGATTCTCTACAATAGGATTTAGAAGTTTGTATTTTGTTTTACTCAGGGGAGTGTAATTGCTTTATTCCTGACACAGTGATCAGTTCAAACAGAGTACTCTCATTTACCTTACTCTGAGGAATGAAGAAATGACACTGTGGTGGGTTAACCTGGCAAAGGTTTGAACACCCACCCAACTGCTCACTCACCCTCCTTCCTCATCACGAAAGGGGAAGAAAATAGGCTCATGCATTGAGACAAATAAATGGAGATTGCTTATCATTCATCTTCATGGGGACTCAACTTGAGGAAAACTAATTTAAGTTATTGTCACTTACAATACATTTGAGTGGTAAGAAATAAAGAAAATACTAAAACAATACTTCTTCCCCACACCTGGCTTCCCAGGCTCAACTTCACTCCTTCACTCCTGACTCCACTACCTCCTGCTGAGCAGTGCAGGGGCATGGGAATGGGGAGCTATGGTCAGACCACAACAGCTCCTCTCTGCCAGTCTTCCCTCCTCACACTTTTGCCCAGCTCCAGCATGGGGCCACTGCACAGGCTGGAGTCCTTCAGGATAAGCCTGCTCCAGAGTGGTTCCTTCTTGGGGCACAGATCCTGTCAGAGGAACCTGTTCCAGGATGGACTCCTCTCCATACAGTGCAGTTTCCATTTCCACCTGCTCTGGTGTGGGCTCCTGCACAAGCTGTATTGTGCACATCTGCTCCATGCTTGTCCTCTTCATGGGCTGTAGGGAAATACCTGCTCTGGCACCTGGAGCACCTTCTCCCTCTCCTCCTTCTCTGACCTTGGTGTTTGCAGGGCTGTTCCTCACCTTCTATTCTTCACTCTACACTGCCTGTGCAGCATTTTGTCCTTTAACACATTTTCACAGAGGTGCCACCACATGCTCCTAAACAAATGCTCTAAAATATGTTTTCTTCCCAGAAATAGCATACAGTGCAGGATACTGAGAAAGAAGAAGCCAATACAGTTTTCAAAAGAAATGTTATGAGATACCAAATGTGGGAAAACCATATTTCTAAGGAAGTAGAACATGATGGTCCATCCTTGTAAACTATTTATAATACACAACAGCATGTTTCTATTTGCTTCCTTGCTACAGAAATCTCTTCCTAGTTTCCCATATTCTATACAATCACAATAAAAATTTAATAAAAAAAAGATGAGCAAGAGGCTGAACTCACTGAAAAATATCATGACTTCAGCTAATTTAGTAAATCAATTTTAGCTACAGAATTATTTATGGATCTATTTCATTAGCAGTAGCTTATAGTTCTTAATATTACCCGGTGTCTAAATTTAACAGCAAGACATCGTGAAAGAGGCAGTCCAGCATTACACAGCGTAATAAAAAGTCAAAAGTATAAACTTCAGAAGGGCATAGTTGTCATTCTTCATCTAAAAAATACTACATCATAGTTTAGAAATCAAGAATTTGAGAAAAACATATTTTTCATTTATAAAATCGTAATAATAACCATTTACATTGCTCTCATAAAGATGGTCAATCTGATAAACGTTACACAATACCTGATAAATATTCATTTTAACAAACCTACAAAGAATTTATCCTTCAAATATTTCATTTAATTAAGAATCCCTTATTCAGTATTTAATAAGGTAAAATCTTCTACTCCCAACAGCTATTTTAACAAGTCTTTGGCAGATAACGCAAGAACCATTCAAACAAGCTTCCAGAATTATAAGCAGCATCAACAGATATTAAAATTATTATCTGGACCCTTGAGCAAAAATGTTTGGCTTTACCAGCCTGACTAAGACAAAAATATAATAAGACAGTAAAATTATCCTAACTCATGCTTTCTTCCAGTCTTTATATTGTTGCTTTCCAAAGTATCTGTAGCGTACAAATTATGCTCTGTTAGGTTAAGACTTGCTTTTTTCAATTTCTCCTGTAAAAGTTCAATTTCAGACTTTTGCATTGTAATAAGACACTCTAGCTCACTTAAAGAAGGCTGTTGAATTACCTATAAAATGATAGTACAGATATATTACGTTAGTAACAAAAAAATCACAAGCATAACTAACCATTTAGATAAAACTGCCTAGAGAAACATAACATTACCGATATTACAGCAACGTGTGAGGGCTGTAAATAATTCTGGTTTTGTAAATGATTCATGAATCCATAATCAAAGCCAGACCCCATTTTCACACCACCACCACCACCATATTTTCCAAATCTAAATTTACACTTTTAACAATGGTGGTTTTATACAGATGTTTCTTCTGCAGCAGTTTATTCTACTAGGGTATTTTGTATCTCACATGCTGTCAAAATTTCTTGACAAAATATTTTAACTCCTAGTCTTGTTTCTGGTGAAATTTCAAGTTGGTAAGTATCCCTGGCCTATCAAACATGTGGGGGAAAAAATCTTAACTGCATATTCTGTCAATAGAGATATTCTTAGCTAAAAATTGCCTCAGAGAAGTACCTCTTTACTGTAAATCTGCAACACGTCCACAAACTCAGCACTGATGTTGTAAAATTGAAGGCTTAAAGAAACAATAGATGGCAATTCTTGATCACAGTGTTACCCGAGGCAGATATGGCACTTCATGAAGCCATCGAATTCCAGGATTCTTCCCAGCTACCAATCTGTTCACAGGAATTCCTTGGCACAATACAACACTGCTGCACACCTCCCTCACCTTGGTTGGCCCTGACACAAAACCAGTTCAGACCAAAACACATTTTCATTGGTAGCAGCTACCTTTAAGTCATATCCCTGGTGTCCAATAGCAGAGTTATGAATGCACACATGACCAAGAGCAGTCAAGTTACCATGGCTTGACAAATTACTTCTTGTCATCTGAGTTTTCACTAACCACCTGTGATCACAACCCACAGCATTACAACCACAAGGCAAAACACTCTTAACTTAGCATAAGCAAAAGTAATATGACTGTTGTGGCAGTTTCTTGCAATCACAAAGGGAAATGCTTTAGCTGAAACCTCTGCCACAGTGCTTTAAGGCTAGGGACAGACAGTCACCTTGTAACAGCTGTGCCAAAGATAATATAATTCCCAGATGGTCAATGCATCCAGGCAGCTGGTGGTTAGCACCCCAACACTATTGCTGAATGAAGGGATGGTGGAAAAGTCCTCCTTAATCGACTGCGTAAATAAAAGGGCAGGTTAGTTTAAAGAAGTCAGTGGAAGTGGCTTGAGTTGACCCAGCTGACCTTGTATTTCACTGATTAGGGCAAACTCATGAAACCCCTATCGCCAGCGATGCTCTGACAGCAATGACAAGCAGCTAGGTAACAGTGAAGTCTTCAATCAAAAAAGCTTGATCCAGAAGACAATTTTCTCAATATGGACTAAAAGTTTTATTTTACATACATTTTCCCTAATTAGTAAAGTTCTGACAACCTGACTTGCTTGCAACTGAGCATATTCTTAAGACAAATACTCATGTCAACAGAGAAGAAAGAATTTGATTTCAATTCTCTTGTTCCTGCTATCTTATTTACTGGTATGCCTCAAGTAAAACAAATCAGGTATACTGACAAAAATCATAAAAGGCAGTGTAAAAAAGGTTAAGCAAACAAAAAACCCCTCCCAATTCATGCCAATGCAAGAAATTAGATGATCCAAAGTTGACTAAAATTGATTAAAATCAAGCAAGCAAATGCCCTAGTAAGCTTAGTATTTGACAGAAACAGATTAATGGGCATAGCCATTTTATTTCTTTCTATGCAGAATATAAAGCTTTTCATTAAGTGCAGTATAAACTCACACTTTCTAGAAATAAATCCCAAATTAGAAATATACAGCATTTATTTCAGAAAAACTGCAACTCTTATACAGCAAACAAGCACAGGAAAGTTGTCAGAGAGTAAAAGTTGCCCATGCTTTTGCTGACTGTTCCTTAAATAATTTCTGTTGCTCATTTTGCATAATTTAGGCCATATGTAGTTGCAAACAGATGTCATTTCCACCTATGATCAGCAAAAGGCCAGTTTATAACTAAAAGAAAACTCTACACAGAGGAAAAAAAAAAGGAAAATGGAAAAATGAGTAGACAAGCCATGCATTGAAAAGAACATTTAAAAGAAAACTGGGCTTTTTGTTCATTTGACCAAAACTTGAGCACTATATAAAAAGGAAAAAAACAACCAACAAAACCTAGAAGATAGAAATGGTGCTAGTAGACAAGGAAAATGTAGTTATATTTGTTACATAATTAAATTTTTTTTACTTGAACTTTATTCTTTCTTATTAAGAAACAGAAATAAACATACCAACTTGTCTCACTTTATTGATTTGTCAGCTGTATGTAAAGAATTCTACATGTAACATAAGTTGTACAATTACATTAGTAACAAAAAAAAAGAATCAACAGCTTCAATCTGTTATAATAATTTTAATTCTTAGTACAGTTACTTTAAAAACTCTACAACTGTTAAATATTGCTGACTTTCAAACCATGAGAATTACACAATTTTATCTAACAATTTTCTTACTGTATCACTACTTTTTAATTTCTTCTTTCAAAAATGAAATGCAAAGTGTTTTGAAATGTAAATTCATTTAAGAGTCACAGAATATAGTAAATTCTTGCTCCTCTATGTCAATGAAGTTCTGCTACTGCGCATAATAGGACCAATATATGAACAGCGTTTTTCATTTGGTTTGGTTTTTTTTTCCTACTCTTCCTTCTTCAAAAACAGATCTCTAGAAATTACCATGCAGTGAAACTTAATTCAACTCAAAACACTGTAAAGGCACAGTTTCTTATAAAACTCTTACAACAGTCTTTGTGTACATGCATACACACATATATTTCTTGTAAAACTAAACAGACTAAAACGAGTCTTAGATCTTAACTTATCCAAAATGCCAATGGTTTTACTCTCAAAATATTCAGCAGATCACTGCTACCAATTGTTATAGACCTTGCTATATAATTTCTGTCTACAGTATCCTCAAAACCTCTCAATTTTTTAAGTATGCCTGTGATATTTCTTCAGTTTCAGGAATTTTAAGAACCCAGACGCAACCTGAAGAGATCCATTAAGAACTGAGGTTTTGCTTATCAATTCACTCCAGTTTAAGAGGAGCTGCGTATCATTGTGTGTTAAATTTAACATAACCTTAACTATTTGAGAAAAACTCTTCTACATTTCCTAGCTTAGAAGACTTTGTTCACTCAAATATCAAGAGAATTCTTAAACATAAATTTTTAAGAAATGAAAAGTGATCTTCCAAAGACAGAAACCTGAATGAAATCTCTCTTTCTGGTCTTTGGTTTCAGATTCATGTCCATTTAATTTTATGTTACTACACATTTATGTTCCAGATATCCTTGGTTAAGAGAAAAAAATTCACCAAAACCAAACCGTTTAGTGAAAAGATTTGGCTATTATGAGAACTTTAATTACTTATGAGAACTTTACTTCTGCACAAAACACAACTCCCGTGAACAACCCAGAGTTCTAAAATCTATTTGTGAAGAAGTGCAATTTTGTCAGATCCTTGCAAAGAAATGTGGCTTTTTCTTGGCTTTTCACTTTCTAGCTTCACATCTAAAATCTTACTTGCAATTTAAGAACTAAGGTAAATATTACCATTAGTAAGGCTGAAATGGCAAATAATGTGGACTATAATGGATCTCTGATTTAAAAATCCTAATATTATATGAAAAAAGCACAAAATTGTGTTTCACAAGTGCAGAAAACATTCAATGTCCAAGTTCTGTATGAAGAATGTAGTCCATTTTCATAGTAAAGATCAGAAATCTGCAATCCAGAAAAGTAAAACAATTTACATGGTAAGAGGCCACATCAGGTTCTCCTACAGCTTCTGTCTCAGAATTACCATTGTAGATCTCCGATCTTATGAACTGAAATAGTAACTCACCTAAACAAACATTTCCACGAAGGCTTCCTAACGTCTCTTCTGAATCCTATGTCTAAAACTAAAATTCCCACGAGATGGTTGTTTCAGTGTACACGCAATGTTGACTCTTTCCACAGTCTATCCATTTACATGTTGGGTACAGCAAATGAAGACTTTCTCTCAGGTTTAAGCACCTTAGATTAGATTCTGTGTGCATTACAAAGTCTAGCTTAACAAAATAATGGTTTCTTCCGCCACTTAGCAAAATTAGTTTACCTCATATGCTATTTTATCACAACAGATACATTTTTTTCATACTGAAACTCAATTTAACATGCACAACATATATTCCAAATAAATGTCAAAGCCTTATTTATGTTTTAAATAACAAATCCAATCAAGCATTTTTTTCTACAAAGCAGATCTCTCATACCTCTTACACTTACATGTCTTTTCAAAGGAAGATACAGCTGATGTTTGCTGGATGCATTAATCAAGATGAAGCACAAGCAGCATCTTCACCACAAAGCTGTACCACTAGGGGAACCACCCACACCATACTGAGAGAAGGGAATCTAATGCTATCTTTTCAATGCTGCTGTTGTCAGAGATCACAAACGTTATCAAACAACATGGAGAAAATATAGCTATGCTCCACCATACTTCTACTCTGCATGACTTTCCTGAACCAGCAAAAGAGAGCAGGTGTAAAGGGAACAGATATCCAAGAGCTTCAGAATTAATAACACAGCCCTACGTGTACTCCTGCGCCACCTCAACTTCTTCAGCACAAAGCTGTGCTAATGCTAACTGCACAACACCTAAATCACTGGCTAGGAGGGGGCAGAAAAAGCCTGCACAGTCTTTCTGTAAGCAGACGCAAGCTCACTCTGCTTGAACCACAAGCTGGCCAACAGGCACACAGTGGTCTCGTAAAGGCTAAAATATGTTTTCTCAGCAACGCAAGAGTCTGTACACACAGCTCAGACTAGAGGAAGCGTGCGCAACTTTATCAGAATATCTGAGTTAGGAAACATCATTTTTGACCTACAGCAACCAATTGGCCCATGATACATACCCCAAAGTTTTCTTCCAGCGAAACTCCAGGAATCCAGTGTGATATGCCACACAAAGCCATGATGCAGGAAATGTCCAGAAGCAGTTTATATGTGAGAAATAAGAATCACTTCCCAGGTTTCCTCTTAACTCTCTTACTGAGTCAGCTAGCTGGTCAGCTAAGTCAGAGGCAATGCTCACTTCAGCATCCTTTGCAAGCTCCTTCTTTTACAGCTTGGAAACCCAGTTGTCACAGCCTTATTTCTAATTACTGCATATACAGCGACAATAGGCACCAGCAACGAATGTTGATGGGCAACTTACCCAGCCTGGACCTTGATCTCAAATGTCCCCATGAGTTCCCAAAAGGGGCTAAAAGCCAGTGAAAGGGTTTCCACCATTCATTCACCCTCATAACATTTATGTTTGGCATCCTCCAAAACTCACGTGATTTATATCACATGTAAAAGAGCACTCTGATCTTCTAATAGAGAAGAACAGGGTGGGGGAAAAAATGATGCAATCCTTTTATGAAGAACATGCGGCCATCACACCAGAAAGATTCCCCAAACCAGGTATGAATGATTTATTTTATTAATCAGGGGAATTAGACCTTCTGTTGTAAAATTAACACTCCAAATTATTGAGGAAATGAAATAATAAGAAAAATATTTTTAAGTTTGGAAAAATCTTTAGAAGAATTATCACAGAAAGTCTCAAGACAAGCCTGGATTTCATTAAGCCTTTTTGTTAAACCAACGACTCATTTCCCCATGCATTTGTTGGAGAGACAACTTTTCAGTTGCAAGTACACGATAAAACTGGGCATTTTTTCCATAAAACTGGCCAAAGCAGCAGCAAGCAAAGGTGCAGGCAAGTTGAAACCACCAGTGCTATTTGCTCTAATGCATTACAATTAATAGACATAAGAAATAAACTATAACACTACAGAAGCCCGAGTAATTGCTAGTTAGATTATTTAATATCCTTATACTCTTGGAATTAATACTTTACAAAGCAACATTTTACAACTGTGGCTTAAAAGTTTCTATCAAGTATAATGTTTTTTTTTTAAAAAAGAACTATTATGGTATATTCTGCATTTTAGTTTTTTAAAAGCTTATCAGTTAGTTACTGGAAGATTTTATTTGATGAACTACACCAAAGTGTACACAGTATTTCTTCAAAGATATTAAGATATTTTAAGATATATATTGGCATACTGGAATTTACTAGGTAAGTTTAAAAAATCACGTTTTTCTGAGTTACAGATTCAGTACTAGAAAGCAAAAAAACCATAAACCTGCATCTGATGGTAAGACTTCTCCAAAAAAGGCAACTTTGCTGTCTGCTGAAGTATTACACTATTATCACAAGTAAAAATCAAACCTGTGCACTAATGGTGTAAACTAGGGACTGTGCTTGTTATGCATTATCATCTCTGTACATTAGAACCTCAATCATACTCAAACAAATTCACTAAAGTGTGGTTTTCAATCTGCTAACTATGCATTCCATAATAGCCTGTAATTATTAAAAACTGACAAGAAAGCTACGCCACCTGTGTTTATGTGAAGCCAGGTAATGAAAAAAACAACAACGCTGTCATCACCTCTCAATTCCTGATTGCATTATCAAAACTGTAGCCGAGTTTGGCATCTGGGTGTGACCTTGTTAACTGCTAGGGTAATTAAATTTATTCTATTGGGAAAAGGGATGATAAATTATTAGCAAGAAGATTTTGTTCACATTTTATTAAATTGGCCTGTCAAAGGGTCGGCCAAATTATCAAGGGCCTCATTTATTGGAGGCCAGCCATATTGCCACATCTGTTACAATTATTTATAATTTCAGCAGTTGAAAACCAACTGAGTTAGGCATCCGCCATGTAAAGTAATTTACAAATTATCTGATGAGGGAGTGTTTTAGCTTCTCCCTCATTTCTAGCCAGCAGAAAGCCGCGCTGTAATTACAGAACACGATTAGGTTCTTTGGGGAACTTATCTTGCACTCATAGCCATAGTAAGATGCAGCAAGAACATATGGAGGAGCTTGTGCTTCTACTCCCTGAAGCTCGTGACCCGCCTGCCGCTGAGCCCTTGAGTTGAATTTGAATGAGAGTGCCATGGCTAATGTTCTACACATGCACCATTTATGCCACAAAACAAATCGGATCACTGTTAATTATGAAGCAGCTATAATCAGGCCTTCACATCTGTGTAATGTGAAGCGCAGTAGGCTGTATTCCAATAATGTATGACTACCTTTGGGTCGCAAATTGCGAGCCATATTGCCTCAGTAGTAGTTACTGAATTCAAAGTAAGTCCTTTGATAAAAGCCCATCACAAAGATATTTTTATCCATTTTTTTTTAAACACAAGCCTTTCTTTATCAGCTATTGACCAGAACAGTTAAAGCATATGGCACAAGTTCATTAATGAACAGTAGCACACAGCACTCTAATTTAATGAAACCACTTGAGCCATAAAAATCAGATTTAGTTAATTCCCCCTTTACCTTTTTTTTTTTTTTTCTTTTCTGCATCTAGCCTATACCCTGGACTCCAACATAATGTCATGGGTGATCTTGCTGTAAAATATAATTATTTTCTCGTACATTTATAAACAGATTTTATATTTTAAGAGCCTGTGCATTTTGTAATGTGGAATGGGGGGATGGAGACAGACGGAAAGAAATTGAAAATTGGAAAGAAATGTCCAAGCAGTTTCCTCAGTATAACCCAAAATTTAACCTGCTAACAATTAATAGTCATATATCATTTCTATTTCAGAAATTACTGTCTGGCAGCTGTCTTCTAACAAAAAAAATATTCTTTACTCAGTGAAAAATATTTCAGTGAGAAAACAGCTAAACAAGCGGCACCCAGATGGCAAACCAGCTACAGTTTAATTAATCCACTAAAAGCCATTCAGTTTTCAGTAAGGGTAATGTAATTTTGAATAATTGTAGGAAAAAAAAATCACTAAACGTTCTTAAGTTTTATTATAGCGGCATGAATAGTGCCGCTATAGAGTAGTTAAAGTTGAGTTGCTCTTCCCATTATAAACCCCACATTTTCAGTATCTTGGTCCTTTCAGATAATTGTTCGTTGAAAACAGATAAATGGAATGTCAAACTAAACTAAATGAAAATGAAACGATTCTTCAAAACAGGATCTAGTATTTTCTTTATGTCCTTTTACCACTCTAGAACAGGATGTAGATTAGTTTTCAAAAGTTATGCAGTACCTTCCTAAAGTATATGGCATTTCTTTCCTTTTCGGAAAAATAATTTCAAAAGCTGCACAAAATCACTATTCCATTTTTTATAGACTACACACGCCTGCATTCTGGCACACCTACAACTTCGCAGGTGGAGCCCTGAATTGTCACAGTAAAACACAACTAACTGTAACTGAAATTGAATTTTATGGTGATCAAGTGCTAGTATACTGTGATCCCAATAGCAACAATGACTTCACAGACTCTATTAGACAGTCATAAATACACACAGCTTTTCTGAAGACAAGGGTATGGCTTGAACCACAGAGTTCAAACTCCTTTGTACGTGTCTACATTACTCCAGAATTTTGCAGTTAAAATACAAAGACTTTCTAGAATAGTAATACTTCAACTTGTATTTTCTCGTTTTCACCTTGTTTAACGGCATGTATACAAGTAATTTTAAGTGTAGTTTCATAACACATTGGTATAAAAACAAGGTTTGGAAACTAATGAATTACTACTGCTTCTTTGACCAATGATCAGAGACACACATACTAATTTGTAAAAAAGTGTTTGGCTGTAAGCTACCATATTAAATTTGCTATTAAAATATAACTAATATTAAAATGACATTTTTATTATTAATATCAAAGATCACATGTCAAATTTAAAGTTTAAATTATACTTATCTATGTATTGCAAACATCAGAAAATATCAGTACTTTTCTATTACAAACATATTTAAATACAGAGCAAATTTCACTTTACAAGCTACCTGTCTTTATTGTAAGGGTAATAATCTCCAAATAACAGACAGTTTGCAGCTTAAGGGAATACTACCATTTCAAAAATATTATAGATATTTTCCATCAGTAAAGACTAATTATTTATTCAGTTAGTTGTATTGCCTAAATTGGTCAATTCCAGTTCCATTTTACTTTCTTCAAAGCCCAAGCCTTCACGCAAACAGTGATAAAGTCTTTTGCCTTCCTCAAACAATGTGCTGCAGTATTACACAGCTCTAAATGTTCACTATGATTGCAAGTCATGCCCTATAGAAATACTTTTTTACTACAGTATTTGTTAGTTGCTTAAAAATTCTATTTTGAGATCTACGTGATCAATTTCAAGGCTTTTTTAATGTATTGAATGTTTCTACAAATGGGAAGATATTTGTGGCAAACTTTGACCCATAGGGGGTGCAAGACCAAGAAACTTTGAAAGCAAATAAATTAAATGTGTAAGTTTTCAACAATAAAGCCTAAATAAGTGTAATATAAAAAGCATTTTGTTAGGAATTAGTTTCAGTAATTTAAATTATCCCAATCTATGAAAAAAATTTGGAGCAGCACACTTTGAACAGGCTATCTGCATCTTGTTATGCTGTAACATTAAGAAGAAATAGAAATTTAAGCTTCAAAAGAGGACTTTAAGTATTCATATTGCAATACTAAGTATACTAGACAAAATCTAGAATGACTAAAATAAATGAGAGTTACTCTCTCCAATCAGTTTTTACCATTTATATTGCAATCACAATCAGTATTTTAAGACTGTACTGTATAAGCTTAATAAATCACTGAAATACTGATGTTAAAACCAGTAAGTCACACTGTGATAAGATGACTTGAACGATTTTTGCATGCTAGCAAGGGATGCAGCTTTTCTTGACACGTTTTATCTATGTATTTCTCATATAAATCTTTCTAAACTCATATATTTATTTTAGTTAGGAATCAGCATTTTTATTCCAATAAATTTAAGTTACATCTGTGTGCAATTTCTACTTTCATTGTTTTACTGGTATTTTCTATTCTGATTGCTTTTAAAAACTTCATAATGAGAAATTAAGATACTATTATAAAAGTGCAAGTGAATTCTGTATTATGTAACAGACTGCACAGTCTGTTAATTGCTGTTCTTTGATCAAGGATTATCTTTTAATACTGTCTTTGATGCCTGCACATCTATGAAAAGTAGGAGTCAAGACAAAAATGACTGCCTTGGTTCAGTAAATATATTTAAATATTTACCATTCACATGGGTAATAGTTATAGTATATAATTAAATGTATGGTATACATCTCAGAGCTAAAAATCAATGCCAATACTGAAACAGAACAAAAACAACAATTGCATGAGATGAAAATCATCAAAGCCCATGGGCTTATGGTTTGAAAACTATTTAAAATGGTTTTGTTCTGTTCTTTTTTACTGTATGGCATGAGCACAGATCTAACTAAAAAGTCTTCCAAATTCAAAGATGCCTAATCTCTCTGATGAAAAAACGGTATGCGAGAGCTGCTGAATGAACACACACTCAGTTGAAAATAGAAATTTACTGTAAAGCAGATTAAAATTCTTGGCCACACACATTATCATAATATTAAAAAAAAATCAACCAAAAGTTTGCCCTCACCAACACAAGTGGCACACTGACTACGCTAAAATTACAATAAAAAGGCATTATTTTACCCTTAATGAAAGAAAACTGTGACACTCTTGCTCATAAAGTAAATAATATCAAGCTCATTTTTGCCTGACTATAGTGTAATTTCAACAGCAAGAAAAGTTCAAATCCAGGAAAGAGTATGTGTTAACATATGCAACACTGATGTACAACCTTCCTGGCAAGTGAGAGTCAGAAGAAGATATATTACCGCTGTTGACAGACTGTTAGTATATCCCACAGGATGAACTTTCAGCAAGGCGTAAATCTGAACATGCTCAAGAAATCAGTACTTTACAGTAGAAATACAACTGTCATTTAAGCCAACTTCTTTTTTTTAGGAAGGATTGTTTCAAAAAATGTTAACAGGAAAACTAGTAGATGCCTACATTGTTCTGGTAACCTGTTGATTAAGCCTTTAGTCCAGATCCATCCTGTTCTACCGATGTTGCAGTCAACAGACAGCAGAATGAGTTAGGAGGTTCTCTTCATCACCTTTAACTTCAGAACTTCACAAACAACCAGGATTCTGGTTATCTAATAGGTAACAGAAGTAATGATAGGTAATCACTTTTTTCCCCTGCAGAAACCTCAGCTGTGGAACCACACAATAATCATTACCTTTCTAACATTTATGCAAGACAGTAAAGTTGGTAATGGGCTGTCATCAAAATGCAGTCAAAAATAAGCATTCTCAAAAGGCATACTCTGGCCTTTCAACCAGAGCAAGACTGCATGGCAACAAAAGTTGGGATATTTGCTGTAGCAGAATGGAAGAATGTTAATCAGGAGAAAATATTAAGCATGTTAAGCACATAAGCATATACTGCTTAACATCTTGGTTCTACAAACCTATCTGCTGAGGATGCTACGTATACACATTTCCTTTCCTATGAGGCTGCTTCAGTAACACTAATCTTTTGTCCCACAACAGCCTTGTTTAAGACTAATTTACTGAAAAATGAAGGTTCATACATTGCATTTAGCTTACTATATTACACTCATTATCATAAGTTATCTGCTTCTGCTACTTATGATATCTTCTCCACTAGCATTGGTAAATATGAAAGATCACTTAAATGTTCAAATTACGTATGTCTGCAGAACATCAGACTGAACCTACATTCACTAACAAAACAGCAAATTCTCTGAATAATCAGGACACGTACAATCTGTCCTGGTTTTCGGGTGGGATAGAGTTAATTTTCACAAGAAGCTGGGAGGCAACACAGCTAGGATAACTGACCCAAAGGAGTATTCCATACCATATGATGTCATGCTCAGTGTATCAAGGGGGCTGGCCAGGGAGGAGGGAGCGCTGCTCAGGACAGGCTGGGCATCGGGTTCTGTGTGGTGAGTGAATTGTGGTGTGTATCACCTGCTTTGTATATTCTTTTATTAGCATTGTTGGTTTTATTTTCCTCTTCCTTTGCTGTCCCAGTAAACTATCCTTATGCCAACTCACCAGTTTTACCTTTTACTTCCAATTCCCTTCCCATCCCACTGTGGGGGAGGAGTGAGCAAGCCACTTTGTGGTGCTCAGCTGCTGGCTGGAGCCAAACCACAGCAACTCCTTCAAATACAGTGTGAACAGGGAGAGTGCCAGAGAGTCTAAAAGGCTGGACAGAATCAAAATGGAAACATAGCAGTAAGGCAACATAAGGCCACAGGAAAATAATTACTTGCACCCATGTTCACCACTAAGTAATTTAGGACTGCTTCACATTTGGCTCCTAATTTACATGGAGCATAGCAGTTAATGTACTTCAAATTCAGAAGTCACTAGCAGGAGACATAGAATAAATCAACACAAGAATTAGTAACAATTCACCCACATTGGATGTGATTCATTTAAAACATCCAAGGGAAATCAAGGACAAAGTTGAATCACCAATTGTAGATTACCACTAGCTTCTAAAATAGTCTTACTTTTAACCTCAGAAATTTCCTGAAGTTATTCTAAGAAGTAAACAAAATTGATCTACAGTAGACAAAACCATGGAAGCAAGAGGGGCCCAAGAAAGCTGCTTAGTATTCAAGGGTCACCTCCCCCAAGCTCAGGAGCAATGCATCCTAACAAAGAAGAAGTCAGGCAAAACTTCCAGGAGGCCTGTGTGGATGAACAAGGAGCTCCTGGAAAAACTCAAATACAAAAAGGAAGCCTACAGAGGGTAGAAGCAAGGTGAAGACCAACTGATGTCATCAACCTGGACTTGTGCAAAGCATTTGACACTGTCCTCAATGACATCCTTGTCTCTAACTTGGAGAGACATGCATTTGATGGATGGACCACTCAGTGGATAAGGAATTGGCTGGATGGCCGCAAAGAGTTGCAGTCCAACTTGATGTCCAAGTGGAGATCACTGATGAGGGACGTTCCTCAGGGGTCACTACTGGGACCGGCACTGTTTAATATCTTTGTCGGCAACACGGACAGTGGGATCAAGTGCACCCTCAGCAAGTTTGCTGACAACACCAAGCTAGAGGGAAGGGATGCCATCCAGAGGGACCCTGACAGGCTTGAGACGTGGGCCTGAGTGAACAGCATGAAGTTCAACAAGGCCAAGTGCAACGTTCTGCACGTGGGTTGCAGCAATCCCAAGCACAACTACGGGCTGGATGGAGAATGGATTGAGAGCAGTCCTGGGGAGAAGGACTTGGGGGTGCTGGTTGATGAAAAACTCAACATAAGCCAGCAATGCATGCTGGCAGCCCAGAAAGCCAACCGTGTCCTGGGCTGCATCAAAACCAGCATGGCCAGCAGGTCAAGGGAGGTGATTCTGGCCCTCTACCCCGCTCTTGTGAGACCCCACCTGGAGTACTGCGTCCAGCTCTGAGGTCCCCAGCACAGGAAAGACGTGGAGCTGCTGGAGCAAGTCCAGAGGAGGGCCATGAAGCTGATCAGAGGGCTGGAGCACCTCTCCTATGAGGACAGGCTGAGAGAGTTGGGTTTGTTCAGCCTGGAGAAGAGAAGGCTGCAGGGAGACCTAATTGTGGCCTTCCAGTACCTAAAGGGGGCCTACAGGAAAGCTGGAGAGGGGCTGTTTATCAAGGAGTATAGGGATAGGACAAGGGGTAACAGGTTTAAACTGAAGAAGGGGAGATTTAGATTAGATATTTGGAAGAAATTCTTTACTGTGAGGGTGGTGAGGCACTGGCACAGGTTGCCCAGAGAAGCTGTGGCAGCCCCCTCCCTGGTTTCAGGTTCAAGGTCAGGCTGGATGGGGCTTTGGGCACCCTGGTCTAGTGGAGGGTGTCCCTGCTCATGGTAGTGGCTTGGAACTAGATGATCTTTAAGATCCCTTCCAACACAAACCATTCTATGATTCTGTGATTCTGTGATTCTGTGATCTGAGTGAAATTGTCAGCTTGGTTTTGAAACGTATTTCAGCAAAGCTCCACACTAGGAGCTCTTAATGAAACCCAACTGCTGTACCTTATAGTTAATGAATTGCTTCAATTATGAGAAGTAAGTAATAGCAATAAATGCTTAGTTTACTCAGTGAGACAGAGTCACCTGTGGTGGCCCACATGTTCAAAAAATATAGAAGGGTAGGAGGCTAGTATAGTAACAAAATTTTCTTATTACTAAGCTATTCAGGATAACAAAGGCAAAAAACAATGCCAAATATTTAAACCAGATCCACGTGGGAGACAGTGTGACTGTGTAATAAACTGTCACACAATATCCAGGTCAGGCAACATCGGTATTGTACACGGAGAAAAGCATTCTCACATCACTTCACAAAGACAGCAAAGGCCTCTTTATCCTCCGGAAACATAATCCAGAGATACAACAAAATGTTTTATGATAGAAAAAATAAATAGTCTGACAAAATAAGCTGCAAAAACCTCTTCAGACCGATATAAGATGATGACAGCAGGATGATGTATTAGAAATACAGTCTGGGCATTCAAAAATGATGATCCAAAGTTGTATTTAGAGCAGAAACAGCTTGAGACTAATTTTATATTCATAACGTTCCAAAAAATCCACCGAAATCCTCTAAAAGAAAAACCTCCAATTATTTCTAAGATTCAGAAAAAGGTCATGAATGTATCAAGAGTTAAACACTCTACAACAAAGACTTAAAAGAATGCCTATTATTATCGAATCATTAGATCAAGGGGAACTTTAAAAATCATACAAAATATTGGCTAAGAATCTTACGACAAACACTATACAGGTAAAACATTAATTGTGGAATGATTGTCATGAACACATTCAGGAGATACTGCATTCTGTGATTTTTCTGTTTTACAACAGATTACTACTCACACAAACTTTGAGGAATTAAATACTATGGGGGTTTTTAACATTCAAGCTCCTTTGGGCTCAGAAATATCATCCTAGATTACACATCTACCTACTCTAAGTGAAATTCTGCATTTAAAGACCATTGTCACTCTAACTATTTTCCCTTGCCTGCTTAATCAAGGGAAAAACTGCTAGTAAAACTGGAATGGTAAAGCACATCTCATGGTCAAATCTATGGAAGAGACTAAGCAACAGAGTTTACAAAAACCATTGTAGGTAGATCATTCCAAACTCTTTCAAACTCACTTTAAGTCATAAATTGGCCTGTGGAAAATGTTAGGGGTATACATGTAAAGATCTAGCACACTTGTAAAGTTGGAGACCTGTTAGTGAGAGTGAGAGATTTATCATCATAGTTCCAAATGGCACATTAAAGCGTAGAAATTTTTTAGACAAATATTTCTCCCCACCATAATACTTTCTTTAGATCTATGATCTAAAATTTAGTTGCATGGTTAGAAACAATGAAGGATACCAGGACCAATACATTTCATTTTCACAGAGGAAATTAAGAACATTCATTTCTTTTCTAGGAATTTGTTTCTAGGAACAAAATTACTTTGGTTTTTTTCTTTATTTTTGGTGTCTTTGTTAGAGACTAGAAATAAAAGTTTTGCTCAATACCGACAACATTACTCATGTTTTTTCCCAGGACAAATTTAATTATCTGCAACTGCAGCAGCATAGTTGCACAGTTATTCTTAAAAAAAAACAAACCACAATTTCCTTTAAAACTGTGTGGTGCCGAAGCTGAATTTAAAACAAGAAGTAATGACTTCTACTATTCTAGAAGTGGACTCACCTGTACTTCACATTTTGGAGAAGAATTCTGATGTACTGCATTTAAAGCATCATGAGCCTGCTGAAGTTGCTCTTGTAACTGACAAATCTTTTGATCTTTTCCAAGTAACTGATCCTGAAGAGAGGCACAGCTTTGTTGCAGTTGAATTTCAGTTGTTTTAACAGTTTCAAAACATAAGGTCAATTCATTATAAAGCTATGAGATGGGAGAAGAGAAATAACAGGATTAAAAATAACTTTGATGCAGATAGCCATATAAATACAGAGGAAAATGAAAATTTAAGTAACTTGTCCACAAAGATCACCCTCTCTTTTTTTTGTTTTGATAATCCTTTCACACGTTGTATCCTCCTGCCTTCAGTTATGCTCTATACTTCTGAAAATAGTGATTCTAACAATCACTGAAACTTTACGTTTGAAGTAAGGTTTTCCAGAAAAACACAATTTACTTTACAATATTATCAGTTTTAGTCAATTTTTTATGGCATTTATAAATACAAATGGACACTTAAAAATTAGGATTTATTTTACTTCTTGAACAGTTTATACAAAATCAGAAAATACAAAGGAAAATATCCCTTATGGA
This sequence comes from Psophia crepitans, assembly GCA_013399095.1. Classification (NCBI taxonomy): domain Eukaryota; kingdom Metazoa; phylum Chordata; class Aves; order Gruiformes; family Psophiidae; genus Psophia; species Psophia crepitans. The sequence continues at coordinate 153,298 of VWZZ01001063.1, forward strand.
GAATAGGCAAAAAATTGAAATATCTGTCCTGGGAATGAAATTAAAGGAAGCAAGAATACTACATACCATCCTCATCTTTTATAGAGTAGTTCGATCTCTTAAAAAAAAAACCTTTTCAAAATAGGTCGGATAGTAATACAGTGAATCCACTAATGCTGACTGCATTTTGTAGTAAATGTAAAATGTCCATTTAAATTATTCTGTGGGAATTTTTTTGGCATTAACTATAAAACCCTGAGATGACATTACATGCTTTTATCCCTGGGTGTAAGTCAACTGTTCTTGCTGAAACCAGAATATTACATATATTCTTCAATCGCTTTAGAAGAGATTCCATACACACAAAGTATTTCTAGAACTACATCTAAGTAATAACTAGCAGTACATGGCATCTAACTGAAGAAAACAACTTACTGTGCAAGAATAAGAGATCTTAACAACCACCTCATCCCTCCACTTTTACCCTTTTTCAGTATAAACATATGAAAACTGTTTAAAATACAATCAGCTTTTTATTTTAAAAAAAAACCAAAACCTGTAGTTAAATAAACAGTACAGATTCTGAAGGAAATACATGACTGTGCAGCTTTACTACCTAAGCATAGATTCCCCTCTCTCTTCATTTCAGTCCTTCATTCCCTTGATTGTCTTTTTTCCTCAAAATAAACAATATTCCCTCCAATTATTTATTCCACCATAAAATAATCTGCAGAAGGCATGTACTTCCACAGCTGACAGGTTTCTTTGGAAAATCCATTTCTGCCATTCCATCCAGAAGAAACTAATTAAACATGAAAATCAGAACTTCCAAATCTGTCAATAATGTTTAAGTACAAGGAAATGACACAAGTCATTTTACTTGTAAAAATATTATTTTACGCTTTGTCTTGTCAGCTTTATTTAAGTGATACACTTCTTTCTTTAGTCTGCTTATATCACTTAGAAGTTAAAGCCTTCGAAAAACAGTCAAAACTTTTACATTTGGAAATGGTCTACTTCACACTTTGTGAGAAATTGAAAAATTAATATCTCCTCCTTTTCTTCTTCCTACCATTTTCTCCTCCCAGGAGCTCTCAAAATCCACTTAGGACGAAGTAGATTACTTCTTAACTATTTCCAAAGCAGATCAGAGATCATATCTCTCAGGCAAAATTAATTCAAACTCCAGATAGATTGATATCTCAAATTACTCCAGGTCTTAAAAATTAAACCTTTACATTGAAATTTTTGTGCCTAGTGAAACTTTCTTACACATTTAAGAAATCTTAAATCTCTAGAAATGCAAGTTCAAGATTAGCCAATTTCATATTGAAATCATTAAGTATCTCACAGGAAAATAAACAGTTCCCTTTATCAAAACCATGCCTTTTTAGATAATGTCCTTCCAAACAAATGGAACATAAAGACACAGTTACTTCCAGCTATAACAACATAAGCTCATTAGCTAGATCATACTGGTATGACAATCTGCTGGTTTTAAAACTAGCTGCACTTAAGTAGTTGTATCTGAAAGGTAACATCCTAATAAGATGAATGGAGAACATCAAAAATAGGATTTTTTTTTCTAGTTGGCAGCCACGTGCCCTGATGCAGCTAATGGGTATTTACAGTAGACAGTATTTGTCAGGACAAGACAAATAGCATGTCTTTTTACTTGCATAAACTTTTCCAACCTTTCTTGCTTTGAAAACAGCAATAACAAAACACAGATATTTCAAGTATAAAACTACCTAAAAGCTATGTGTAAAAAACACAGTCACACCATTCATCTTCTTACACTGAGGTTTTTGTAATATATATATTTTAAACAACATCAATGTGCTAGTTTATAGGAGTCAGATTATTTTTTTAAGGTATTTAACATCAAAAAATTTGAAAATCAAAATTATCTGTATGAAAAGAAATAGTTTTATCTACTGTCCACAGATAACTAGAACAGCTTCCAAACTTCCATTTGGCTTCCTATATTTTCATTTATGGCCATGCACTGTGTTGTGGATTAAATACATGCTTAATGTTCACATGGGATTATTTGGGGGTTTTCTGCTCATTTCTGACCCTGTTTTAGAAGAGGCACCACACTTAATCACACTGCAGTAAGCACATTCCAGAACATACAGAATTATACAACATGGTGAAACAGGTCTACCATTAATAAAGACACAGAAAGTCAGGTGTAGAGAATGATGTAAAATGGAGATCAGAGGACTAGAGATGGAACACTGAGCAGAAAATTCAAAAGAAAGAGAAAAATATTGTAAATTATTTATCTCAGAACTAGCAAGCTTCACAGAAGAGGAGTGAAATCCTGACTGTACATAAATGAGTGGTTATACCTTACATGAATGTCAATAAGGCAGGAGATTTACCTAGGAAATTGTTTAATCCCCAAGAAAAAACATTAAAAAGAATGTTTACAAGACAGAAAGACAAAGGAAAATATTTTAAATCATTCTTTATACATTTTATAAAATTTGGTCATTGAAAAAAAGTGCAACAGCCAGCAACATAGGACTGTGCTCTGCAAAAACTGTTGCACTGACTGTATTTTGAATCTGTAATGCATTGGAGCTGTCTTTTCTCTCACAGGCAACACAGACTGTTACAGGTGAAGGTACTTAAATAAAAAAAGATTAAAAGTATCTGAAATCAGTACACTGTAATAAATTTGGTCTATATAACACTACAGCATTATTCATCAGTCAGGAAGGAAGCGTAACTTAGCTAAATTACAAAAAATAAAATATCCCATATTTCTCAGCTACTCTAACAATTTCCTACATTGATTTAACTGATTTTACCAGAAAATACTTTTTGCTAGGTCTCTGAAAAGTTACTTAAAACAGAAAACTTCATTAGAACAATAGATGTGCTCAATGTCATCAAGTATCCTAAAAATGCCAGACCAAAGCTAGAACTTCCAGGACAATCAAAAGATGTGACTCTAAAGCCTGCCCACATGCAATGGAAAATATTTAACAGCCTCATAATGGTGGCATGAGGTAAAGTACTTACAAATATTAAACGTGTGATAGCAAAACTGCTAGGTCAGACCAAGGAAAGCTGAGGTAGACCAAGGAAAGCTGAGGTATTTCAACTAAACCTAGTAAAACTGAATAATTAACCCCTTAACACATGCTCTCTATTGTATCATACGTTAGCCAGATCACAGTGCAACTGGAAAAAAAATGTGGAGTTAAACAGTTGACACAAATGACCAACACTAACATTATACAAGGGTGCAGGATTTATTTTAAACTAGGTTTAGACTGCTCCTGTGTACTGAATGCCAATTAAGAGCTGGGACGCATTTTCCAGTTCCAAAATAATCTCCAGTTCCATAGTCCAAAAGGGATTTAGTTACTGCTCTCAGACTTTTCTACAGTATCAACTAAAGCACAGAAAGTAGGGACATGCAGGAGATTTCCTTGAAAAGTATACTCCTGTGAGGAGCTAACACTAACCTAGATCCATCCATTAAAATTCAACAGTACCCAGTTATAGACATTTGGTGTAAAATAAATATTTTCCTATGTTAAATGTTATATCTAAATGCTCACACCCTAAAAAAGTGTATTACAGAAAGACCAGAGTAAAGGAACCTGAACGTACAGCAATATTGAACATATAGTAATGACACAAACAAAAAAAAAATAGTCTAAATTAAGACACAATGAAACTATAAGGGAAGTTATTACAGCACTATTGCAGAAATCCACATTACAAAATCATGCTGTTTATAAGGATCTGCAAAGAGGGCAGAAATTAGCTGGAGAAGCTCTAGGGTGAAAGTGAAGAGGCACTCCAGACAGACTATATACAGCACATCCATGGCATTTAGTTTTAAAATGGAAAAGCAGAGAGTGAGATGAAGGACCATGAAATTTACCTATGATACAAGAGAAAAATGTCAGACACAAGTGAGAGGTTAAGAAGAGAAACAAAACAAAGTACAGAATGGATGTAAGTAACACCAGACAACATGCAGGCAAGAGTCACTAGTATAAGCTAAAAGAGAAGACGTGCTTTCCTCAACTTCATGGTACTCTACAGTTACAAACACTATGATTGTTTGGAAACCATGTTAAATGGGTAACTTTATCAATACACATTTTCAAAAATAACAGAAAAGAACATAAAATTAAAGGAAATTTCAGTCTTTTTGATTAGTGCTATTGCTGCAAAAATTCAAACTGATGAGTCTATGTACTTCAGTAGATCCAGTATTCCTGTTTCCTGCCTGATTTCCATCTCCTCCACCAATGTAGCCTCCCAGTACTCCCCCATCTAACCAGTTTTGTGCAACTCTTCACGTTGATATGGCTATCTAATGGTGGGATTTGTGGATTGCTTTTTGGATATACACACATTTTGACACATTTCTCTCAGAAAGATTGTGTTTATCAGCAACAACTTCTCTGTGAAATGCTACCAATTAGATTTGATTATATAGATTAGAAATGCTACTATTTAGATTTCCTCTCTCTGTAGTGTATTGACAGAGAACATTCAGCTGGCTTGTGAAGAACACCAGTACTAGTTAATGCAGAAAAATTTTAATAATTCATACTGCAATTGATATTGTTTAAAATCCTCTATTGTGAGACCAACCTGATTAAACTTAAAATTCAGATATATTTAAATCTTATAATTCTAACTCATATCAAAACTGGCATTACTCACAAACATACTTAAGTAAGCTTAATCTTAAGATTGTTCGTCCTTTCTTCATGTACTCCCTTTGTACTCTCATGAGTTTACATAATTTCTCTCATATTGTAAAAAATAAATTATCATTGGCAGAAACTTTAAGACAATGGTTTGCAAACATGAGTGACACATTCAGAATCATAGATTATTTACTTTTTTCCTTCCAAATACTTAAGCATTCTGCAGATACCAGTCTACACCATTACACAAAGGAAATACAGCACTTTAAGAATATCAGTACAGCTTTTTTCAAGCACGAAAATCATCATCTGTGAGTGCAGAGTTTTAACATCACCATTAGCAATCCAAAGTCTACCCAGGACTTCTTCAACTAACCTACGGGCATGTCTGATGCCAAAATCTCTTTTCCAGCGTGTGACCAACTGTACTGGTGTTTGGTATACAAGAAATAGACAAACCTAATTAACACACTTTCCAACAATAGCAAACAGTATCGGAGCTTAAACTAAAGTGTGAGATCAATTTTATTAAAGATCTGAGTTTCTCACAGCTTTCATAGATGAAGTGGACTACTAAAATCATGGTTCACTTATTACCAATGTGAGTTTCAGCATATTTCACTGGACAGCTCTTACCATATGTGAAAGAACTTAGGTTTTTCATCTCAGTTTGAGAGAGAACCTGTATTGTTACTACTGTTTACACATCTATATGGGCTTAAGTTTTTATTTTGTGAATTTAATGTTGCTTGTATAAAATTAAACACGTTTCTGTAATTTTCAAGTATTCTTAAAGGTTGTTGCAGTTACAAAAAAGACTGGAAGTGGTAAAATTTAACCTTAGAATGGCAAAGCCAGTAATATGACAGCCTGATTACAATATCTCAGGCTTGAAGAAAATTCTTTCCACACACTGACACCATGAGAAGGACTAGCAAAGGCAACAAAATTAACCACATCATCTGAAAATGTATCTGACGCTATCCTATTTTTATCTACTTTCTGGCGCACTTGATGCAGAATTCTGCAATGCCTTGTAACTGAAAACTCTTATTGTGTTTTCTTTTGCTTCATCACAGACACGTACCGTACCACCATTCACAATATTCTGTATTTGTTGTTCTGGGAGACAAATTACAATTTCCTATTTAATGACAAATAATGGTATTTCCACTTCACTAAAAGGGCCTTTCACTAAGAGATTGTTAATCATACTGATTAACCTAAAGGCCACGTCAGATCAAGGGAAAGTACTGCATTACAAAAACAAAGGCTCTAAATTGTAAATTTGAGAAAACTGTGATAAGCTGGCTAAGGAGTTCAGAATCTCTTCTTGTCTTATTATCCTTAGTATTGATTGAAATCTCTCCACCTTGAAATTGTTGGTGAGGACAAATCTATTGAGTCTCATTAAATCCAGCACAGGAATGAAGTCCCCAGAGCATTTGGGACCACTAAAACAGATGCTATACATTTTACAAAAATATTCGCTATCCTTGAGAATGAGAACTACAGCTGCAATATGAAATAGACAGCAATTTGTTTCCATAAATGCTCTAACGTAAAGGAGTTATTGTAGAACACAGCATCCTTAAAATTTGTACTTAAAGGAAAAAAACGTAGCAGTATGTCAAGTCAACACAACTTGATAAAACAAATTAGAGATCTTCACATGTGTATGCTGCCCACTACAGCTAGATTTGGAAGAGAATTTGTGGTCCTCAACAGATTTAAACGCAGTCCAGTGCAAGTTCATGACCTTGATCTGGTTTATCAGAAATGTTTTTTCTTTTATTCCGTCTACTGTTTCGTACTACACATGAACATCAGCACGAAGCACAGTTCTTCCTAAATAGTACACTGTTAAGATTCACTTGGAATATGTGAGCCAACCACAATGGCTGAGCTATAGCATATACTGCCTATCTGACCACTAACAGAGAGGTCATTGATCTTGCTGTAAGGGACAATATATCATAGGATGTACACAGCGATAGGCTCAATGCCATTCAGAGCAGCAGGAAAATATTCCTTTGTGAATGTCTATGGAATACCTGACACATCCTTATCTGGCTGTTGCAGCCTGCCTATCATTACTGCATGGAAGACAAACAGAACACACATCTGCAATACTTTGCCTTTCTCATTCAAGGGAAAAATAGGCATTTGTATTACTATTATTATAGAAGGTGAGTTTTCCAAAGGCCGTTGTAATTTCAGTAAGGCTCCGTATCTTGTGATTTGGAAAATGCATGTCACTTTGAAGCAATTACAGTTGAGTATTTTATGCAGTTCTTCTAATGAGAAATGCAGAACAGGATTGTCATGATAAAGAAACTCCTTTTCGCCTTCAAAGTTCTCTCAACTCCATTTGCTACACTGTCAGATCTATTCCACTCTGACTTAGGAAATGTAACTTTTTTTTTTTCATTTTTTTTTAACTACTTTGAAAAATATATACTTTTAAAACATTTTAATAATAAACAAAAAAGAACAGATTTTTCTATGTGCATATGACATTTTGATATTTTACAAAAAGCCAGATTTTTCCACAATACTAATTTGTCAGAATATTTCAGTTGGCTTTTCCTGGTTTAAGAGGTAAAGCTTACTCCTCCATATTGGAAAAATACTGAATTCAACACCTTCAAACCAGCAAACTTTAAGGTCATTTGTGAGCTAAAGTCATTCAGCAGCTATCAAAAAAAGTCTTATCTTCAAAGCCAGGCTATTCTTCCTCCTGTTGTATGATCAACTAAGCACAGTCTTAAGTCCTGCCAAGACAAACTAAGAATTGTAAACCAGCTTTCTGAAGAAATTCTGAATTTTGAGCCAAGCCCAGTTTAGAAGCAGCTTGGCCCTATAGCTATATAAGTATACCCATTGATTTTCCAAAATACATAAGTAACTTGCAACTGCAATATTATTTTTCATAGGACAGATTACTCTTCCCCAAACTGAAGTACATAATACTGGCAAAATCACTATTATGCAAAGTAAAGTGACCTTTTTAAACAGTTTTGTCATGCTTTAAAACAGTCTCACAAAAAGCCAGTTTTATTTTCTTTCATATGTCATAGAACTAGTTTGGAAGAATATTGTCTTAAAATCACTGATGAAAGAGAGTCCGTATAACCTTCAATTGTGCCAATTTTGTTTTTTGAGTGACTCAAAGGATCCATTTAACACTCACAGAAGCACTGAGTGGAGAATGAAAAACGGAAGAAATAGCAACTCCTGTTACCTACACTCAGTAGTTCTGGTTTTCTTTTAAGATTCTATAATCTATTTTGTCTTGCCCCAGATCGGTAGAACTCCCCCTGCCTTGTACATGTTCTGAACAACTTTGATGGAAGTGTGCCTGTAGCTTGGCTGGGCTACTCTTCCAATGACCAAGAGATGTAACATCTATTGTCACTGCAGTCAGTGATAACCTTGTGCGCAGTTAAGTACACAAGAATGCACTGGGCACTGTGTGCTATAAAAAGTTAACCAAAGACTTCTTGAGAAACCCAGTACCGGTTCTTGCTTAATCTGAGATCCTGCTTCACATATTTATCACAAATTACACACTCTAAGTAAGATGATAAAAGGGAAACCACCTGTTTTTTGAAAAAGCACTGACAGTACACAATTTGAGCAAACAGTTCCAAGATTGGTAGAAGGTACGTAAAAGTTGTATATACAACTTCTTTCTTGTCTTCTTCTTTCTCAATGTTTCTAAAGAGGAAGGAAACATATCTTCTGTATTTCTTACAGACTGAAAAACACATCCATATAATTTGTTACACTCAAAAGGAGTTCTGAGTAGTGCAGATATGAGAGTTCTTCAGGGTTAGCATTTTTTTCCTGGCACTCATCAAAAATACGGATCTGTTCTGTAAATGTAAATATAGTTAAATTTTTTGAATTTGTTATCCACTTAAAAAGCTATTATGGCAACAATTTTTCCAGTTAATTTTGGTACAGCAAGTTTTTGCATATGGTTTTTGCAACCAGAAAAATTGTTTGAGATGCACAGTTATTTACAAGTGAAAGAAATTTATTCTCCTAAATTATAAAAAACAAATTAGAGAATTTAGTAATTGAAAGCTCCAGAAGAAGAAGAGAAACATAGATAACACAAAATCACATAAAGAAATTTATAAGCCTGGCAATTCACTCCTATTTTTCTTCAGACACAACTAAATCTCATTTTTTAAGGCTCATAAATTCAATGTAAGCAAGAGGCCAAATATGCTGGGATATAATTGGGCTAATAAAGTCTGTTACTCTGCCAACCATATTTTGGTAACAATAAAGATCCAGAGATCTAAAGGATGCAACACTGCACAGTGCTTTGATTATTCTGTCCATTGATATCATACAGATGGATATTAAAATGAACCCTGTGATGATAAAGCAGAATGACATACTTTCTGATATGATGTTGTTTCAGCTGTGTGAGCATCTTCTTGGTCTTTCAGTACTTTTTGTGTATCAGTATTGAGAGCCTGAAGCTGCTTTATCAACTCAGCCTGCTGTGTTGTATGTTCAACGTTTTGTCTGTAAAGATTTTGCAGCTCCTGTATCTCCTTCCTGTGCAAAACAAGCAATAAAGAGAAATTAAGAAAAAGAACAACAATGACCTTCGTTAAACAATTCTGTTCAAATAATTTTATTGTAGATAATGAGCTTCCTATTTTAATTTATTTTTCTGTCAATTGCCTTATAAACACTAGAAGTTACATATAAAATATTTATCACATATTTTTGTGAAATATCTATAAAACAGTTAAGTTTCAAAATGGAATGCCTTCCAATTTCTCTCTATGCTCTAACTGCTCTAAAATAAATGGATTTTCACTACTGCATCAACACTTTCTAATCAATATTCAGTTAACTCTTTAGCAGTAAGTGTCAAAATGTAAAATATTTAGAACATATGGACTGTAAAATAAGTTTTATCTTTTTTTTTAACTAGAACCATCAGAAAAAGAGATGAAAAGTTTAACTTGCAGAGTATATGTAATGCAAGTCTCTTTTCTGAACTGCAGCTACTCCCTAGACACACGAAGTATGTCTTCTGACAAATTACTTATTTGTCTGTAGGTACAGCGTACTGCAACAACCATCACCAAAGTAAGTAAGCTTTGGTGTATATTATGTAACATAATAATTAAAGGTCCATTAACACAATAATAGGAATCGTGTTCTAATGTAGCCATAGGATGGATCTAGTACAATCAGTCTGCTTGAAAATTTTACTGCATTGCTGATAGATCTTACAAATTATAGTGGAAACAAAGATCATTAACTCTTAGTTATTACAAACCATGATTAAATACTTGCAATATTTTCTGCAACACTTGTTAAAAGTTCAGATAACTCCATTAATCCCTTTGTATGTATTCTCTATTTAATCCCTTGTTTAATTTACAGGCACATTTCATACTAGTATTACATACAGATAGTGAAACACAAACTTATCACTCCGACTAATTTTCTTCCTCACTTCCTCAAAAAATTTTGTTTGTGACCTCTTTCACATATGCAACTTTTCTATGCCTAGAATTTTCATTAATAACAAGAGTTATCATTACACTTCTACAATATTGCTGGAGATGTCCAGTAAGCGTACAAAAGGTACGCAGCAATACCAACTTCGTTGTGTTTTCCTGGGAAACAGCAGAATGACAAAAAAATAATTTCAAGGGAAAGTTCCAAAAAACATTTCTTAAGACATGTTACTACTTAATATGTTGATTATTGACTAAAAGTACATAATCTGAAAAATTATACAAAAATTGAAATGACATGTAACACAATAGTGCAATCAGACAAATTAATGTATTATAAAAAGCCTGTAAATGGTCTGATACAGGACAACATTTAAGGACATGCTTATGCAAGAGTATTTATGTCCTCCTGTTCTCAATGAGATGTAAAGTAGGTCCTCAAAATACAAACAGTAGAGATGTATAAAGGACTCTTTATGTAACAAAACCAAAATACAACAGCAGTATGTACTTCACATGCACTAATTCTGCTTACAAGCACAGCAGCAGAAATAAGTACAGAGTAATATATTAGCACTTTGCCATACTCTGTACAACAGGCTTCCAAACTAGCACGTTTCATTTCCCTGACTGTGGGTATATGTTAGAAAATAACACTTCTTTGCACTGCAGTTAAAACACAGATTACAATTTTGCACAGATATTCATTTTGTTATGGAAGGGAAAAACATGGGATAATGTTGAATCCTCAGATACTGTTTGAAATGTTGGTAGTAACTGTTGCCAAGACCACTCTGCTGTATTGCTGCTCCTTAATTTGTATGCAAACATCAATGCTGCTCTCTGTGCCTGTCACCTAAGAATGCACAGTATTATGTGTTCACTAGCAGTCTGCCCACAAAGTGCATTAAGGTCAATGAGAATCTTTTCGGTTGACTTTATCAGGCTTTGTGTCATACCCTAAAGGGGAGGGTTCTTGAGTGGCTGCAGCACAGCCGGAACACATGTTAATGTGTTTGCTCATGTTAAACTCAAGGATTTTTAAACACAGGAAAACTCAATCACAGTTCCCTTACGCCACATTTTAAAAATCAGAACTTATTTCTCATGCACATAGTCTAACTTGCATTAATTTTCTCCTTGGAATAAAAAGTTATACAAACCAAAATAGTTGCAATCTGAAAAATTCTTGAGACACAGAAATACACAGCCCCTGTATTTAACTTGCAGTTGTATGTTACAACAGCTTTCATCCTCTTTAGTGAATGAAGTACTATTTTTACATTTTAAATGCATAAGGGGAACCTTCTTTTATTTCATTTTAACGCAGGAAGGAGGAAATTATGCTCAATCTTAGCAGAAATTATTCAGCACCAATGGTGCAATACAAATACATTCAGAGAATGAAGCGCCTTTGATAACAGACAGGCCAATTTGGTGAGAGGAGCTTTAAACTAGGAATGGTGGCGTCCAGAGATGCTAAGCAACAAGTGAGGGAGATGTGGCCTGGGCTGGCAGGAAAAGGGCACAGGCTGGTGTGGACAGGAAAGACCTTGTGATGGACAACACAAGGCTCACGGAGGACCACCTCAAGTATATGCAGATAAATAAGGGAATGCTGATGGGACAACAGTATGGAGGAGGCTCTTTAAGAGAGCCTCAAGTATTTTAAGAGGAAATAAGTTGTTGCTGTTTAAATGCACACAGCATGTCCCCATGGCTGATGACATGAGGAATTAGAGATTTGTCTGCAGTTGCAGGGCTCATTGGGATTACAAAGACAAGGTGGGATAACATGACTGCAGTGCTGCCATGCATGGGTACACGCCCTTTAGGCAGGACAGGCCAGGATGGCAAGAAGTTGCCCTTTATGTGAAAGAATAGTGTGAACGGATGGAGCTCTGCCTTGGGATGGGCAATGAGCCAGCTGAGAGAGTGTGGGTCCAGTGTGGGCAGACCAATGAGGATGATGTAGTGGCTGCCTGCTGAATCTTCCTGATCAGGAAGAAGAAAGAGGTCCTCTTCAGAAAATTGGAAGAAGATTCATGTTTGCAGGCCCTCGTCTTCATGAGGAACTTAAACCGCTCCAGTATATGCTGGAGGGACAACACAGCAAGGCACAAGCAATCAAGAATGTTTCTGGAGAACTTTGGTAATAACTTTCTCACCACAGGTGATCAACAGTCCGAAGAGAAGAGACACACTGCTGGACCTCACTCATATTTACAAACAAGGAAGAACTGGTCAGGGATGTAAATGTCAGGGGCAGCCTTGTCTGCAGCAAATTTTTGAGTATCACCTCCTCCTAGATGGTCCATTCCAAAGAGCAAGTAGTCAAGCAAAGGTAGCAGGAGGCTTGCATGGATGAACAAGGGCCTGCCTTGACTAACCTCAAACATAAAAGGAAGGATACAAGATGTAGAAGCAGGGACAGGAGACAGAATTTAGAGACATTGTCCAAGCATGAAGGGGTAGGGTTAGGAAAGCCAAAATCTGTGTGAGGTTGCACAGCAACAAGAGGCTTCTGTAAGTACATCAGCAGCAAAATGAAGACAAGGGATAATGTAGGCTCACTGCTGAAAACAGCAGGGGCTCTGCTAGCAAAGGACATAAGAAAGGGCAAAACACTCAATGCCTTCTTCAGCCCTATCTTTAAAGATAACTCTTGTCTCCAGCAATCCCAGATCCCTCGACTCATAGTCTTAGTGGAGGAGGATCACATCAGGGAACATTTAAACAAACTGGACATACATGTGTCCAGGGGACTTGATGTGATGCACCTATGAGTACTGAGAGAGGCTCAGTAATCTTTGAAAGGTTATGGCTATCAGGAGAGGTTCCTGAGGACTGGAAGAAAGCATGTCACTCCTGTGTTCAAGAAGAAGGACCTGGGAAACTAAAGTGGTCAGCCTCACCTCAGTCCCTGGCAAGGTGATGGACCAAAGGACAAGATCATTGAGAGTAGTCATCATGCATTTAAAAAGGGGAAATTATGCTTAACCAACCTGACAGGCTCCTCTGATAAGATGACTAGGTCAGTGGATGAGGGGAGAGTAGTGGATGTTGTTTATCTTGACTGCAGTAAGGCTTTGGACACTGCCTCCCATAAAATGCTTATAGATAGACTGATGAAATATAGGCTAGATAAGTGGACAGTAAGGTGGACTTGAACCTGGCTGAAGTACTGGGCTGAGAGAGTTGTGATCAGCAGCACAAAGTCCAGTTGAAGATCAGGCACTAGTGGAGTATCCTAGGGCCCAATGCTGGGGCCAATACTTTTTAACATCTTCATTAATGACGTGGGCAACGGGACTGAGTGCACCATAGCCAGTTTTCTGATGACACAAAATTGGGGGCAGTGGTTGTTTCACCAGATGTTTCTGCTGCCATTCAGAGGGGGCTTAACAGGCTGGATGAATGTGGTGGCTGAAGCCTCATGAAGGAAAGTGCAAATTACTGCTCTGGGAAGTAACAACCCCACGCACTAGCACAGACTGACCAGCTAGAAAGCAACTTGTCAGAAAATGCCCTGAGGATCCTGGTGAACACCAGCTTGCCAATGAACCAGTAACGTGCTGTTGTGACAAAGGTGGCCAACAACATCCTGAGCTGCACTGAGAGGGAGGGGATCCTTCCCCCATATTCACCAGCGGTAAGATACATATGGGTCCTGCGTTCAGTTCTGGCATCCTCAGTACAAAAGAGACGTGGACATACTGCGTTAAATCCCATTAAGGACCACAGAGATGATGAAAGGATTGGAGCATCTGTGCTACGTGGAGAGGCTGAGAAAGCTGGGACTGTTCAGCCTGGAGAAAGGAAAGCTCAGGGGGATATTATCAACATGTATAAATAGCTGATGGGAGTCTATAAAGAAGATGCAGACAGATTCTTCTCAGTGGTGTGCAGTTGCAGGAAAAGAGGCAATGGAAACAAAAAAACCCCATATGAAACTCCACCTAAATGTAAGAAAAATGTTTTTATCCTGTAAGAGTGGTCAAACACTGGAACAGACCAAATACTGAAACAGGCTACCCAGAGAAGTTGCAGAGTCTCCATTCTTGGACACACTCAAACTTGACTGGACATCATCCTGGGCAGCCTGCTGTAGCTGATACTGCTTGAGCAGAGGGATGGACCTGCTGGGATGGGCCTGCTGGAGCAGCAGGTCTAAACAGTTTCCGGAGGTGTCTGTCAGCCTCAGCCACCCAGTGATTCTATGTAATTCTGTCATTATTTTGCTTGCAGTGTGCTCAAAGAAAGCATACAAAATCAACCCCATGATAATCAGAAAAACAGTCACAAGATAAAAATTATTTTCTGATCTAAATATCGAATTATATGCTTACTCAAATCATGAAAGTACTACGTACTTTACAAGAGAGACACCTGCCTGTCACTGCAGCACGATGTCAAGTCCTAAGTAAAATGATACTCTCAGGCAAGCATGCATATCCTGGTTTCAGCTGAGAGAGAGTTAATTTTCTTCACAGCAGCCAGTACGGGGCTGTGTTTTGGGTTTGTGCTGGAAGCAGCGCTGATAGTGCAGAGATGTTTTTGCTGTTGCTGAGCGATGCTCACACAGAGCCAAGGCCTTTGCTGCTTCTCGCCCCGCCCCGCCGGTGGGATGGCTGGGGGTGTGCGGGAAGTTGGGAGGGGACACAGTCAGGGCAGCTGACCCCAACTGACCAAAGGGATATTCCACACCATATGGCGTCATGCTCGGTTTGTAAGGGACTTGGGGAAGAGGAAGGGGCGACAGCAGCATTCAGTGATGGCGTGTGTCTTCCCAAATAACCATTACGCGTGACGGAGCCCTGCTGTCCTGAGGATGGCTGAACCCCTGCCTGCCATGGGCAGTGGGGAATGAATTCCTTGGTTTGCTTTGCTTCTGCACACGGCTTTTGCTTTCCCTATTAAACTGTCTGTATCTGAATCCAGTAGTTTTCTTACTTTCACTCTTCTGTTCACTCTTCTGATTCTCTCCTCCATCTCAAGGGGGGTTGTGGAGTGAGCCAAGCAGCTGCATGGGGCTCCGTTGCCAGCTTGGGTAAAACCACGACAGTGCATTAAAAGAAATAACCAAAAATTGCAAATTGGATGTAACAAATTTAATGAGTGGCTTTTAAAATATAAAAATGTATATATGTACCATAGAATGATAGAATCACAGAATCATAGAATGGTTTGGGTTGGAAGGGACCTCAAAGATCATCTAGTTCCAGCCCCACCTCCCTGCCATGAGCTGGGACACCCTCCACTAGACCAGGTTGCCCAAAGACCCATTCAACCTGGCCTTGAATGCTTCCAGGGATGGGGCATCCACAGCTTCTCTGGGCAACCTGTGCCAGTGTCTCACCACCCTCACAGGAAAAATTTCTTCCCAATATCTCATCTAAATCACTCCTCTTTTTGTTTAAACCCATTACCCCTTGTCCTGTCACTCCCTGCCATTGTAAACAGTCCTTCTCCAGCTTTCCTGTAGGCCCCCTTTAGGTACTGGAAGGCCACAATTAGATCTCCCCTGAGCCTTCTGCTCTCCAGGCAGAACAACCCCAACTCTCTCAGCCTGTCCTCATAGGTAAGGTGCTCCAGCCCTCTGATCAACTTTGTGGCCCTCCTCTGGACTTGCTCCAGCAGCTCCATGTCTTTCTTGTACTGGGGACCCCAGAGCTGGATGCAGCACTCCAGGTGGGGTCTCACAAGAGCGGGGTAGAGGGGCAGAATCACCTCCCTCGCCCTGCTGGCCACGCTGGTTTTGATGCAGCCCAGGATATGGTTGTCCTTCTGGGCTGCCAGTGCACACTGCCGGCTCATGTTGAGCTTTTCATCACCGAGCACCCCCAAGTCCTTCTCCTCAGGGCTGCTCTCAAACCATTCTCCAGCCAGTAGTTGTGCTTGGGATTGCCCTGACCCATATGCAGGATGTTGCACTTGGCCTTGTTGAACTTCATGCTGTTAGCACTGGCCCACGTCTCAAGCCTGTCAGGGTCCCTCTGGATGGCATCCCTTCCCTCTAGTGTGTCAACCACACCACACAGTTTGGTGTTAGTATGTATATATGCTTCTGTATGTACATACAGACATACAGAAATATATACATCCACATGTATAATATATAAATCATATGTGGATGTGTATATGCAGGCATACAAGTAAAATACATGTATACAAATATAAGCACATATTGTTAAAATGTTTTGATACATTGCATACTCTAAACAAACACAAACACAAATCTAAGAAAAAAGTCACCATCAGCAACATGAAAAAAACCAATATTCTCTCAGCTAAGCACCAAAATTGAAACTAGGTCTATTTTTTCCCCACCATGCTCACCCTCCCGATAAACAAAGACACCATGATACACTGAGAATATTTAACTCCACTTACCATTGAAGTCCCCAGATATTACTGAGAAAAAAACCACCTGTCTCTAATCTAAAACCTCAAGACCAATACAATGGGGAAACCAAGAAATTTACAGAAAGTGACCTGCACTCTTCAAGTCACAAGGAAAAGCCTGCTATGAAAAATACTCATTTTTTTCTCAAGTCAAAATAAAAGAGCATAACTAAGTTACTTTGGGGACTTTGCAGATGTCAGAGGGTTGTGGTAAATGGGGCCGAATCTAGTTGGAGGCCTGTGATTAGTGGAGTCCCTCAGGGGTCGGTGCTGGGTCCGGTACTATTCAGTATCTTCATCAGCGACCTTGATGAGGGAACGGAGTGTACCCTCAGCAAGTTTGCTGATGACACTAAACTGGGAGGAGTGGTTGACACACCAGAGGGATGTGCTGTCATTCAGCGGGACCTAGATAGGCTGGAGAGCTGGGCGGGGAGGAACCTGATGAGATTCAGTAAGGGCAAGTGTAGGGTCTTGCACCTGGGAAGGAAGAATCCCATGTGCCAGTACAGGTTGGGGACTGACCTGCTGGAGAGCAGTGTAGGGGAAAGGGACCTGGGGGTCCTGGTGAACAGGGGGATGACCATGAGCCAGCAATGTGCCCTGGTGGCCAGGAAGGCCAATGGCATCCTGGGGTGCATTAGAAGGGCTGTGGTCAGTAGGTCGAGGGAGGTCCTCCTCCCCCTCTATTCTGCATTGGTGAGGCCGCATCTGGAGTATTGCGTCCAGTTCTGGGCCCCTCAGCTTAAGAAGGACAGGGAACTGCTAGAGAGAGTCCAGCGCAGAGCCACTAAGATGATCAAGGGAGTGGAACATCTCCCTTATGAGGAAAGACTGAGGGAGCTGGGTCTCTTTAGCTTGGAGAAGAGGAGGCTGAGGGGTGACCTCATCAATGTTTATAAATATGTTAAGGGTGAGTGTCAGGAAGATGGAGCCAGGCTCTTCTTGGCCTCACTAAGCAATAGGACAAGGGGCAACGGGTCCAAGCTGGAGCATAGGAGGTTCCGGGTTAACATGAGGAAAAACTTTTTCACCGTGAGGGTGACAGAGCACTGGAACAGGCTGCCCAGAGAGGTTGTGGAGTCTCCTTCTCTGGAGACATTCAAAACCCGACTGGACACGTTCCTGTGTGATGTGCTCTAGGTGGCCCTGCCTTGGCAGGGGGTGTTGGACTAGATGATCTTTCGAGGTCCCTTCCAAACCTTGTGATTCTGTGATTCTGTAAAGTAAAATTGCAATAACCTTAGTAGATATTGCTTTAGATATTTTAAGGTTGACACTACATGAAAACAATACAAACTGGACTGCCGCAAGAGTCAAAGATTTGACACCTTGTCCTGCGAATCACAATATTTAAGATTTATAATACTGTTTAGGATACAGATAGCTCTGGTGTTCACATCTGACATGAGCGTGAACTAAAGTTTCCTCCTATCCTTAGAGGATAATATTAAATAAAACCTCTATGCCCTGACCGTCCCAACAGTTTAAGAGTAAACTGTGGCTTCCCAGAGATGTAAACGAAATGAGCAGCTACTGTCGTTCCAGAAGCTATACAGCTGTTCTGCAAATAGAGTTCATGTTCATTACACTCACCATTTCAGGTGATGCTGTTGGCTTTGTTCCAGCACCACAGTTTTGGTGAATACACTGGGATTCTGAGTACCTCAGCTACCCCTGTTACCAAAGGAATACAAGAGGGTTTGGGGCAATTCAGGAAATCTCTAGATTCCATTACCTGTAGTTTAGTACTACAACACAGTGACAAGCACTATGAATTACGACTTCTCAGGAGAATGGCATAGATACTATTAAATAGTTTACAGCACACTGCAAAGAACAACCTCAAAATCCCAGAGCAGCAAAATAAGGGTTGAATAGAAATCCAACTGCTTCTAATTTACAGCATGGAGATAAACAGCAACAGCAGCCAGCGGTGGGGGATGACACACACGACAACACACAAAAAAAGTAGTTGTACAATGATCAGGAATAGATTTGGACTAGAAACTAATGAAAGGAATGAAGCTCTGGCACACACTTCCAGTATGAACACAGGGACAAGAAATTCTAATTAATTTTAGGATAGAGCTTCCTATATTCGCAGTTTAAAATTTCCTGGTTACCTGTGGCAGCAACACTCAAACCTCACCAGTTTGACATTCAGAGCTCCACCAGAGCTCTGTGCCAGTGAGACACAGACCACCAAGTGCTGAGCAGTAAACACAACATCCTAAATCCTAATATTTAGCATAATTTTAAAACAAAAATCACAGAGATGAATTGGAGTTACTCTTCAGAAATAAATGGCAAGATTTAACATTCTTCAAGACCATGAAAATGGAAAGGCTACACAGCGACTCCAAATAGATCCAGAAAATCTGTACTGAATATAAACATGAAAAATATAACAAGGAAATGCATTTCACAGCTACTTCAGGAGCTTGAAATTAAATCCAGTAAGATCCAGAGTGCTTTGCAAAAATAAAGCCAGCAAAGAAAGGTGATGGCTTCTTGAAGATGTCTGTCGTGCAGGATGGATCCTCTAAACGCAGTCTGTTCACTGATCTTAGAAAATTTATCTTCCACATCTCAGAAGTATGTGACAGACTTTTACTGACACTGGGTGGAATTTTGAAAAACATCTGCTATTCTGTAGTACTCCAGAGGACTGGACTACTTAAAAATTTTGATCCCTGCTGATCTGCCCATTGAAAAAAACAGTTCTCATAGTGTCGACAGACATGGTTACTGCTAAACCTAAAAAACCTCTTGCTAACAAACTGAAACATATGCAGAACAGAGTAAGAAGTTATGATGGTACAAGAAACAGAGCATGAGACCAGTCTGCATGCAGACCCTTAGAGACTTCCATTTCCAATTGATTTTAGCCTCTTCTGTAACAATTTCAGACACTCTTACCAAGGTGTCAGATAAAGAGTGTATTTCTGGATCTGCCTACCCTGCATATGAAAGAAGACACCAAATGAAGGAAGCCACCTTCCTTCCTTTCTTCCTCCAGAGTTTCTTTCTAATAGTTACAACTGTGCTCCTGGTGTGTTTTTGAAAAAGGGGAGGGTGGGAAAGGCAGGCAGGTAGAAGACAGGGAGAGAGAGATACAGTAGTGGGAAGAACAGAGCCATTTGTAAATCAGGTTGTCTTTTTCAGCTCCAAAAGTTTGAAACTGATGATGAGAAACTGGAGGTAGTAAGGGAGATGAGGTATTTTCCACACTATTTGTCAGAGAATTTTCTACCAGCATTAAATGAAAACTGAGTATTCAATGCAATACTTCTATAAGACTAAGTTTTAAACAACGATAACTAAACAAAATAAATTATCAGTTAAAAACAAAGAAACAACCAAATGCTTCAATCATCAAGCCAACACAGTTCTAAGATCTTGGTATACAAAGATAAGAAGATACAAAGAGTGTATTTTCTCCTCAGTGAGATTTTTTCCCTTTAGAATCATAGAATCATTAAGGTTGGAAGAGACCTCAAGGATCATCTAGTCCAACCGTCCCCCCACCACCTATTACCCACTAAACCACGTCCCTAAGTAGCACATCTAACCTTTCCTTAAACACCCTCAGGGATGGTGACTCCACCACCTCCCTGGGCAACCCGTTCCAATGCCCAACCACCCTCTCCGAGAAGAAATTTCTCCTCATCGCCAACCTGAACCTCCCCTGGTGCAACTTGCAGCCATTTCCCCTTGTCCTGTCACTAGTTATCTGCGAGAAGAGGCCGACCCCCAGCTCACCACAACTCCCTTTCAGGTAGTTGTAGAGGGCAATAAGGTCTGTCCTGAGCCTCCTCTTCTCCAGACTAAACAAGCCCAGTTCCCTCAGCCGCTCCTCATAAGACCTGTGCTCCAGCCCCTTCACCAGTTTCGTTGCCCTTCTCTGGACACGCTCCAGGGCTTCGATGTCTTTCTTGTGGTGAGGGGCCCAAAACTGGACACAGCACTCGAGGTGCGGCCTCACCAGGGCTGAGCACAGCGGGACGATCCCCTCCCTGCTCCTGCTGGCCACACTATTCCTGATACAGGCCAGGATGCCGCTGGCCTTCTTGGCCACCTGGGCACACTGCCAGATCATGTCCAGGTGAGCGTCAACCAACACCCCCAGGTCCTTTTCCTTCACACAGCTTTCCAGCTCTCTACACAGACTTATTATTTTAACTTTTTTGTTTTTTCATTATGAACCAACAGCAAAATAGTTTTATCTATGTACTGACAGCTTGGGAATATAAATGGAAACTTCTGTACTACAAAAAATACAGAATTTTCAAAATTCTTAGTTTGCATCACTAACTACTGAAACTGCTGCCTGAAACTGAATTATATATAAGTCCTTTAGCATAAACCTCCTTTTTTCATAATAGAAATGTCAAAAAGAAACTTGTAGCCAAAGATGATTCATTAACAAAGATTAGCAGACATTGAATTACAATGATAGTGATTGAATATATACATATAAAATGTTACAAGTATAACTCACCTACTAGTGCTATGGAAAAATACTATCATTCATCTCAATACCAGTTAAGTATCTAAGAAGGAAAACATTTAAGCACACAGAAAAACATGTATGATCAGTTTGCCAAACTCTTTTCCATAAACTTAGAAGGTTGGTTGTATGGAAAAACATACAGAAATATACTTCAAGCACTTCAGAATAAGTATTTGTTACCTGAAGTTCAGACTTGATGTTTTAAAAAGTATTTATTTTTATTACATATTTAAACAAAACATCTGTGACAAATTTTGAGAAATTTTAAGTTCAATGATTTGGCCAACTCAGTCTGCAATATCCTAAACTCCAATCAACAAGCAACAACTTTGCAAACCTCAATTAGTTGACTTTAAAACATCTTCTTTGTTGCCCCTAGTCCTCTCACACACAGGCATATTTCTTAGACTAATTTCAGAAGATAATAAATCCTATTAATCCATTGATGAATTTCACAATTTCAATGATTGCCTCTTTCAGTAAGCTTTTCCATTGAACTTGCCTATTTTTATCGACTTTTGAAAACCCAACTGCTATACCTTTTAAATACGAAAATAAAAGGACACAATTTTTCCCATAAACATTTCAACAGATACTAGGATGACAATTTAGGTCAGAAACATCAAAAATTATATTGCTATTTTTTCCCAAAAAAGACTTAAGATACTGACTCCCTACAGTAAAATTATTTCTGCTTGGAAAGCAAAAAAGAGTGTTCATACAAATGATTTCTGCATCCCAACCACAGTTCTTGACTTCCCAAAACCACAGTTTGAGGGAATATTGAAGAGAATGTTATTTGACTAACACAGGAGTGATAAATGCTGTCTACGTCTCTGAAAGAAAGCAGTGAAAAATGGACACCTTCCTGACAATTCACTTAAAGTTACCAATTGCCTTCTGCCATTACCTTCCTTTTGAGGAATTCAGTAATCAAGTAAATTCATATAATTCATTCCATCCTTCATTTCCTTCCCACAACTCAAATAATGCAGGACTGAGCTTACAGATTCAGTGTGCGACCGAAGATAAAGCTTAAAGCACTGCACTTTAAACCTTTAGCACAGGCCTATGTAGACTTTTGCCGACTAGTCAGATTCTACTGTAATTAAAAAGTTAAAGTGAGGCTTAAAGCTTTTCTAAGTTTAGGGCATTTAGCCTCTCCAATTAAATGTTTGTGTCACTAATCATATTGGTATTTTGTTACTTTCAGTGGAGATTGGTAGTTCTCTGAACAAATGCTAATTATAGAAGTGTACTTTTTAAAATCCATCCCTACTCAAAACCAGGTAATAATATACTAAGAGTCCAAATGTATCAGTGGGAGTCTACATACACTGTCATCTACCTGTAGACTTCCAGAAGCTTTACATTTTGTGGAACAGAATGGTATGAAAATACAATGTTGCACAAAAATATCTCTAATGCAAGATAGTGCTTTGTACGTGGAATTGAAGGTAATAAAATCATGAAATACTTACTTAGCTCTGATCATGTCACAATCCTTTTGGGAGAGTTCCTCCTGTTTCAGAGCTACCTGAGATGACAAGTTACTGCATATACTGCGCAACTCTTTCATTTGTTCTCTTGCCTCTGCTAAATCAGTTTCCAAATTCTGCAAAGAAAGCATTTGAAATATATTAAAGGTAATGTATAAGAAAGAGTTAAAAACTACTATGTGTGCTATCTACAATTACAGACATATGCATGTGCACATATATACATGCATGTATGTACTACAGTCTAAGCAAATATAGGTATGTGTGCCGGTATGAAAAATGTGAAATATCAGAAACAAAGTGTATTTCAAATTTTAGGTGGCCACCTACTCTTTACTGTAGGAAGTTTTCCTTAATTCATTTGCTGCATGTGGAAGGACAATCCTCAATCAAATCTTTGCAAAGAATTAGTACACTGTTTAACTCCTGAACTGATTAAACTGATTAAACCTTGTTTTCTGTGTAGAAATCAAACAGAAAAAAACTACTCCTAACACACACCAGCTATACATTCATTGTTTTAAGTTCTCCAAAAATTGCACAATATTGCATACATGAACACACAAGAATTACGGATACAGACTCATTCTTGAGACTGCTTGTTAAATCTGTTCTGATTTTGCACTTCAAATTTAGTGTAAGGAATAGTTTCTTTAGGAAAAGAAATAGCATACAAGAAAACTTCTAGAAATGCTCACTGAAAACAATTTAAACAAGCAATAGTTTGCCTTTTACAGCAAACCTTACTGTAGAAGTTAGTCAGGAAAGTGTGAAGGTGTATCTGGAAAATATAGCAGCAAGACAGCTTACTCAATCAAGACTTCCATCTCTACATGTCACCTTACAAGAGTTCTCTGGAGGCTTAGCAGCCTAGAAGAGTACTTCAGTCCTTAAGAAGTGCTTTACGACTATTCTCTCAGCGTGTTTTTATGAAGGAATGGAAACAGAAATATCACAGCAATATCTAGAGCAGAGGTTTAGAAGGTGGCAATAGCCTTAGAACTGTTGTGGTATTACGCTACTCAGACACACTCACTTGTTCTCAGTGAGGTGAATATTCCAGGATTCATCAATAATTTAAAATAAATATGTCCTACTAGAATAGCATCTCTAATCTACTGCCAATGGTATATTAGTTTATCTTCCATTTACATACATACAGTTAAAGAACTAAAGAAATGTACAATTTTCCCTTTCAGCAAAGACACCTCAAATATAGAATGCATCAAAACATTTTTACAACTGAAAAGTGAATAATTAATAGTCTCTTTAAAATAGCAGAAAAACTCAAACATGAAAAGCGTAACACAGAGACAAGGCATGAGGCAGGATAGTTACGGACTATGAATAGATTATGGACTTACTGTGAACTAACACTAAGGTTTTGTTATTTGTAGCTTCAAACACTTAGGGAGTCACTTTGAAATACAGTAGCATGCTTTTTCTTGTTATGTATTATAAGAGAAATGAGAGTATTTTTTCAAGGTCCCATCTCAATAAAACCCTCATTTTTCATTGGAACTAAAATCTCAGGCTCCTCTTGACAGAGACAGCCGTTTCTCAGAGTGTTTCATTTTAAAAACAGTACAGTTCTCCCTGTTTCTTTAAAAGGTTCCACCTTCAGACTTTAGGAATTTTGAAATGCACTTTGTCAACTAGAAAAAAACCCAACAAAACAGTAAGCAATTTCACTTAAAATCTGCCAGTCTGACATTTTTTGTGTGTACATATAAAGCCTTTTGTGAATGAGTTTGGGAAACTATACTCATCATCATTATTATTATTATACAATAACTTAAGTAACCTCCACCCAAAGAACAACAAAGTAACTCAAACTCCTAATTCTCTTAAATATGGAGATGCATCTATGTACAAGGTGGCTGATTGACAGCTTTTCCACTTGTGTACTTTCAGGAGATACATAAAGCTGATATAAGCCCTTGGAAGCACAGAAGAGTAATTCTCAAGAACTCTTTTAAGGCAGAAAGCAAAGGCCTATGCTTATTTTTTGTATACTGTACATTATTTATATGAAGGTATATATGGGAAAGACAAACAATAAAACACCCTTCTGGCCACCTTTTCGGTCTCTACCTGTTAATCTGCCTTACTCAGCTTTCAGCTAATACGACAAAACTTTAAAGAAATACTCCTTAAATGGACAAACTAGTCATAGAAGCTTTTTCTCTCAATCTGAAAAAGTTGAATTTTATACCCCAATTCAGCTTATAATAGGTGAGGAAACAACCAGTCTTTGAAAAGCACAAATGACACTTTTCTGCACAGAAAAGACTGAAAAAAAAATGGGCTAGTAACACTAAGTTCAGTTTCTGAACAGAAGGCCACTTTTCCAAAAGAAGAATCTGTTATTTAGACCTAGTATTTATATCATCTAATATACACTTTAAAAACAATGTTGAGATAGCTTACATTGAGAAGATTTGATTTTATTCTTCCACAGATATAGGAGACTAATATGAATAGTGTCTGCACACATCATCTACAATATTGTTAAATATAGTGTTATTACTGAAAAAAATCTACAAAAAGAGATGCTGGTTCAACTCCTAAACTCAAGGTC
The DNA here is from genome assembly GCA_013399095.1 of Psophia crepitans. Lineage (NCBI taxonomy): Eukaryota > Metazoa > Chordata > Aves > Gruiformes > Psophiidae > Psophia > Psophia crepitans. The sequence continues at coordinate 178,467 of VWZZ01001063.1, forward strand.
GAGAGGCAGAACTGACTTTCAGAAGGGGATATGTGAATTAAAATTATTTTTATCTACAACTGTTTTGATAATCAATTGAGAACAACAATACAATTCCATTACTGAATTTGCTAATAAATTACTTTTTTAAAAGCACTTCAGGGACAGGTTATATTGGGGTGTACACATTAGAACATCATCTGCAACCCAATATCACGTAGCATGATCATGTCATATTTTGCCTCTGTGGATAAGGAAATTATTGTTCTTCATTGTTTATAAGCACCCTGTTAAGAGCCAATCTGACATGCACTATTGATTCTTGAGTGTTGAGTAAGAGAAATGGGGAATGTCAGGAATAGAGGAAGAAGTTAATTCAAACTGAATCTTAAATCAAGTAAATACTTACAGAAAGAGTGTATGTAAAAACAGATATGAACTACAGAAAGAAGCCTGTGTGTTTTTACAATTTTATTTTTTTTTTACAAAATACTGATTAAAAATAAGACAACATATTTATACTTCCTAGAGGTCAAATATAACATTTCCCTCTTGCAGATAATAGCCCCTCTCCTGGGCTGTCCTCCTGGTGAAAAGGCTTCTCCTTATTTCCAGCCTCAGCTTTTCCTGTTTCAGCTTGTGCTGTCCCTCACCCTTCCACCATGCAAAGCTGTGAAGAGCCCAGCTGCCTCAACTCCGTCCTACTCTGGTTTGTGCCAGAGATGCTGTTGGCTGGCCCCAGCCACACAGCCATCCCTTCTCCTGGCTGAACAAGCCCATTCCACAGCCTCTCCTCACAAAGGCAAAGTTTCCAGGCCCACTGTCTCACCTACAGCCAGTTTACTGATGTCTTTCCTGTACTGCACCCAAAAATCAGAGCAGTACCTAGAGTACTGAGCAGAGGAGGTTGATTCCTCCCCTGGCTCTTGGGACCATGCACTGCTCTTGCCTCTCTAGGTGCTCCTGGCCCTCATTGCTGCCTGGGTGCGCGGGCCTGGCCCTGATGCAGCTTGCTGCCTACCCGTGCCCAGGGCTGACCCCTGAGCCGATCCCTGGCCCCTGTATGGCTACAGAGCTTTGCCTTCCAAAGGCAAGACTCATCATTTGTCCTGGTTACAGCTCCCGTTGGGCCCTTTCTGTCAGTGTTCCCCTGGATGGCAGCAGAGCCCTCAGGCACATACACTTCCACCCAGTCTGGTGTTATCTGCAAACCTGTTAAGTATGCCTGCTGTCCCCTCTTCCAGGTCACTGACAAAATATCAAAGAAGACAGATCCAGGATAGATCCTGCAGTACATCACTCCTTACCAGGCTAAAGACATTAATCCCATTAGCCACGGCTCTCTGAACCCAAACGTCCAAATGGTTCTTTTAAACATGTTTTTGACCATGTATGCAGCCATAACTTCCTAACTTTGGTATAACAATACAGCAAGACAGTGTCAAAAACCTTGCTAAAGTTAAGATCAATCACCTCCAAGCCCTCCTCTTTGTCCACAGACACAATCATTTTATCACAAAGGACAATCAGATTCCTCAGGAATGATTCACCCTTGGTAAATCCATGATTGTTTCTAGTCACTTTCTCATTTATGTGCCCAGAAATTACTTCCAAAACTACTATCTTTGTGATTTTCCCCGGAACTGAACTGAGGCCAACCAATCTTTGTTCTTGGATTATCCTTTTAATCAAAGGCCTCCCCTGATCTCTATACTAATTTTGAAGATAAGGAGCAGCCTGCCAGTGATATCAGCGACCTCTCGCAGCACCCTTGGATGCAGTTCAGCTGGTCCAATGAATGTATATTAGTCAAGCTCTCTCAAGTATTTTCCAACTCATTCACTCTCAGTACTTCTCCTTCAATTCTGCCTCTAGGCACAAATGCTTGGGAGAATCCTGCTGGAGAAGACTTGAGGCAAAGACAACATGCAGTACCGCTGCTGTATTTATTACTTGCTGTCACTGTTCTATCCTTCCCTTTCAGCACAGGCACCGAATTTCCTTGTTCAGCCTCTTACTACTAAGGCAGTACAAGAAATTCTTGTTATACTTGTAATCACTTGCAAGTCCCAAGTGTAGGTAGTTTACCACCATACTTGAGTGACAAGACAATGTTTCTGAACTCCTGCTTTGTAGCTTTCACTGTTTCGACTTCCTGAATACAGCTTTCCACCCCTACCTCACACTGGAGTTTAGTGATTAACTCCTTTTGGCCAAGCTGGTTTGATACACCTGCTTGTCTTCCCAAGTATAGGGTAGACCATACTCAGACTGGAGGGAAGCTGTCTTTAAAAACTTCATAATTCTCCTGAGCTCTTTTACCTTTCAGCGCTGCTTTTCAGGGGATTCCACCAACCACGTCCCAGAAGAAGCTGAAGGTTCACCTCCTTAATTCCAGGACTATGCTGTGCTACTCTCCTTCCTTCATTTTCTCCAGATCTTGGTCTTCACAATTTCATGGTCACCATAGGCAAGGCTGCCATTCTTCATCATTCTTATTACTACTACTACTACTACTACTATTACTATTACTATTATATTTTCATTTCTAACTTGTTTGTGAACAGGAGACCCAGTTGTGTGTAATTCCTGGTTGGCTCAGGGAACACCCATCTGAAGAAGTTACATCTATCGTGTTCTAGACACAATCTTGACTTGCTTGTGACCCTACTCTGAAACGCCAACACTACTTATTCCCATCCCTGGAATCACATGGCTGCGACTCAACTTTCTCTCTTGACCATGCCTTATCAGCCAGGATGACAGATACACTAAAAATCATGCTGTTTTTATGGAACGTGTCGTGGAGTGGCATAGCCCAAGCCAGCAGCTAAGGACTATGCAGCTGCTCACTCACCCTTCCCTCCCACTGATGGGACGGGGAGGAGAATCAGAAGAAAAAGGACGGTTTACTGGGACAGCAAAGGGAGACAGAAATAACAACCACTTGTCCTCTCTTTGATGTCTATACACACACAAGCAGATAGTATTCTCTCAGTCTAGTGGCCATCCCTCTAAAATGTCCCTTCAGTTCACTTAGTCCATGACTTTGGGCTCCACCTGTCATAACAGTCTCTCAGGGCAGGAGAGATGGTGTGTCCTGCTGGACTGTTGCATGCGGCATCCGGAGCTTGCCACTGGCATCTCTGGCATGACCCACGCCCACCATCTGTGAAACGAAGGTGCTGATCTCAAGGAAGCTGCTGCATGCTGGGTGCTGAAGCCAGTTCTCTTGCCATCCATCAAAGCCGCACTTTGCTCAGTTTCATCAAAACTCATCCTCCATTAGTCTGGCTGCTTCTTACTGCAATACTGCTGATACAGCCTATAGCAACTGTAGCAACAATAACGTACAATGGCAGGGTTATACAGCAATCAGCATCATAGAATTTAATTTATTGGCTGTGCTCACCCAAAATCAGATCCCCTTGAGGTACACATCGGCCTTCCCCATCCTTCTGCATCACCCACCAAGTACACCCGGGTCCCTGAGCAAAAGCAATCCCACAGATGCGTTTGCCACTGCCTGAAGCAGGGCTAACCCAGACTGTCTGCCCCAGCTTCTTCATGCACACCGTGGGAACTCTTATTCTCCTCTAAAGTGTGCAGAAGTTTTGATTGGGCAGGGCCAGCTCGATTCGTAGGTCCCCTACAGTTAGCTAACCAGATGGCCTTTCCTAAATGTGTCCCCCAATGTTTGGGGGTCCCGTCGCCCATCGCTCTCAGTGTAGTCTTTAACAAGCCATTGTATCGTTCCATTTTCCCAGAGGCTGGTGCATGGCAGGGGATGTGATACACCCACCCAATGCCACGATCTCTGGCCCAGGTGTCTATCAGGTGGTTCCGGAAATGAGTCCCGTTGTCCGACTCCGTTCTTTCTCGGGTGCCATGTTGCCTGTTTTTTGTGGCCCAGGACAGTCTTCTGGGTGGTGGCCTGGAACAAGGGACATCTTTCCAGCCATCCGGTGGTTGCTTCCACAATTGTAAGCTCTTGGTGCTTGCCTTGGCGCGTTTGTGGGGAGTGTGATGCAATCGGTCTGCCACGCCTCCACACATTTGCATTTCAGCCATCGCCCTCCATACCACAGAGGCTTTACCCGCTTGGCTTGCTCGATTGCAGTGCACGTTTCACATTATTAGATAACCTCAGCAATAGCATCCATGGTCAAGTCCTCTTCTCAGCCATGAGCCCATCTATACGTTGTCTCTCTTCCTTGATGGCCTGAGGTGTCATGGGCCCAACCAGCTATAAATAATTCAACCTTATGTTGCCAGTCCAGACCTGAGCCACCTATAGCGTGGCGGAATGATCCACCCAATGGTTGTTTAGATGCTCCTCAGTGCCCTGACTCTTGGGTACGGGGGCATCCACGTGACGTACTTCTACAACCCACTTCCCTAGCCAGCCAGCAATATTGTACCACATACCGCTTTGCCTCTGCACTGCCCGTTGCTCTGCTTCCACTGTTGTAACCACCCACACAGGGCATTGGCCACCATCCATGAGTCAGTGTCAGTGTAGAGCATCAGCCACTTCTCCCCTTCAGCAATAGCTAAAGCCAGCTAGATGGCTCTCACCTCTGCACACTGGCTCCATTCACCACCTCCTTCAGCGACTCACCGTACAGGACTCCATACAGCAGCTTTCCCACCTCTCATGCTTGCAACACGACCCAGCAGTGAACAGGGCATATTGCTTCCCGTACTCTGGTAGTTCACTATATGGTGTCACCTCTCCAGCATGTCACCTCCTCCTCAGGCGACATGATGAAATCTTTGCCTTCTGGACAG
>VWZZ01001064.1:1282-13914 GCA_013399095.1 Psophia crepitans
GAGTGCAGTGACAGGACACGGGGGATGGGTTTAAACTAAAAGAGGGGAGATTTAGATTGGACATTAGAAAGAAATTCTTTACTGTGAAGGTGCTGAGGCCCTGGCACAGGGTGCCCCGAGAAGCTGTGGCTGCCCCTGGCTCCCTGGCAGTGCCCAAGGCCAGGCTGGATGGGGCTTTGGGCAGCCTGGGCTGGTGGGGGCTGTCCAGGCCCATGGCAGGGGATTGGAACCAGATGATCCTTGTGGTCCCTTCCAACCCTAACCATTCTACGATTCTATGATTCTAATGCCCCCCCCAGGACACCACTGGCCTTCTTGGCCATGAGGGCACTGCTGGTCATGGAGAGCTTGGTGTCCACCAGGACTCCCAGGTCCTTCTCTGCAGCGCTGCTTCCCAGCAGGTCACCCCCTAATGTGGCCTGGTGCTGGGGTTGTTCCTCCCTGGGTGCCGGACCCTACACTTGCCATTATTGAATTTCATTGGGTTCCTCCCCGCCCAACTCTCCAGCCTGTCCAGATCAAGTAGAAAAGGGCAAGTAGGAGGGACTGAGGAGCCTTCATTACCTTGACATCTTGATGTTGAGAATAAAATTGGTACAGACAGCAAGGGACTTGAAGAGAAGAAATTCTTTAATTGCCTTCACAACAATGCCAGGGAGCCTGGATAATACACTCTGCTCACGTATGGACACGAATTCGACCTAGTTGTGCTCCCGAAATCTGGCTAGGAGCGTCACATAATTGGAGTGTTAAAATCAGCAAATGTTAAAATCAACACCTTTAGGGAGGAATGAGGGCGCAGAGAGGAACATTGAATGTCACGGTAGGCAAGGTCAGCTTTTTGAGTAATATTCACCTGTAAAGCTTACAGATCTGTGTCCTAGCAGAGGAAGCAGAAGATGGAGACTGTATGGGACCTTCCACAACCCACCAGCTCATCCTGGTGAGCCTGACAGCCTGCTCTGCAGGCACCTTTGGGATACGCATGGAAAAGGGATCGCCTTGCTATGGGAAACTTAAGTGGAGAGACTCGTGCTGAGAACTGTACCCAAGATGACCCCAAGAGGGACCTGAGGGGTATATGACTAAACAGCTGGGCACAACACATCTGTACAAAGTACTGGTTAAAATGAGGCTCTGTCTCTCAGTGAAGGACGCTGCAGTAGAAGCAGGGCCTGTGTGTGGCACGGACAACATCTTACTAGAAAAGAGGGTCCTTTTCTGGCAGCTCAGTATCTGGGAGGGCGTTGATAAACTGGAGATGGTTTAGAGACACCCCACAAGCACTGCATGATGTGGCTTACACCAGGAGACCCCAGGAACACCAGCAGACCACCAGTCCTTAACAGGCTGAGAGCAGAGGGCTCCCCAGCGCTGCAGCCAGGCCGCCGTGTGCGCGCAGGGGCAGGCACCTGAAGGTAGTTTGGTTTAGACCACAAGTGAAGAAAGGTTTTATTTTTAACAAACAAGCAATCGGCCATTGAAAGGCCTACGCTCTGCTGAGCCCACCAGTACATTCTCCATCGTGGCCAAAAGTTCAAGTCACCTGGGAGGTTTTTCCCAAGATGTTTAGTTCAAACGCAGTTCTGAGACCTGAAAGATAAACAATTTCAGGGATTTCTCCCTCGATCGGTACTACCTTTCCAAAAGTGACTGTGCTTCTGGTTTGGGGCACAGTGAGAAATGGGACACCAGCACATGTTCACGGCCCTCCGATCTCATGCTCACACCTTCCAGGAGACCGACCAGATTTATGGCATTTTTCCCCCTTAAAAATAGCACTGGAAGTACCACAGACACAGAGCAGCATCAGATGGACAACTCATCCCGGTACCGCTCAGTCCCATGGACAGGAGGGGGAGCGGCTGAAGGAACTGGGCTTGTTTAGTCTGGTGAAGAGGAGGCTCAGGGCAGACCTTATTGCCGTCTACAACTACCTGAAAGGAAGTTGTGGTGAGCTGGGGGTTGGCCTCTTCTCGCAGATAACCAGTGACGGGACAAGGGGAAATGGCTGCAAGTTGCGCCAGGGGAGGTTCAGGTTGGAGATGAGGAGAAAATTCTTCTCGGAAAGGGTGGTCGGGCATTGGAACGGGTTGCCCAGGGAGGTGGGGGAGTCACCATCCCTGAGGGTGTTTAAGGAAAGGTTGGATGTGGTACTTAGGGACGTGGTTTAGTGGGTAATAGGTGGTGGTGGGATGGTTGGACTAGATGATCCTTGAGGTCACTTCCAACCTTAATGATTCTATTCTATTCTATTCTATGCCAGACCCTCTTGGGCCAGGCAAGGCAGTGGGGAACTCCCCTGCTCTGGCATCATTACTGGTGATGCTCTGGCACCCGGACACCACCTCTTCCAAGAAAACTCCACCTTCTTTCCAAGCTACCACCTGACTGACCTAGAAGAAAGGCGTGAACACTGCCAGCAGTACCACCGGGCATGCAGGGGAAACAAATTGATGCCTCCAGCCTCTTGCTGATGGACCAGGAGGAGAACGGGATCTGCACCAGCTGCTCACTGCTGCAGCAGGACCAGGCTTGTGCCAGGGGAGAGGGGATGAGGTGAAACCCCTCTGGGTGCTAGGGGCACCACCGGCTTGTTGGCTACAGCCCAAACCTAGGCAGGACATGGGCTGCAGTGGTGGCCGTGCAGCGGGAAGAGGTTTTCCAAGAAGGTTACGCATGACTGTGAAAAAGGACAGAGGTGCATTGACCCAAAGCCAAAGCAGAGCAGATTCCCCTGTGCCTACAGCTGCACTTACATTCAGATGTGGACCGGCCCAGGCTCACTGTCCCTGCTGACCTTTATTTTAACCTTCAGCCGATCGTGTAAAGCCAGAGGACGCAGGGTTTGATTGTGCAGGTGGGATGGCCAGACAGAGCTGAAACGTGGCTACAGAGTAAAGAGAAGGCCAGAGGAGCTGGCTTGGAGCCACCTCCTCTGCTGCTCAGCCTGTTCCCAGCCTGTGGCTCCGCAGTGTCTGTTCTCACTGCCCGCCTCGCCCAGGGAACCAAGGAGCCTGCTCCTGGTTGGGCCCTGAAGGGGTTTCCTGCTGCAAAGTGCCATGTCCCATCCACGCTCTCTGACACCCGTGGGAGGAAGACCTGAATGACCTGTCCTTGCCACTGCTGCTTGCTCTCCCTCCCTGACACTGCTTGTCTGCTCATGCTAACAGGAGATAAAGAGCAGCATCTCTCTCTGGGGCTGAACAAAAACTGATACGGCCACTCCGAAACTCTGCAAAAAATCCCTGAGCCAGGTCTGCCACACAGCCGCTCATGACACAAAGCCCCACGCTTGCACAGCTCCCACTGAGAAGCCCTTAGCCTTGTCCCTCCACTGGCTCTGGTGACCCGCTGCGTGACTGGGTATTCCAGCAAAGCTCCTGGTGGGGGATAATCTGCATCACCTAACTGGGGGCCACGTGGGCCGAAACACTCGGGCCTTCCTGGGGCCGGCCTCTGCTCTGATGTGGCCACTGGCCGCATCTTTGCAAGGGATGGGGAAGATGAAGCACATTGAGAAGCCGCCTGTGGCAAACCCAAATAAGGGCAGATCACGCCGGTGGTAGGAGAGAATCGCAAGCCCAGAAAGAGAGGGGGCAAGTGTGTGTGCACACACCCTCTGGGGGGTGGGAGTGGGTCATAGAATCAGAATCAGAGAATTATTTGGGCTGGAAGGGAGCTCCCAGCCCACCCAGTGCCACCCCCTGCCATGGGCAGGGACACCCCCCACCAGCCCAGGCTGCCCAAAGCCCCATCCAGCCTGGCCTTGGGCACTGCCAGGGAGCCAGGGGCAGCCACAGCTTCTCGGGGCACCCTGTGCCAGGGCCTCAGCACCCTCCCAGGGAAGGATTGCTGCCTCCCAGCTCAGCTCCAGCTCCCCTCCTGCAGCTTCAGGCCCTTCCCCTTGGCCTGGCCCCCCCTGCCCTGCAACCAGCCCCTCTCCAGCTTTCCTGCAGCCCCTGCAGGCACTGCCAGGGGCTCCAAGGGCTCCCCGCAGCCTTCTCTGCTCCAGGCTGGACAAGCCCAGCTCCCTCAGCCTGGCTCCAGAGCAGAGGGGCTCCAGCCCTCGCAGCATCTCCGGGGCCTCCTCTGGNACTGCTGGGGATGCAGCCCAGGACACAGGGGGCTGTGTGGTGGTCGGTCGGTCCTGCTGTGTTCGACCAGCCTGGCCCTCAGCGCTCGCTGTTTCGCGGTGTGCTGCGCTGCGCGGTGCTGCCTGCTGTCCCGACAGCCACCGACTGGCACTGCCTCGCGGCGGATCAATTTGCTGCAGCTCCTCGGGACGTGCTGGGCTGGTGGCTGCGGGTCTGTGCTGGATGATGGGATGTGCTACGCTGATCAGAGCTGCTTCACGCGCCCGCCACTGCTGAGCAGCGGTGTCCTCTCTGTGGTGTGGAGGATGCTGTCGCTCTGATAGCAAGAAGAGCTCTGCAGGTGCCTGCCTTTAACAAGATGAGTAATTCCCTTTCAGTCCTTTAATCAGTCACTTTTAATTAGTGCGCCAATTGTTTTTTCCTTAGCAAACAGCTCTTTCGAGAAGGGTTTTTGCTGTACCTGCTAGGTTGGGCAAACACTGCTCCCAGAAGGGGCTGTGTCTTAGTGCTTTGCCAGGAGGTTCCTCCCATGGAGGCTGTAGGACTGGGCTCACGTGTGGAGCACGGCATAGGTCCTGCGCATCCCTGGCCCACACCAGTGGTGAGCGCCCAGCCGAGAAGCCGCTCGCTCTCTCAGACGTTTGGGTGGCTGTAAAATGGTGCTCGCCCCCACCCAGCATGGCTATTTTCCTGACTCCAGTGGTGTTCAGCCACAACTGGCTGTTGCCTCGCTGAAGCTGTGCCTGTTCTTGCACACTGATATTGGAGAAGATGATTTCCCCTTCGTTGGTGGCTCCTGCCTGGCTCTGTAGGTCACTTTCCAGGCTGCCTGAGCTGGGCAATGTGACTTTCCCACTGCTCTGAGCAGCACAGAGATAATTGAGAAGGCTGCAGGCCCAGGAAGGGATAATGTGCCTGCTGCTGCGATGGAGGCATTCCTGGCCCGTGCTGGTGGTATCCTGGACACTGCATTTTCCAGAGGACCCAGAGACTGGCTTCCCCCTCTTGCAGGCAGAGACAGGCTCCTTATCCACATCCCTTTCAGCCTTTTTTTAAATTTTGAAACTTCCTTAGCTTTGTGCCCCCCGTATCTGATGGCAGCTTGTTCCACAGGCGAATTTTGCTTGTGGAAAAAGGAACCCACCTTGATCCCTTTCTGTGATGCCTTGTCCTTGTGCTAGGGAGAAGAGTAACCCAAGCACAGTTCCCTGATCTCAGACCCATGAGTCCCTCTTTATTTCTTCCCATGTGAATTTTTGGGCCAGGACAAAGTGCTGCAGCCACGAGCCCATGCAGCTGCCCTGGGTGAGATGGGCTGAGCACCCTCCCACAACACGGGGCAGGACCAGCTGAAGGCACTCCTTCCCCCTGCATGGTGGGAAGCGATCATCCATCAGCCCCTCGCAATCAAACCAGTGCTGCTCTCCTGGAAGTCACTAACTTCTCCAGCTACGGTTCCCTGCGCACATCTATTAAGGTGGCCATGTCACCTCTGCTCTGGCCTGATATCCTGCAGCCTGTGCCCCTGGGGGAGCCATGGCACTGGGGAACAGGATGTTCAGATTCAAGGTCTGGTTCCAAGCGATATCAGTGTGTTGGGTGAAGGGAATGAATCACGCACTGCCAAACGCTGCGAGAGAGCCATTCACTTGCCACCTCCACCTCAGGCTAAGCCAAAACTCTGTGCTCAAAGTCATCCTGGGGGGTAAGCATTTTGGGGCACACAGAGGGGTAGGATCCAAGCCTACAGCAAGAGAGGGTATAATGCAACCTAGGTAAAGCGATGGAAAAATAAAATTGGAGTGGCAGTGAAATATATGTTCCCTGGGGGAGAGAACACGTGAGTTTGTGGTCAGCGTGGTGCCACTGCTTGCTGTGAGAACGGAACAGAAGAGGTTAAAACCACTGGTGTCTGCTTATCTCTTGTGCAAACATTGTGGAGGGAGACCCGCAAGGTCGGCACGAGAAGCAGCTGAAGGAGGGAGTCTCACGGCGGCAGGACAGTCCTGCTTTGGCTAAAGAATGCAGAATAAGCAGATAAATGGTTTCAGTACACAATCTTGAAGGCCACAAGGCCCCGAGTGAGACTTTTTTCTCGATTATCCATAAAATGAATATGAAAGTTAACACCCCTGAATGCGATAATGAGCTTAAAGAAGTACCTGCTAACCATAGATGACCATAGTACTCGACTTTCCACCCAAATCATGTTAAACATCACCTCCGGGAGGGGAACGGCTGAGGCTGGGGTATAACGGAGATTGAGGAAGTTCCCCCGGGGGGGAGGGACGAGATTGCAGACCCCAAAGAGGCACCCGACGGGCTGTGCACCTTCTCCCCCACCCAAGACAGGGACGCCTTCCCGGTAAGCAGTGCGACTTCGCCTCCGGGTGAGGAATACCCGGGACAGCATTTTGCTGGCGCTGTCATCACGTATTAGTGCTACTGCGGTAGGCGTAGTTATCAACGGCGATTCCAAACCTTTTGCATCTGCTGCTGTAATAAATTGCCATTTTCAAGGAAAATTTGCTTGCTCCCTTCCTCTCCGGAGTGAGGGGAAGCTGGCTCTCCGAGGGGGCCCCAGCCACTTTCCTTTTCCTGGCCCAGGGTGGGATGTCCAGGCTGGCCTGGCTTCCCGTGAGTCACCAGCAAATCTCAGCTTCCTTCTGCAGGGCCCTGGAACCAGAGCCCTAATTGCAGGGCAAGACTAGCGGAAACAAGCTTATTATTTACAAGGCTAATGAAAATTAATCATGCCTTCCCCTCCCTTTCTTGTGGGAACAGTCATCTTAAAGAAAGCAGATTATAAAAGCATTATGGGCGACTGCTGCGCTGGTTTTCGGCACTAACCAGGAGATTGTGTGTGGGCTGTGGGCTTTGTTTGCAGGTCACCTGAAACTCAAGGGTTAAGAGCACCTAAAAGCGAAGTGCGGCTTGTTGTCCCCCTCCCCATGCAGGCCTCCCCTCTGCTGCTGGCTGAGACGGGGAGCAGATGGAGCCCGCAGCCCCAGCGCTAAGCCAGGCAGGCTGTAAAGCCCTCTGGTGCTTTTCCAGGCAGCTGCTGCTTCTCCCCAAGTCTGGAGCCCTTTAGCATCATCTGCATTCTTGCAAACAGGGAGCAGTGTGAGGCACGGGGCTGGTGCCACCTCAGGGACTCACAGCCCACCCAGCCCAGGAGATGGGGAATTCCCCAGGGTGGCCCAGCAGAGCCCAGTTAGCTCCATGGGTGCAAGCAGGACTCAAGATCCCAGTGGCTCCACGCTCCAGCCTGCTGCCCAGTGCACACACAGACACCGACATGGTGTGCAAAGCCAGCTGGAGGAAAACACGTCAAGGAGTAGTTCATGTTGCATGGGTGTGGGAAACCAGAGCATCCTGTGCCAGCTGGAGCCACTGGTTCGGAAGTGAGTGCTGCTGCCTCTTCTGCAGCAAAAGGATGAACCCCATTAAGGGCAAAAACCACCACCCTCACTCAACCCATCACCATCACTCAAGGGAAACTGAAGCATGGGTAGGGATGGTCAGTCATGGAGACAGGGAGAGACCTCCAGTCTTTTGAACTCTGCCTGGTGCCAGCTCCTGTGGTCCCCACCATGAAAGAGCTCCCAGGGATGTAGCGTTGCCCCCTGTGCTGACCACATCCCCCCTTTTCCAGGCCTGAAGATTTCCACACCTGTGAGCAGCCTCCCTCTTCCTGCGGCAGCACAGGCTGGGAGCTGGAGGAAGGCGAGCAAGGGGCACTGGAAGACCACCCCAGGCCACCCCCAGCCCGCTTCAGGATCAGGCACCCTCCCCTGGATCAGGATCTGGGATGGAGCGAGAAGAGGAGCAGGCTCCAGAGCCAGGCTGAAGGGATGCTTCCTGCCAGGCCTGTCTGGGCCACCCCGAGGGAGCACTGCTGGAGGAGCCTACCCCATAGCTTCCCCAGGCTACCACGGTAATTAACTGTTGCTTTGGAGAAGACAGGAAATGAGCAGGAGGTCAATTTTCAATTTCCCAGATGTGTATAACCAGTTTCTAGCAAGCAGCCTGAAAATAAATCTCCATCAGTCTAGTTATCGCTTAATTAACATCACTAGCTACAACATGTATTCCCCAGCCCAGACAAAGCCGGAGCTCATCCACTATTGATGTACAACGAGATGGAGCTGGGGCTGGGGCATGGCTGGTGGGAATTCTCTAGCCTGAAATTTCAGTCCTGCTGCCCAACACGCTGGACGTGTCCTGCTCAGGCAGGGGAGCTCCGCCACAGCTTCCTTGGTCCTGCTCCGGGACGGGGGTAGCTGCTGTGATCTTTCCGGAGCTGGCTGCTTTTGGGGACGGTTGGCATGGATGACTGAAAGAAATTTGGTGAAACAACTGGAGATTGTTTCCCTTTTGCAGAATTTGGAATAAAGAAGAAAAGAGGGTCCTGTGGGTGTGAAACACTTCACGGAAAGTGGCCACTGTGTCCAAAAGCAGTTTTAACGACACCCAGCCACCAAACACTGGCTGCCAAAGCCCCACGGCCGACGAGTATCGGCCAGTGAAGCAGGGCTGCGGCACGTGGGCGCTGGGGTCTGAGTGCCGCATCCTGCTGGTACCCCTGCGGTGGAAGTGCCGCCCCAGTTGTCCAGATGTGGCGCAGCTGTTGGCTGCCCAGCGCAGACCAGGCTGCTCAGCACCAGCCCTGGGCTCGCAGGGGCAGCAGCCTGGGCAGCCCAAGCCACTCTGAGCACAGAGTCAGAAGAGTCCCTGTCCTCAGCATGTGCACCTACAGGGTGTGCAGAAAGTCAAGCTCTGTTCTTGCATGGGTCCTGTCCCCGGGCTGGTTTAGGGTCTGCTTGCAGCCGAGGTAGGGGAAGGAGGAGGTGGGAGCACCCAGCAACCCAGGCACAGTGGGGCTCAGCTGCAGCACTGCAGTGTCTGGAGCAGGTCACACCATGAAGGGAACATGAGCAACACACTGTCCTGCTACGCTCAGGAAATGTCTGTATCAGCAGTGTCCTCCACTCTTGTTCCAGCCCTCCTTGCCACCATATCTGACCCAAAACACCCCCTTAGGAGTGGGAGCCCAGAGAATATCATTGTCCTACATTTTGGGCATGTCTTATCTCTAGCTCCTGGGAAGGGGGCCCATGGCAGAAATACCTTGGACCAGCTCTCCCAATGTGCCAGACAAAAAGTGCGGGGTCATGTCTCCCACTCAGCCCCTTGTTCCCGTCTGTATGTGACTTCTACAAGAAAGGCAGGCTTAAAGCAAACCAAACCTCTTGAGCTGGACAGCCAAGGAAAGGGGTCAGGAGACCAGACTGACCAGCAGAGCGGGAAGGCTGGCATGTGGAAACCCATCCTCACTGGTGGGAATGACAGCAGGAGGTTCCCTTGGTTTTGGGAGAATTAGAGCCACTTGCCTCGCATCAGCCTAGCTACAGTAAAACATTGACCCCTTTTGTCTGCTGGAGAAATGTCAGATGCCTTTCTGGCCTGAGACATCCGGGGAGGGTTTGCCTCTCCTCCTGTATCCAAAGGGTAGATGTCTCTGCTGAGCTGGTTGGTAGCAAATTCGCTGGCAGGCAATGAAGGAAGCTCCGTACCAGTGAACAGTGCTGCAGTGGACAGTGCTGCCGTCCCCCTTCTCCGGGGGGTCCTGGGCACAGTGCACACCCAGTGAGCTAGCCTGAGCCGGTGGCAACTCCCAGGGCCATGGCAGGCAGCTGCATGACCAGACCCCACCGGAGCTGAACCCTGCTGCTGTCTTCAGCTGGCCAACTCCTCTCTGCTTTTTTATTTACTCCCCCGTGCCGGTTTCTGCTCACAGGCTATCTCCTCACCATGGTTTGCACGGAGAGGTAACGCTATCCCCACCAGGTGACCTAGTGAAGGAAGGGCACGTTGGCTGTTAGCATTAGCCCCAGTGGAAAAACGAAGGAGACAAGACGAAAGAATCCGTTTCTACTCCTGTCATCATCCTGCTTGGCACTTATCTTCAAAGCACCGTACAGACATTAACTAATTAATCCTCCAACACTCCTGGGAGGAAGAGACATATTAACATGACTCTTATTTTAGATGCCTGATAAACACAAAGGATAGATGGGCCAAGAGACACCAGACAGGCAAAACGGCCAGGTCACGCCAGTTACCCCGTTCTTCCCGTTGCACACTGCAGGGTCTGTGAGTCAGAGCATGTGTCCCAGGCAAGTAGCCCGTGTACTCACGAGCTGGAGGGTGGAGAGCAGCGGAGGAGGTGGAGCAGAAGACAGCACAGGGAATGTTGTGGAAATACATGCGAGAGTGTAAAACTCGAGCAGAAAGGGAGGAAGAAGATGAGCCCTGTTGTCTGCACAGACGGACAGACTGCCGTAGAGGCAAATGCTGCAGGATGGGGAGCTCAGCAGCTCCCCTGGAAGAAGAGACAGGCAAGAAGAGGGGCCACATGCAGGGGACATCCCCGAGAGCTGCCCTGGAAAGGAGTGAGATGGAAGCCAAGGTTGATGCTTTGTCAGCTAAAGACCTCCCTCCTCAGCCTGCACGGCCTGACCTTCAGAGCCACCCGTCTCCAGTGGCTTCCCTTCTCCCCTGGAAAACTGCACTGCCACTGCGACAGACACCGGTCTTTGCTGAAGCACACCAGGGTGGCACTGCACGGCGGCGAGCGCAGGGTCTCTTTCGGCTGTTCACCAGGGGAGCTTGCCCCAGGGACGTCTGGCACCCTCAGCAGCTCTCCCTGCAGCAGGAGAGGTCACGGGGGCAGGTGCACTGCCAGAAACCAGGACAAAATAATTTTGAGCTGAGCAGTGCTAAAATGAACATTTTTTTAAAGCACCCTGAAAAGTCAAAGCAATTTTATTTGGGCCCAAGCAAGAGCGTTCCATTCCAGCACTGATGAAATTTTATAAATATCATAAAATCAGACTAAAATGAAAGGAAACTCTGACACTGCTGCTGAGGCATCCTGGAGGAAAGTACTAAGAGCATTTTGATTTTAAAAAAAAATAAAAAAATTTTGATCTGCCCCGTTTGGCAGGTGCCTTCCCCAGAAGAGCTAAAAAAATGAAAAGGTTTTTTTATCAATTATTAAAAAAAAAATAAATCTGCTAAAAAATTCCACTTCGCACAGCTCTGCTGCCTGGTAAAGCACAGGAGCATCCCGAATCGCCCAGTGACAGCGAGGGCTGCCTGAGGCCCAGGCACCCTCCTCCACCACCACTCACGTGGGTGAGACCTCTCCAGCTGGGCACGAAGGAGGTGGCCCGAGGCACACGGGCAGCTGCTGGTGTTGATGCAGAGCGAGGAGATGGGTGACAGGGTGAGAGGAGCTGCCCGGGGCCAGCACCCAGGTGAGGGGACCCCATTTCCCTGCAGGCAGGAGACGGGCAGGCAGCTCTTGCCAGTGCAGCGTGGCGGAGCTGGTGAGCAAATGCTGCAGGAGCTGCTGCTGGCTGCTCCAGGTCACCCACATCTGCACAGCCCTTGTGGGCAGCCAGGCTGGTGTTAGGTCTTTGGGCTCAAAGGGAGGCGGCATTGATCCATGAGGCCAGCAGCAAGGGTTGGGAGAGGAGACAGTGTCAGGAAAGCACAGGCCAGGCTTCTCCAACATCCAAGGCAGGTGGGTGTTTGGAGAACCTTCCAAGTCCTCAAGGCCTCTCCATGACTGTTGAATGCTGAGGGGAACCTCCTGGTCCTTCTAGCCCCTTCTGTCATGCGTGGCTTCAAAAGCAAACGCAGCCGTGCTGTCAGCACCGCCTCTTCTGCCATTTTGTAACAAACAACCCAATTACAGCACAGTAGTTCGAACTGCAATTATCTCTCCTTACTGCTACAATTTATTATTGCTGGAGCATGAGCATCCTGGCACTATGAATTCATGAAGCAGTAACACAATGTGGCCTCTCTGTCCAAGGTCTGAAGACCTCGCAGGAGCAGAGGGACCATTTCTGCTTCCACACCTGGTCCGGTGGGACCTGGGCTGGAGGTTGCCACCCATCTGCACCTGCACTAAGCCCACAGCCTGGGCCAGGATGTTATGTGAAGAAGCCATCATACCCCTCGCTATGGCCAAGTTTAGCCTCACCTCCTAAGCCATGTGGACCAAACACCTTGGCTGTGTGCTGGTTCTTGTAATTTCTGACCACGGCACCCTTTATCCTGCCTGGAACATAATACATAGATCAAGCATCTTAAATCTCGCTCTGGAAGGTTAACTTCTGTCTGCAGTTTCCTATTGTCCCATCTGAAACACAGAGCCCAGAAAGAAATGCAGGTGCTTTAGCAGTGATTTTGAGGGGCCTGGTGTGGGCAGGGAGCCATCTCTCCATTCCTGTTACATGTTGCAGGGGAGAGCTGTAAGGGTCGCCTGGGCAGAGCAGCCCCACTCTCCCTGCAGCACCTCCCCACAGTGCTGGTTTGTGCTTTGGTCTGAATTTCCAGCTTGAACATCTCCAAACATTGCACCATTTCTGCGTCCTTTAGCTGAACTCTTCCTCTTCTCTTCTCTTCTCTTCTCTTCTCTTCTCTTCTCTTCTCTTCTCTTCTCTTCTCTTCTCTTCTCTT
>VWZZ01001064.1:13920-35664 GCA_013399095.1 Psophia crepitans
CCTCTTCCTCCTCTTCCTCTTCCTCTTTTCTTTTTCTTCTCTAGGGTTTACCCAGTAATACATCAATAGACAGCTGCTGCATCCCCTTTCTTTCCCCAACAACCCCAGACAAGCCTGGCATCCTTGGGACTTGCAGTCTACTCCCTTGACATTGGCCTTGCTGGGATCTTGCATTTAATGTTTCCTCTACCTTCATCCTTAAATTCTTCTTGAGATCACAGCATGCCAGGATCCCGCTCCCTGGCNTTTACCCAGTAATACATCAATAGACAGCTGCTGCATCCCCTTTCTTTCCCCAACAACCCCAGACAAGCCTGGCATCCTTGGGACTTGCAGGCTGACTCTACTCCCTTGACATTGGCCTTGCTGGGATCTTGCATTTAATGTTTCCTCTACCTTCATCCTTAAATTCTTCTTGAGATCACAGCATGCCAGGATCCCGCTCCCTGGCCCTGTAAAGTGCGACCTGCATAGAGTGCTCCTTGCAGACGGCTGTTAGAAAGGACATTGGCTGCAATGAAACCTCCGTGCCAAGCGATGCAGATCCATCTGTGGAACTGTGCCGTGTTTGCCACTGGGGCTGGTGGGGGACCGGCCCCCCTGCCGACAGCCGGTGCTGCTCCCTGTTCTCTATGTCTCACCTCCTGGGCTTCTCCAGCCTAACCGTTTCAGGGGATCACCAGGGGTCTGGGATCTCCAAAGTCAAGCCAAGGCCCTGCTGTTTTCTCAGGAGTTGAGTTCAGGTGGACCAGTCCAATCGCATCACAGAGAGACTTGCCTGCTGTGCTTGAAATTATAGCTGCTAAATTTTTAAACACAGCAGCATACGAAGGCCAAAAACAGATCAGAAGCTCTTCCCACTCGTCTGCCCACAGGTCTGGAAAGACAACAGTCCATCTGCATAAGCACCTTACAGTCTCTTCAAGGAGTTTATCTGGGCATGGCTACGTCTAGGTCTGGGAGGCTCAACTCCACAAGGCTGGAGGAAACCTGCCGCTGAGCAGGCTGTTTTTGGGGTAGACCTGGACCCATCTCACACAGACACAGATGCACTTGCCAGAAGAATATGTTTTTTTTCTGGTCCCTCTGCATACAGAGACAGATTCCAGTATAATTAGTTCCTGTTCCTCCAAGGGGCCCAGCACCAATCAAGCACTAATTGAAGGTTGCAGGTCAGCTGCCAATAGCTCAGAGACACCTCGCTATTTCTTCTGCTGTCTTTCCTACAACGGCCTTGGATCTGATTGCCCTCAGCTCTCCCTGCCTGGAGAGCTTTGCTCCACCAGGAACTGTGCAGGCATTCAGCTACAGAGAGCAGATCCGTGAATGTGGGACCTCAACACCTCGTCTTGCCTTTGCCTCTGCTGAGCCAGTGACAGAGGTTAGCTCCTTGCCACTCCAACTCAGAGAGGCCAGAGGACAAGAAAGGGAGGGAAGTCACTGAATTTACGGGGTAGACAGCATTCTGCAAGCTGAGCTGACTGCTCTCCCTGCTCCAGGCAGAACTGACCCAAAGATCAAAAACCAAAGTGATGGGTCACAAGGACTCTGTTCACCTGGGATGGGCCGGGAGCTTGAAGAAATCTGAGGGGTCCTTGAAGTCACTTTTGGGGTTGGAAATCTCCAGATGGGGATCTCCAGATTAGACAGTGGGACCAAAGATGCCGTTTGGGGGTGACACCAGAACCCCTGACAAGGAACTCCCCATTTTCAGGGTACCTGGGCTCAGTATTGGATCTCTGGGGTCTTGCTGTGTCTGGCGAATGTCCCAAATATGAGCATCTGCAGAGCCCAGTGAAAGGCAAGTCCTGTTGTCCCCAGACAGCATCAACAGCCAGTGCAGGGGCGCTCCCGATCGAACTGCTGGCCAGATATACAACGGTCCCAGAGCAGCACCGAGTGATGGCCAGACATTGCTTACCACCCGTTTACACCCTTCATCCCCCCATCAGTCCACCTTGGCCTCCGGGGGCCTTTCTTGTAAGGAAATAGAGGCACGGGCGTGGGAGAAAGGAGGTGAGCTGACTCAGCCTGCCCTCCCACCAGACCCACGCCCAGCGCTGCCTCGTGCCTGCGGGAACGTAACCCCTTCCCCCACCACCCGCTGCCTGCAGGTGGATCGCCCCCGGCTATGCTTTCTCCCCGTGTCCTCTGGCACCTGCACCCTCTGGCCATGATTCTCCAAGTGCCTGACTTGCACCGTATTCATGCGAGTGCTGTTTGTTGTTAGAGAAGAAAAAGCAGCGTTTCTGGCCATGACGACTACCGCAGGGCCCTGCGCGCCGTCTGCCCCAGGCACACCGGTAACCCGTGTCGGTGCAAGCTGCAGCTCTCCCTCCAGCTCGCTGTACACGTTCAGCTGGCTGCGGTGTGCGATGGGGCAGCCCGAGCCTGCGGCCCCATGGGGAACACTCCTGCGCCCCACAAGCACAGCGGTGCTGTCAGGGATGGAGAAAGAAGTGGCAGAAAGGGTGGGAACCACAGGCCTAACGAAGAGGCACCTTCTGTAGAAAATCATTTAGGGGGATGCTATAGGGCATCAGCATGCCCCAGTGCAAGCCGGAGCAAGGCTCTGTCCCGTGTGTGAGCCTTGTGCTCTGCAGAGGGGCACAAAGTTCCCCATGGCTGTGTCCCCACCATCCCCACGCTCCAACCCAGTCCCGAACCTCAGACGTCGGTGCCCACCTCCAGCTCCCAGGGAGGGGAATGGCCTCAGCTCAAGAGATGCACCCACCCGTGGGCATGGTGCGGAGGGGATGTGCACGGGGAGGGTTTTGGGGAGGCGTGGGGAACACCAAGAGGCTGAGCTTAAACTACAGCAGCAGAGTTCACCGGTCTGCACTCAGCAGGTGCAGGCACTGCTCGGACAGAGGGAAGGCAGCGAGGAGCCAAAGCAAAGGGGCTCAGCGGAGGCCGGCAGTAAAAAGGGGAATAACAAGGGCAGCGGCAAGTCACAGAGGCATTCACTTTGTGACTCACACTCAACTGACAAAACAAGATGGGCCAAGGGCCGAGGAGGACCAGCCCTGACGGGACATGCCTTGGCAAGCATGAGGTGGGGAGCTCCCATGCATGGCGGGGGCTCGTGCTTGACTGGCTGCTGGGTGAGCTGCTCCGGGGGCGCTGGCTCTCCTTGCCGAGGGGCAGCTGGAGAAGACCCCACTGGGGCCAGGCTCTGATGCCACCACCAGTACAGCAGGCAGTTTGGCCTTAACAAAGCTGAGGGCAGGACGAGGGAAGGATGTCCTCTGAGGAAGCTCCACCGGCCCAGTGCCAGCTCTGCTGGGCAGGCTGGCCACGGCACGGGCATGCCTGAGGGAGGCCGGTCGGAGTGCTGCCAGCCCCACTACCCACCCTCCACTGCCCAAATCATGGCTGGGAGACAGCAGCCCCCACACACACCGCTCCCCGCTCCTGGCTGCCCCATGCACCCATGGAGTGAGCTGCCACCCAGCCCAGCGGCCGCACTCAGCCCCACGCTGCCCCAGTGCCCCTGGGGCTGCACAGAGGATGCTGGCAGGACCTGTCCAGCATCCGGCAACAGACACCACCCGGCCAGAGCCACACGTACCTGGGGGGTCCACCAAGGCCTCCCGCTCTTCCTCCTCACCGGCCGCAGCCCTCCCGCTCCCCTCGGCAGCTCGGCGGTTGCTACGGAAGGACCGTTGCCAGGAGATGAGGCGCTGGATCCGCTGGATCCCTGCGGCAGGCATCCCGCCCAGCCCCACCGGCCGGCGGCAGCAGGGACAGGGCTGGCGGCCACCCCCGCGCTGCCCTGGCGGCAACCAGCTCGCAGGCATCAGGCGAGCACGGCAGCGCCGGCCGGTCTGGCAGGAGCAGCAGCGAGTGCCGCCCCGCGCAGAGCGTGTGAACACAAGCCGGCAACACCCAGAGGGGGATGGAGATGGGAGCGACCTGCCGCAGGGCCGGCGCGAAGCCCAGGGCTCCCCACCCCCCCCATAGCATCGTCCCCTGGAGATCAGGACAACACTCGGCCCAACTTGGCGATGGTCACGCACGCAGCTGCGTGGCACCTCTCTTGCCTACACCAGACCAGGTCTCACAGCAGCCTTGCCAGGCTGTTCTGTGCTTTCGCATCCCGCCAAACCTCTGCCTTACGCGGTGCTGGAGCCGCCGTGCAGCCCCGCTCCCGGAAAGCGCGCTCCTTGCTCTGACCAGAGCCACTTCTGGGCTGCACGGCTGCTCGCGTGGAAACGGGGCTGTCCTCTTGCTCTGCCCTTGTTGGATGGCCCTGGGAGAAACCCCAGCTAATGGCAGGAGCCCAGGGAGGGAGAAGAAAACCTGATCCTGCTTGCAGGGACCCAGATTAACAGAAAGTGCTTTTTTTTCCCCCGTGAGGTTAGATCTTAACTCTCTGGTCTGGTGCAGCACGGGAGTGCCCCAGCAGGTACTAGAAGGGGAAAGAGAAGGATGAAAACGAGCAAGGTGGGTGGACAGCCCTTTCCAGGGGCAGCTAGCCACCAGGTGACCAACGCTGTGCTTAACTCTTCTGGCTGCCCGAGAAGTTCCTTGCCAAAACAGAGTGTGATGAAACCTTAATTCCTGCCTGTTTCTAAAGAAAAATCCAAGCAGAAAGGACATCTAACACTGACTGCAAGCAAACAGGCTCCAAGCACCCAAGAGCCTTTTGAGGGAGCTGCAGGCTTTCCTTTCTAACAGGTCACTTTTTAGCAGCTTGGTCCCATTCTTGCCATTTCCTAATACGAAGCACACACACGCTCAGTGGTGAGGGGGGTGTGCTGCAGCTGCTGTCCCCGGGCGCCAGCCAGACCCACGGACCCATTGCAGTCTCCCTGTGTCCCCCATGCAAGGCACAGCCATGGGAAGGGGGCTCTGCAGCAGCTCCCCTCTGCTCTCACCAGCCGTGTTCCGTCTGGGAGGAGACACAGGAAAATGAGAGCCTTTCCCAGAGTGGCCTGTGGTTCAGAGGTCTCCATCAAGGACTTTGGGTGGCTAGAGTCACCCATGTACTCTGCTCAGCTCAGCACCCGGCTCTGGGTGCCTGTCTGGCAGCACTGCCTCAAGCAAACAGCTCAGAACGACCATCTCCTGCTCACAGAGGGGGGAACTGAGGCCCACCAGCACACCAGACATGCTTTGCAGGGCTGCAGCTAGACGTCTGACTGTGCCGCTCTCCCACTGCCCCTGTTTGGTTGAGTAACTCAACTGTTGCCCCAGAAAGGCAGAAAATTCTGCTGCAGTCTGTTGTACAGCAAGAAACAGAAAAAAACCAAGTCTACCAGAATGCTCATCCTAACATGCAGCTGTAGGGTCCCCCAACATTGTGTCTGTGAACCCCCCCGCTGGCTCCCCAGCAGGCCCTGCAGAGCCATGCATGTCCGCAGGTCACCATGGAGCAGAGACGACAGCAAATCTGGGAGGCTGAGGAAAGCCCAGGTTCTGCAACAGAAAAGGATCTGAGTGCTGCCTACATCAGAAGAGCAACCCAGAGAGGGGATACCCGCAGACCACTGCAGACTGCGGATCCCGCCGTGCTTTGGGAACGCCATGCCCTGGGACGAGCACTGGTCCCCGGCATGGCAGCCCCACGCTCTCCAGGCGGCACCAGCCCGCGGCAGTCAGCCTGGCATGCTGCTCTGGTCTGGAGGTCAGGGCACAGCCACCCACCAGGTACAGCTGGAGCAGCGCCAGCAGGAGAGCCATCGCTCCGGGCTGCAGATGTCATGAATGCCTCAAAAAGGACCACATCTGACATGGTGGCCCTTCAGCTCTAAAAGTCTCATTCTGGGTCATTTATTTCCTTGTTTCTGAGACATAAAACCAGACAGGACAGGCGGGCAGCTGTGCTGGGCTTGTGTGCCCCACAGACATCTGTGACCAGGGCCAGGGCAGCTACCACCAGCTGACTCCCTGCTGATCTCCCCGTACTGGCTCCCCAGGGGTTAATGCCCTGCAAGAGCTGACAAGTCTTTGGGAACAGCAGCCATCAGAGAGCCCCCGGCCACGCTGACACCACACGACAGCCCTGATGGGGACCCAGCAGCCTGAAAGCAGTTCTCAAGAACTTTTCTTCACCACTGGGTGAAGGAGACCTGGCTGAGCTGAAGCTCGGAGAGCAGAGGCGTTGCACACAGGAGAGACCGTGACTGTCCTGCCACGCACACAGCTCCGTACAGGGCAGTCCCTCTCCAAACCCTGCAGCGCTGATGACCGCAGTCCCAGGAACAACTCCCCGCTGCAGCCCAGAGCAAGGAGGCCGTCACTGTGTAAATCATGGGAAATATATGTAGCCCCTCACACCCAGCCTGTCTTGGGAGTTCAGTGAGATGATCCCTCTTTGGGTGCTTGGGCACAGCCTCAGCAGAGTGACTCACGAATGCTGGACTGTGGCTCCGGTTCATCCTCTCGGGGCCGTGGCAGAAGGCTCCCTGGCAGTGCTGCTACCCAGGGCTTTGCCACATCTGGCTTTCAGCATCCTGTGCACATCCCAACCTCCCAGGACACCAAGGCCTCAGGAGCTCACTGTGGAGCTATCTCTTCCACTCAGGCAAATCTGCCCCCAGTGTCCGGGGGCTCAGACTTCACCCCAGTGCAGAGTGCCTGCGACATCCCATTCCCTGCACGCAGGACGTCTGCTCCTGACCACAAGGCTAGCATGACCTGCGTGCCTACAAACCTGACATTGATCTTTCTGAGCCAGGAGATCAGCCAGGTATTAAGTGAGGCCTTCAGCCAAACCACAGCGTACAGGATGTAATATTAATGGAGAGCCACGGAGACAAACACTCGCTCGGTCTCAAAGAGACGCAGAGACCAAGACGGAAGGCGATTACTGGAAACAGCCCTGAGCTTCCTGCGAACAGGGCAGGGACACACACACTCGCTGAGACAAACCTGAGACACAAACTCCTTGCAGGAGAAGGAGACTATAGCCCGCCAAAGCTCTTTTACCCAAAATTTATAGCAGAAGTGTCTCAAAACCCCCTCAACACTTGCCTGCAGAACTGGGATTCACAGCTACAATTCACACTGCTGCATACCTGCTCTCGTAAGCAGATCCTCAAGCCCTCCTTCCACCACTGTCCCTAACGCACCTCACCTCCTTCCTTCAGAAAAATGTAAAGAACAAACCAACCGGCAGCAAACATCTTTTTTTTGCTTGCAAATCCTGTTTTGCAAAGCCAAGCCTGCCGCCGCCGGGTGACGGGGTAACTGGCCCCCATCCCTGCAGCCCTGGGGCCGCTTCGGCCTGGGCAGGCTCCCACCCGGCCTGGGGAGGTGTGAGGCAGGTGTGGGGCCGTTGTGCCGCACAGCAGTTTGCACTGGAGCCTGCAGGAGCCCCTCTGGGTCTCCGTGGGCTGCGCAGCTTCCCCCCGCCCCACACGAAGGCAGGAGCCTCTCGGGCAGCCAAGGCTGCACAGGCTGCAGGGCCACTTCGCCCTTCCGCAGGCAAATTTCCGAAGCTTTTGCCCCGGCTCAGAGCTCAGCAGCCAATTTACTCATTCACACACACACAGCACCTGGCCAACTCACGTGAACTTCTCAGCTCACGGTATCTGGTGTGGGCTTCACGCGCTGCAGCTCCAGGAGCCATGGGCTTGCCTGAGAACCCAGCTTGCTGTCCTGTATTTTGAGTAGCAAAGCTCTGGCCTTCTGATTGCAGCGGTACGACAGCATGCCAAGTCGCTTGAAAAATCAGAACGAAGCAAATAAATCTCAGCATGTGGTGTTTTCAAAATCTTCAATCTCTGGTTTTCTAGCAAGCCAAACGTGACATCCGAACATCCAACATTTGATTGTCCTGGTCTCCCATGTATGGAAATGCAAGGTGTTTCTAAAGCCACTCCGGTGTCTCTCTGCAGGCCTCCTCCTGCAGTCCCACAGAGCACAGGAAACCTGGGGCCACGGGCTGCTCTGTGTCAGTGAGGATGGAGGAAGCCAGGGCTAACCCCAGGCAGCGCTACAGGCTGGGAGCGGGGTGGCTGGAAAGCTCTACAGAGGAAAAGGACCTGGGGGTGTTGGTTGATGCTCACCTGGACAGGAGCCGGCAGTGTGCCCAGGTGGCCAAGAAGGCCAACGGCATCCTGGCTTGTATCAGGGATGGGGTGGCCAGCAGGAGCAGGGAGGTGATTGTCCCCCTGTGCTCAGCCCTGGTGAGGCCGCACCTCGAGTGCTGTGTCCAGTTTTGGGCCACCACAAGAAAGACATCGAGGCCCTGGAGTGTGTCCAGAGAAGGGCAATGAAGCTGGTGAAGGGGCTGGAGCACAGGTCTGATGAGGAGCGGCTGAAGGAACTGGGGTTGTTTAGTCTGGAGAAGAGGAGGCTCAGGGCAGACCTTATTGCCCTCTACAACTACCTGAAAGGGAGTTGTGGTGAGCTGGGGGTCGGCCTCTTCTCGCAGATAACTAGTGACAGGACAAGGGGGAACGGCTGCAAGTTGGGCCAGGGGAGGTTCAGGTTGGAGATGAGGAGAAATTTCTTCTGGGAAAGGGTGGTCAGGCCTTGGAACGGGTTGCCCAGGGAGGTGGGGGAGTCACCGTCCCTGGGGGTGTTTAAGGACAGGTTGGATGTGGTACTTAGGGACATGGTTTGGTGGGTAATAGGTGGTAGGGGGACCGTTGGACTAGATGATCCTGGAGGTCTCTTCCAACCTTAATGATTCTATGACTCTGTGTTTCTATGATAACACGGGGCCTTGGGGAGGACACAGGCTCCTGGGCGTGCTGGGGCGGGGGCTCAGGCCCTCACATGCTTTCCTGTGTGCCTCTCGCTACTGAAAAAATGGAGGGAGCTACAGGCACGTTAGGTGGGTCAGCCCTGACCTGAGTGTCCTCAGGGATGGATCCTACTGGTGGTGGGGTGACTTTCACCCCAGCCAGCTGCCATCGGGACCCCTCCTTCAGCTCCTCACCCTCGCATGCACCCCAGACACTCCTGATCACGCAGACGCTCATGCCCATGCTCCCCATGGCCTCTTCCAAAGTCCAGTCACTCTCAAGAGTAGTGTTGGTAAGGTATTATGCTCCGTTATTGAGGTTACGGGATTGCCTCTCGCCTTCCAAACATGCACATGCATACACACATGTGCCAACACGCACACATACACATGGGCAGATGCTGACATGACTCCCCAGGTCGTGACACGACCAGCCAGAGTTGCTGAAAGGACCCAACAGAAGGAGCAAAGAAGAGGGAGACAAATTCATCAAGGACACCCCAGGAGTGCTCAGGGGACAGCAGCAAGCTGGGGACAAACAGGATTGCAGGGCCCCTGAAGGAAGAGCTCCCTGGGATCTCCTCTCCATCTCCAGAGCTCTCCTTGCACGCGCCAACGGGCTTCAGAGGCTGGTGTGTGGTGACATGGGATGCTTTCATGAACCTCACCCATGTGAGCAGCTTAGCTGCTCTTCTAACCTTGGCACCAGCCTTGTGCCGGCATCGCCAGTGCCCTGTGTGTCGGGCCGGGTGGCCTCTGTGCACCCTGCCCAGAGGAGGGGACGGTCCCTCCCCACCAGAGTGAGGCAGGAGGGGGCACAAGGTCCTGGCAGGGCACTGTCCCCCGGGGCTGCCAGCACCCCACCAGCCTGACGCAGCCAGGCGGAGCTGGGCTGGCAGCGTGAAGGGCCATGCGCAGGTGTCGATGCCTCTCTGTGCCACCCGGTATTTTTGGTGATGTGGATGCTGAAGGGTCAGGCCTTCTTCCAGGGATGTTTCCATGCTCGGGCTCCAGAGATCGACCTCTCCGAATCCCTGATAAGTCACTTAAGCCTCCTGGTGCCTCAGTTCCCCATCTGTAAAGCCAGGCTTATGATATTTCCTGTCCGTCTTACCCGGATAGCTCGTAAGCCATTTGGGACTGGAAAAGTCTCTGAATATGAATCTGTCTGGCTCGCACAGTGGGGCCTTGGGCTCGTTAGGCACTAATGTGATCGTCTGCGCTGTGTCTAGTGAGGAGAAACGCGGTGCTGTGGGTACTCGTTCCTGCGCTCAGAGACGGGAGTTTAGCGCGGATGACACAACGCGTGTTCCCAGGGCTGCCGTGTCGTTCCAGAGCGCACTCCCATGTCATGAGCGTGGTGGTCTCAGCTCAGGCATTCACAGACGCCAGTTTATCTCGCCCTGTTATTTGACAACAGACTCTTTGCTGAGGGGGCAGGGCAGGGCACAAATAACCTTCAGAGACAGGGCTGCTGTGGTGCTTGTGTGTTCACACATATTTACGCTGTACAGAAGCACAACACCTCAAATGAGAGTTCGGCCCACCTAAAGCTGTGATGAACATCCCTTTTTCACACTTTCCTTGCTGCATCCCTGTGCCTGTCCCTCAAGGATGGCTGTGTAAGGACGATGCAAATAAACAGAGTGACCAGAAGAAATGGGGCAGCGCCGACCTCAGCTAACCCTTGGACACCCCTAAACCATCACGGCTGAGCAATCACACCTTTGCCGCTGTGGCAATCTCCCCATGGGGATTCAGCAGAAGAAACTCTCCAGAAAGGTGTGCACACTAAGGGGACAGCCACACACAGCACCCAGGGCTTCCTGGCGTGGCCCTGGGGGAAGTTTTGGGATGGAACCAGGGAATTTTGGGACTGCACAAAGAAGGAGAGAAGGGCCAAAGGTGGGAAAGGGACGGATCCAGGTAGAACAGGGAGAAACAAGCATGTTGTCTGTCCTGCCTTATTTTCCTGTGTGGTGCATCCTTGTGATCCAGATGATAGAATCACAGGATCTCAGAATCTCCCGAGTTGGAAGGGACCCATAAGGAGTCCAACTCCTGGCCCCACACAGGCCCAGCCCCATCACAGCAGATGCCTGAGAGCGTTGGCCAGACGCTGCTTGAACTCAGCCCAGCTCGGGGCGGTGACCACTGCCCTGGGGAGCCTGTGCCAGGGCCCCACCACCCTCTGGGGGAAGAACCTTCTCCTGATCCCCACCCTAACCCTCCCCTGGGGCAGCTCCAGGCCGTTCCCTGGGGTCCTGTCGCTGGGCCCCAGAGGGAGGAGATCAGCGCCTGCCCCTTGGTTCCCCCTCGGGAGGAAGCTGGAGGCCCCATGAGCTCTGCCCTCAGCCTCCTCTTCTCCAGGCTGAACTAGCCCGGGGCCTTCAGCCTCTCCTCACACGCCTGCCCCTCCAGACCCTTCCCCACCTTTGTTGCCCAGTGAACTTCAGTCCCGACTAGCCAGTGAGTACAACAGGCAGTGCTGGAGTCAGATCCCAGGGAGACTGAGGTCTGGGTGATGGGTGCCGAGGAGACTCCTGAAGGGTTTTTTCCCTGGGCGGTGAGCCTCAGGAGTCAGATGGGGCTGTTCGTGCTACCTATGGATCCTGGGTCCCACGTGGGTCTGGCTCAGCCTTGCTGCTGGCAGGACCTGGCAACAGTGGTAGGAAGTGATTCTTTATCTCGACCAGATCCCTGGGACCTTCAGTTCACAGGACTGAACTCCCCTAAACAGTCCTGGCCAAGGACATGCTTAGAAATAACATCTGGGACAGGACAGTCTGAGAATCCTGTTAATTGCTTGGTGGCTCTGTGGTTTCTTTGCTTGCTGCACCTGAGTAAGTACAGCTCAAGAGCGTCATTGTCAAAGTTGCAGCCGGGATGCAGGTCTGGCCCTGAAAGCGTGCCAGGAGAGCTGCTTTTGGCACCTGAAGCTATGTGTTAATAGTAAGATGATAATATATTGAGCCCTACCTAGATCTGTCTTTGAAACTATTTATCATCAGGGCATTTTGTGCTGCTGGCTGGTAAGTGTAATGTACCGCCAGGCAGGATGAGCTGACTTATCGTCAGAAACACCTCCGGAGACAGGACAACATCAGGATGCCAAAGCACACCAGCCTAAAATGGCTTCCGACCATCGCTGCTTGCACTTCTGCACACTGCGCTGCCCCTGTAGGAGCTGACGTGGCCATCCCACCGCGTTCGAGTAGCTCATAACCCTCGTAAGATTTTTCTCTCTCAGCTCTTCCATGGGGCAGGGATGTTCCACCCTTGCTTTACCCGGGTTTAGCAGTACGTGGCTCATTCAAGATTCGGTGAGAAGCATGCGACAGACTTGGGAGGGCAAATGGTGGGAGATGCAGGCAAAGGCACTTAATTTGGCTGTGGCACTAATTAATGTAGCGCCTCTGGGGAAACGTGATCAGCAAAAACACTCTTCACAACGAGCGAGCACCAAAGCCACCCTACTCATACCACTTGGGGACATGCTCTGTCTCCAGGACAGGCTGTGTCATGGCCCCTTGTGCACCCCAGGGCATCCCACTCTAAAAGCATCATTTGACCCATTGGAAGGCATGTTTGGAAGCATTTTTCTTGCCACCAAGAAGACAAAATAGTGTTTTGGTGGAGAGGCCATGTGCTCATCAGAGGTCCCTGGTCTCCTCCACCTCAGAGAGGGATGAAGAGCAGAACCAGGCAGGGGAAGGAAAAGCGCTGGGCAGAGGCGCGATGTTTGTCCTGTCAGCTGCCTTGGTGTCCCGTCCATCTGTGCTTACCTGAGAGCAGCTGCTAATGTCATGCATGGCCAAAAAGGGAGTCGGAAGCACAAGGAGTGTGGAAGAGTGCAGGGGGCAAAGATGCACTGACGCGTGCTGCCCTTTAGCCTCCTTCCACCTCCCTGGGCAGCAGCAGCACAGCCACAGCAAGTCCTCCCAGCGTTGAGGCCCTCCGCTGGAGGCCACCGAGATCCCCCATCAGCTGAAGTGGTTGGTGTTGGACGTGGAGACAGTGAAGTGACAGGGCCAGGGAGATTGAACTCAGTGAAGGCCCATGAGTATCTTTCCTGGGCGGGGAACACGGCATCCCTCTGAGAGCCCAGCTCCACAAGCTGGTGTGGTCCTGCCATGGGGCTCAGCGCTGGCTGGGAGCCTCTATGGTCCCAGCTCAGGCTCCTCCCTACTCCAGAGCCGCACTGGTGCCAGCTTTAACTCAGCAAGCTGTTGGGACTCAGGTGAACTTAGCTCACACGAGGGTTGGTGTCACCATGACCCAGGAGCTACTGGAAGCCCAATTTGTACATTAAACCTTCCTTTGCTTTGAGGTCTCTCTGCAGGGCGCAGCAGCGAGGCAGCAGACCAGTCACCCTCTGCGTAAGCACCCGACTCCCAGCTCTGGTGCCTACAAAGCCTCTGCCTTCATGGGGAGCTGAAAGTGCTCAGCATCCCTCAGGATGTGCCTTGAGGACTCTCCTGCAGTTGGACCAATTGCCCGAATTGGGAGAAGGGTTTGAATCTGCAAATCCGGCCCCCAAAGACAGAGGCATGGCTGCCTGCAGCTGCATCTCTCTGCAGGACAGGGCACTGAGGGTGAAGCTGCCTGTTCTGCCTGCGCTGCAACAGAAGAGGCAGGGGGCTGAATGCTCCAAGCACAGGAGAAATTTGGGTCCATGAGCATAAACACCCCCACCCACATAACAACAAAGCCCTGAGCCACAAGACCTCTGCTGATTTCCTACCTGCAGAAAATAACCCCAGAGGACAGGCAGCACCCAGCCTAACCAGGATTTAATTTGCTCTTGACAATCCAGAAGGTAATTATATTACTGGGTACCTGGCTTTTCATTAAGGCCCCGTGCAGATGTTACCTTTCTGGAGCTGACATAAATGTGCTCGTTTGTCTTCATCAAAGCAGCACACACCCCCCCGCTGCCTCCCTGGTGACCTGGCGCAGCACCGGCGCCGTGCCCCTTGGCGAAGCCGCAATCGCCGGCACTTGCAGGGTCCCTTATTGCCCTGGAAGGGTACAAGGACCTGGGGAGGAGGTTCTCTGTGGTCACTGCCATCAGCCTTGTCCCTGTCACCGGTCTATCCCTGCCGTCATCCCCAGCACTGCCATCATCCCTGTCCCTGCCATCAGCCCCAGTTCCTCCGTCAGCCCCCAGCTTTGCCCCCAGTATGGCTAGCACAGACCAGGCAGGGCATTTCGCTGCCCTGCAGACAAGGACTGGCACCTCCGGGCCAGTTCTGTTGGGGAGCCAGGGAGCCTGGTTGAGGGGAGGCCATGATGCCCGCCCCAGCACCAGCGATGGCCCTCATCCCGGTGCCCAGCCAGCCTCACGCTGCCCACCCAGCCCTTCGCCCCAGCAGGGCTGGGGACATTTCCCCCACCGTCACTGCAGGCTGAGCAAGCACAGTCTGCTCCCGGGGTCCCATCGCTGCTGCAGCACGGGGTGGGCTCCAGCCTGCCGGCAGCAGACCCTGCCTGGCCAGCTGGTACGTGAGCAATGCAGGCGATCCCTTGGCCGTGTCTGAGAAACGAAGGACCAGCATCCTCAAAAGTACAGGCAGCACGAGGGGATGGCAGCAGAGTCTGATTCTACCTTTAGAACGTGGGATCCCTTGGTCTGCTGGGGAATGGGGAGCAGGAGTGGGATGGGAGCAGGCCACGACACGGCAGGGCTGGGCACGATGGGAAGCCACAGACCGAGCACCACGCAGCCTCCTGGTGTCTGTGTAATTTTCATACAGAAACGCACAGAGCAAGTTTGTGGCACTGCCAGTCCTACATAACCCCACACTCTTCCTTGGCTTAAAAACCCCTCTTCCTGTAGAAAATACTTTTCTGGCAGCAAACGTCACTGGATCCTGGTTAAAGTGCCCGACCTCTGGAGAAGAGCGGTGCAGACGGGAGTCTGGTGCGCAGGCTGAGCTAACACAGCTGGGGGAGGCTCCCAGCAGCTCTCCAGAGCGGAGTGGCCCAGCTTGCAAGTCAGGAGGAAAGTCAGGCCCTAGATGACAGACCTCTGGCTGAGATGCATTGCCTGGATGAGGCAGTATTTCTTCCCTCTGCCATCATTTAATCTACTGCTTGGGGGTGGTTGTGCAGGGAAAGAGGGACTCGGTGGCTCAGAGGGCTGTGATGTGTGTGGCACAGCGTGTCTTCTGCCTGCTTGGCAAGGGAGAGGAGAGGGGCAGAGCTCCGTGGACCAGGCAGCCTTCATTCAGTCCCTCTCAGCAGTCATTCACGAGTGCAGAGATGTGATGAGAGAGCATGTGCAGCTCGCTGGCACCCCGCTGTGTCACAGCCCTGCAGCTGTGAGCCCTGGTCCCTCCCCTCCCTCCACCCTGCAAGGGCTGGGACACGTCCCAGCGCTGCCCGTCCATCCTCTGGGCTTTGCAGGACCTGCTGTCGAGACAGTGCAGGGGATGCTCTTCTCCACGCTAGCAGTATTCCCGGAGCATTGCACTGATCCTGCACCCCTGCTAGTCACACGCTCCTCCTCTGCCTTGGAGCAGTGCTCAGCCTGGCCCCTCACACCGGGATCCTCAGCCGCACGCCGTGCCATCAGCTCAGCATTGGTAGTGCCAAGAATGTCACCACCGCTGTCGTGCCACCAGATCGCAGGAATCCTAATCCTGACCCAGTCACGGATCTATCGCCATGCTCCTGGGTGCCGATACTCCCTGTGCCACCTTAGCGTGGCATGGATGGAGCAAACAAATGGGAAAGTCCCTCCAGCCACCTCAGGCCTAACATCCTCCTGAGGCTGCGGGATTGATCCACTGGGGGTTTGGCCACCAGCACAAATTTTCCCAGTGTTGATGATTCCTTTCAAAGTCCCACTTAGCTGGTCCTGAAACCACCCCCTCCTCAATAACCTCTGGTTTGCTTCATCACTGGGCGCAACAGGTTCAAACCAATGGTGCTGAGCTCCACGTGGGGTTCTGTTGGGCGTTGCTTTTGTGGACCAGAAACAAGGGCTCACTTCAAGCTCTTTAACACCCAGCCCTCATTTACCTTCTTCACATGTTCTCCCGACTATTCCTGCTCACCTCTGGCTACTTTATCATGATGACCAACCTCCCACAAGCTGGAGCTGTGCTTTAACCTTCAGCCTTAGAAAACCAAGCTGTCAGGCTCATGGAGGTGCATGGTTTTCTTAGACATCTTCTATCTGGGACCTGGGTTGGGAGGTGCTAGGCTAAGTAGGTAAATATTGGCAAGACCCTCCAGATGCCATGAGATCAGGACAGTCTGACTCCTTGACACAACAAGGTCAACAGTGGGGGGACACGAACTGCTAGCCCTGCTTCAAGAGAGGCATGTTTTCTGCTTCACCCTGCCTCCTACCCCCTGCATCCAGGACAGAGCGACTCCTTTGCCTGCTGGAGCGCAAGGCTGGCCCTGCAGCAGTGCCGGCACGCTCTGCGAACACCTCTGCTCCCACCACTCACCTCGTTTTCCCCTCTCCAACTCAGCAGAGCGCTTGCCTGCATGCTCAAAGACTTTTATCTTGAATTTGGCAGAATGTGCCCAGAAAGTTTGGAGTGGGTTGGAATCCTTTGGGAGCAGCGTGGGAATGCAGCGCAATAGCACACTGAAGTGTGTCCCCTTCCAGCAACCCAGAAGGGGACAGTCCGTACCCCTGAGGATGGCACGCATGACCTGAACCAAGGTCACTGTGAGTCACATCACACCTTGTACGGAGTTTTATCCGGGACTGCAGCACTCCACTAACTCACAGCAGTAGCAACACAAGGGCCTGTGTAGGGAAGAGGAACCAAACCCATGTTGTGTGAGCTGCAGCAGGGACTGCTGGAAGGTCAGGTCCTCAGGTACTGTGAGACCTGCAGAAGATAATGACACCTCACTTGCTTTCTACGAGGCAGCTATGAATGCTTTTAGCTGCCCCATCAATCTTGTCAGAGGAGCAGGAGCGGTGTGGAGGCTGTCAGGGTTCTGCCGGATCGGGGACCAGCCTTTCTCTCCAAGCACGTGTGCGGGGAGGCTGGCAGGACATGCCTGCCCTGGGCAATGGCGTGTGTGCTGCTGCAGACCAAGAGTACTGGTTATGTAGACATCTGATGGAAGCAGGGACCCCTGAAGGACTTTCTGAGCCTAAAAGTCATCGGCGCGTCACCAGGACCCCCGGGGCCAGGCTGCCTGCTGGGGCTCCAGCCAGGGACCTGCACGGGTGTGTTAGTGACACTGCTCTGCTACTAACGGCTTGATTCTATCACTGCTAAAGCTTCCTTAATAAAAGGTCTTCTGATGAATATTGGTTGTGATCTGTCTCTCCCGCAGCTCAATCCCCACGGGAGCCCACACCAGCGGCAGGATGGGGCAGGGCCAGCTCCCAGCTAGGTTTCCCTGTGCCACCACCGGCTGGGGGCAGCGGAAAGGGCTTTGCCCCCTGTGTGCAGCAACCGCTGGCCTTGGGCTCCAGCACTCTCCAGCTGGTTTATTTTTTTATCCCTCAGTCTCAGGACTCAGGGCAAAGCCAGCTCAAGGCAGGACTCCCATGGGGACAGAACGTAGCACGCCACGTCCCACGTAGGGGCCGGAAGGGAGACCAGGGCACCGCTGGTGAATCATTCCCACAGTGTGGGCAAGCTGCTCTGGGAGTCTCCTGAAGCAACAGGGATGACAACAGTTCCCCTGGGTGGCCGAGGGGCTCCTTCCCTGAGGCTCCCCAGCCCCTGCAGACAGCTGTCAGCTCCAGCTCACTGCTTGGCTGCGCTGGGACCGTATCCAGCTCCGTGCTTGAGGGCCCTGTCTGCTGAGCCATCCCCTGGATGCCACCTTGTTCCTGCCAACTCCATGGGTCAAAGTGTGTTTACAGTCACCTTCTGGAGATGTGCTTGGACCAGGCTGCGCTGAAAAGGCATGCACTCTGCAGCTTCAGGGCCACGAAAGCTTGCAAACCCCTGATCCTGTACAGGAGCAGCTCCAGGGACATCTGCTGACATTCAGAACCACCGGCTCAGATTCACGAGGTCTAAATTTACATAGAGTTTGCAGCAGGGAGCTTGGAGACCTCTGTTTGTTCTTGCAAATGGGAATTAAACACCCCCACTCCCCCCACCCCCCGATTTAACTGTAGTCTTTCCACATTCACAGCGGTGACCAACCAACCAACTTGCTCCTTGCCTATGAACACACCTTGTTCCAGTGACCTACCTGGCTGGCCCAAAATACAGCCCTGCTTGTTCCATTAAGAGCCAACCTCCCTGCTGGTTTCAGCGTGAGGAGAAGTGAGCGTGTGTCCTGGTTTTGCTGGGATGGAATCAGAGAACTGATTTTCTGCACAGAAAAGCTGCGTTTCAGAGCAGACTGCAGCGCTTGGGAGAACCAAGCTGATCAGACACTCTGACGCAGCTCCTGGCCAGCCATGGGGTGCAGGTCCCACAGCGACCAAGGGCTGGAGCAGTGTGAGACAGCCGGGTGCGGAAGCTGAGGGGGTGACAGCCAGGGCACTGCCCGAGCTGCCAGCAGAAGGATTCCATCCCATAACCGTCACGCTCCCTGTACATTAGGGGATGCTCTGGGCCGACCCTCTCCCTGTGGTGGCTCCGTCCCTGGGGGGTCTCGCTCGTCACCCTGCCCCTGACCCCCCTCTGTGCCCCCACCCTGCCCTGCCGGGTGCGGTGCCTGTCCCGTTCTGGCTGGGGCTGCGCTGCTCGCTGGGTGGCACCAGCACCCACTGCTGGGGGGCAGCTCACCAGCCCCGTGTCGGCTGGGTGTCACCTCCTCGGGTTTAGACTGTGTTGGGGGTGGCATTGGGGTTTTTACCCTTTTATTAAATCTGTTTCTACTTAAAGCAAAACCAAAACCCCAACTGCCCCAACTGCGGCAGCGTGCCAGCGGTGCCGCACGATGGAGGCGTTGGCAAGCACGGAGCAGCTCCGCGGTGCTGGGGTCGCTGGCTCAGCCCTCTGCCCCGGGTGCAGAGCCTTACCCTGCCGGACAGGGCAGTGGTGCAGCACAGGGGTGCTGCAGGAACAGCTCTGCAGACCTAAAAATAACTCCTGCCCCTGTCCCACAGTGTACTCACACCTTTTCCCAGCGCCAGACCTGCTAATTGCTCACACAGCCAAAGCGACTGTGAGAGGAGATGGCAGACAGGTGTAACTGCCTGGGAATGAAGATTGAGCCGCCGAGCTCGGAGGCTCTCGCAGAAGCCTGGTGGTGTCTCAGAATCACAGAATCATTTATGTTGGAAAAGACCTTTAAGATCAAGTCTAACCATTAACCCAGCATTGCCAAGGCCACTACTAAACCATGTCCCCAAGCACCACATCTGCTTGTCTTTAGAAGACCTGCAGGGATGGTGACTCCACCACTTTTGCGCAGTGGCATGTGGGGTGGCACAGCACGGTGTCTCTGCAGCCTGCTCACCTCACCGACAGCGGTGCAGGCAGTGTGTGCTGCATTTATCGGTTTTTGCCGTTAGGACAATTCAGAGGGACTGTGACAGGCTGGAGAGGNGAGCCCTTGGAGCCCCTGGCAGTGCCTGCAGGGGCTGCAGGAAAGCTGGAGAGGGGCTGGTTGCAGGGCAGGGGGGGCCAGGCCAAGGGGAAGGGCCTGAAGCTGCAGGAGGGGAGCTGGAGCTGAGCTGGGAGGCAGCAATCCTTCCCTGGGAGGGTGCTGAGGCCCTGGCACAGGGTGCCCCGAGAAGCTGTGGCTGCCCCTGGCTCCCTGGCAGTGCCCAAGGCCAGGTTGGATGGGGCTTTGGGCAGCCTGGGCTGGTGGGGGTGTCCCTGCCCATGGCAGGGGGTGGCACTAGATGATCTTTGAGCTCCCTTCCCACCCAGACCAGCCTGGGGTTCTCTGATTATATGACAATACTCTGCTGTGTGTGAATGAATGGGGTGTGCCACTGCTGTGGATCACCAAATAGCGTTACACGACACAGCTAATCAACGCCTGCTTCAGCAACTCAGACAATGCACTATTTTTGTCTTGCTGTATATGGGTGGGAATTTCATCCCAGGTGATTTCTCACAGGAACTTTGAAGGTCTCCTACACAAATCCACCTAGCAATCACATCAGTAAGACCCAGAGATCTTCCTGGCCTTCAGCAAATGGCCCACTAAACCTTTGCCCTGGGTTGTACATACATCAGCTGCAGCAAGGGAAATGACCGATAAGGAGAAAGGAGACACTGTAGCTTGTGCTTTCTCGCAGTGTTTCACCCCAAAAGACAGTGAAGGATGAGAACATCACCTGGAAGCTCTTGGGGAGATACACAACTAGTAAACAGTAAAGGAAACAATCACCTATGGCCCTCCCAAGACCTCTTTCCTCACCAGTTTCTTGTCAAACGCAAGCTCATTCTTCCTTTTTGGGCGCTGTAAAATGCAAGTACTAACTGAGAAGTGGGAGAGAGGCCTGGCAACGCAGGCCGATTGCTGCTCTCTAGCTCAGTCTGGTTTGTCTGAGCACGCTGAGCATTGCCTGGCAATAGCTTGTCAGTAACTGAGCTTGGCCACTTCACCGATTCGCTCCTGAGTGGGGCAAAGGAGCCTTCTGCGCCTCACCGGGTGCTCCCAGAGGCACCGGCCCCCCCAGGGGTGCCCACACGCTGCCTTTCACCCTGCCCGGTGGCTCTGAGCCATGTGGCTGCTGCAGCTGGGTCTCCATTAGGAGCGAAAATAACTCTCCTCATGGCAAGAAACGTTCTGTTGATCACCCCTGCAGAGCTTTAGCAGCTGCTGGCAGAGGCAAGGAGACACGGGGAGGCACGTAGAGAGGCCCCAACTGCTCGTGTCTTGCAAAGCTCCGCGCCGGCCATGGGGGTTGCTGCAGCATGTGGGCCCGCTGGTGCAGTCAGAT
Source organism: Psophia crepitans (assembly GCA_013399095.1). Taxonomy (NCBI): domain Eukaryota; kingdom Metazoa; phylum Chordata; class Aves; order Gruiformes; family Psophiidae; genus Psophia; species Psophia crepitans. The sequence goes on from VWZZ01001064.1 coordinate 34,464, forward strand.
GTGGACCGAACTCGGCAGGCAAAGGGGCACCAGCCTGAGCCTGGGTTTAAGGCTGCCTCCTCCATCGTAGCCGTACGCCTCAATTTGGCTTATTCGGCATTGCCAATTTTGCCATTTGCCATTTTTGCACTTGGCTTTGCTTTTGTGTGAGGAACCTCTACAACATCATCTGTTTGCTTGCCGCAGTCCCCGGGGAATTTAAATTCAGCCAACTGCAGGCGTCCTTTCCTTAAGAGGTCCTACTTTGCCTGCTGCCAGTGGGGCACAGGTCGGCGTGCCTTCCTCCCCCCTGCTTGCTTTCCCATCTCTGCAGTTTGTCTCTGCAGCAGTACAGCCACTTCTGTGGCCGGGCAGGTCATTCGGGCAGGGCCTGCCATGGACAAGGCATCTGGGGGCTTTTTCAGGCTGCAGTTGGATGAGTGCAGTGAGTCTGCTGACTCCTGGAAGCTGCTGAGTTCCCAAAACTCCCTGCGATCCGTTAGGTCAGCAGTGTCTGCGCTGGCGAGCATCTGGCGCAGGGGGAGATCTTCAAATTAGCTAGTGGTCAGGCACTCTCTTCACCGTCCTCCTGCGCTCCCAGAGCACTGTCATGACTCATGATACTATATATATTTATATATATAAATTTGGAATCAAAGACCCACCAAGTCATTAAAAATCTGCTTTTCCTGCACGGCCCCGAGTTTGCTGGTGCTCCTGCTGCTCTCACGTGTGAATGCTGAAGCATTCTCCCAGCCCTGCTTTGCCAGCACTGGAGGAGGGAAAGTGTGATTTCCAAGAACGATAGATCTGTGAAAACCTCTGACAGCCTGGGGGACAGCGCGGTACCCAGGGCCCTTCCAGGGGTGGATGCTGCAAGTGACTCGGATGAGATGCAAGGGAGGATGCGGAGACCCCCTGCCCAAATGCAGGCAGGACCCCTTCCACCCCACTGCCTCGCCCTCTGCCTCCCCCAGCCCTAGGAGAGGATGGGTCTCGTCACCCCCTCCCAGCCCTGCAGATGGGTCTCCAGATGAGGTGGCCACCTGAAATGTCACCTCTGTCCTGGCCTGCCATTTACTCTTGTGGGGGAGTCCACCGCAGCACTTGAAAACAATACTAAACTGGAAGGAGCTGTTGATTCCATCGAGGGTGGAGAGGCCTCGCAGAGAGATCTGGACAGACCAGAGACCCAGGCAGTCACCAACCACATGAAGTTTAA
>VWZZ01001064.1:35821-48206 GCA_013399095.1 Psophia crepitans
ACAAAGGTGGGGAAGGGTCTGGAGGGGAAGGCGAGTGAGGAGAGGCTGAAGGCCCTGGGCTGGTTCAGCCTGGAGAAGAGGAGGCTGAGGGCAGAGCTCATGGGGCCTCCAGCTTCCTCCCGAGGGGCAGCCAAGGGGCAGGCGCTGATCTCCTCCCTCTGGGGCCCAGCGACAGAACCCCAGGGAACGGCCTGGAGCTGCCCCAGGGGAGGGTTAGGGTGGGGATCAGGAGAAGGTTCTTCCCCCAGAGGGTGGTGGGGCCCTGGCACAGGCTCCCCAGGGCAGTGGTCACCGCCCCGAGCTGGGCTGAGTTCAAGCAGCGTCTGGCCAACGCTCTCAGTCATCTGCTGTGATGGGGCTGGGCCTGTGTGGGGCCAGGGGTTGGGCTGGGGGGCCTGGGGGGGCCCTTCCAGCTCGGGAGATTCCGTGTTTCTATGATTCTATGAAATTTTGTAGTTCAGTGCTGCTCCAGGAGGTCAGCGCTCTGAGACATGTGCTCCCACCTCTTTGCTCTGAATTGTGTCTTGGGTATATTCACGTGACCTGCGGTGCAGGGCACTTAATGGCTTCCAAAGCAGCTGCTTTATCTGAGAGCAGCCTGCTGGATCACAGCACTGTCCCCCTTAGGCCAGAGCAGGGTTTTGTGAACCTTCGTTCTACGCTGGTCAGCACTCAGCCTGCTAAGCACATCCTGGGGCGTCCTGGGGGCCCCCCACCTTTGTGTAGCACAGGGACCCAGCAACCTGCAGGATCATTCTTTCAGAACTGAAATTTTACTCCTCTACCTGAAACAACCAAAAAGAAGAAGTAGGAAAAAAACCAACTTTTTTTCCCTATTATTTGGGTCTCCCAAATAGTGCAGCACCAGAAATAACAGCACCCTTTTTGTTCCTGTAAGATCTCATGGGAACCCTTTACGGTGACCAGTAAACTGTACCTAAACCAACCTCAGTACCTTTGCTTCAGGTGCCAAGGCTGGTGGGCCCTCAGAGCACCCTCCCGACGTACAGGAGCGGCTGAGCATTCATTTATCTTTTCATTGGGTTAAGATCCTGAGGATATTATCTGAGCCCACTGAAAGGAGCAACTTGTATTCAATTTTACCACCCTGTTTTGAAGTTGAAATACTTTGGCCAAGTTTTCCCCATTTTAGTCGTTAATTGTACTAATTTTCATAGACCCTTGGATAAATTTTCAGGGAATAGCTTTGTAAGTGTCTTGGCCATCTTTGTGGGAAATGAGGTTTTCTGAACTGATAAACATTTAGAAGGCGGCAAAGAAAGAGAAAGAAATAAAAAGAAAGAAGAAATCTATCACCGATGGGAAGCCCGTGTTCAAGTTATACATAATATATTATTCTGCCACACGCAATTTATCTTCTGCCACATGCCACTGTAGCATATGGCATATGTATAAAATAGGGAAACGCAGAACTAGGGAAAGGCTGAGCTCCGGCAGGTTACCACTTCTGACGGGGCTGTTTTTATTTCTTTACTGCACCTGCTGCAGTGCCGCCTGCGGCAGGACCTTGCCGGGCTCTCTCCTTCACCACGTCGCGCACACGGGGTCAGGAGCTGGTTCCTGCTCAGGGAACGAGCAGGAAGGAAGGTACCAAGGGTGAAACAGTGGGTAGAGGCAGCACAGGGGAGATCTGGGGCTGTGCTGGGGTCGCCATGTAGGCGACAGAGCTGCCAACAGTCTATCCAAACAGAAATCCCGTCTAAACTCGAAGAGCAAACCACAGTGACCCAACCGCTAACACTCGGCAGCTTCGCAGCCAAATAACTTGGGGTGCTTCTGGCTTGTGACACCTGGGCTTGGCAGACTGTGTCCTTGTGGACATCTGCAGTAGATGAAAGAGGGCTTGGTCTCTCTGGGATGACACTGCCCAGACACCGCCAGCTACCCGCATTGCTCTCCTTAGACAACACAACTTCTCTCATCAGCATCGTCGTTTCAGGCTTTTTGCTCTCACTTCCCCACGCCGCAGAGGCTGCCTTAGCGAGCCCTCCGCAGTGCCACTGCACACAGCCTTTGACGAGATGATCACGGAGGGACGCCAGCCCTTCTCGGGGAAGCTTTTCCACGAGGATCTCAGGAACACCATTCTCAGCACCGCGCTTCGCGGATTCACAGCTCAGCTCCTGATGCTGCTGGAGACTGGCATCACGAGGCTTGTTTGTTTCCTGGCATGTTATTCGCTGACTTTATTTTCCAGCCAAGAGAGCTTAGCAAATAATAATAAGAAAGGATGAATGGGATGGCATGGAATGATTAACCAGGATTTTTCGAAGCCGGGCCAGCCGTCTGGATTGCCAGCAGCACAGGCACTTCGCAAACAACTGACTGTACTGCACGCCCTATCCTCCGCTGGAGGGGCAGCCGTTCCTGCAGCCGTTTGCCCCTAAGTACATCCCTCGGCACGATCACCTACACCATCGAGCAGCACAATGAAGCTGTGTTTTCACAAATGGTCTGCCCTTCTTCTGTTGTCCTCGTCAAGTTTTTGATCTCCTTACAGCAGAAGCTCCTAGATTTATTCCTGCTCTCTGAATGCATTGCCACGACAGTTGGGATTTGGTGCTGTTATAATCTTTCCGGACTATAAAAAACAAGTCATGTCTTTCGATAGCATATGGTTCTCCCTTTACAACAACAGACACCAGAACTTTCAATTAAGTTTCTGGAAGCAGCGCTGCAACACACATGACTCATTTCAAAAGTGCACTAACAAGTGAAATGATCCCATTTTTTGCCAGATCTTCGCTCATCAGGAAACAAACAGTATCTGATGTCTTTCTTTCTTTATACATTGACGAAAACAACACCCTTCTCCGTCGACACTGAGCTTGGGTAGAAATCGTCCAGCTAAATATTATAATATTTGATAATAGTCCTGCCAGCACAGAGATGAGTCATTTAATGTAATGTGCTGCTCCCTGAAGATTGCTTTCCAGCACAGCAAACAATTAGCTAGTTCATTCATCCCAGCTTGAGAATGGTAGATAGTTACAGGACCACGGGTACTCTCCTAACAGGAGCTGATTTATCAACAATCGTAGCTGTTGCTCCTGTAATTAATCGTATGCCATTTCCCTCCGCTGACACTCCACTGCCAGTTCCGAACCCTTTTTTTCTTAATACTCAGAATGGCATAAAAATAATTTTGATTTCCGGTCAGTGACATGGAAATGATCAGGCAAGATCAAGCCGTGATTCACAGGCTCCGCTCTCCAGCACTCCTCAAACACTGCCCTTCGCTCCCGCGGGGCAGAGCAGAGGTGCCCCAGCCACCAGCCCTGGCCCAGCCCGCGGTGGCCATGGGCCAGCAGAGCATTGCTGCTGCGATGCTACCGAGCGGGTGCCCACATAGAATCACAGGATCACAGAACCTCCCGAGCTGGCAGGGCCCCCCCAGGCCCCCCAGCCCAACCCCTGGCCCCACACAGGCCCAGCCCCATCACAGCAGATGGCTGAGAGCGTTGGCCAGACGCTGCTTGAACTCAGCCCAGCTCGGGGCAGTGACCACTGCCCTGGGGAGCCTGTGCCAGGGCCCCACCACCCTCTGGGGGAAGAACCTGCTCCTGATGCCCACCCTAACCCTCCCCTGGGGCAGCTCCAGGCCGTTCCCTGGGGTTCTGTCGCTGGGCCCCAGAGGGAGGAGATCAGCGCCTGCCCCTTGGCTCCCCCACACCAGCCCATGCACACACGTCTGCTTCCTCCCATGGCTGTCCCAAGGGAGCACTGGCTCAGCCCCAGTGTGCCTGTGGCAGGAGCAAACCCCTGAGCGCCTCCCTCCCTGGGTCTCGATGAGGAGTAAAAACAGGGGGAGCATCCTTGTCCCTGACGCAGGTGGGCAAGTGGGCACCAGAGGAAAGTTTATTTGTCCAAGGTCCTGCGGTGAGCAAAAACCTTGTCTGATCTAGTGGGAGCTGGGATTCCCAACAAGAGGCTTTAGGAGCTGGAGGTGGGAAGCAATTGCTAACCACTCCAGCACATCTGCCTGCTGCTCCGCTCTCACTCCTCACGGCTATTATTTTTCTGACTCAGCAATCCTGCAGTACTCAGGCACAGCCAAGGCTTCCAGCGCCGGCAGGGCTGCTGTCCCCCGACCCCCAGCCCTGGGGCAGGCACAGCATCCCTCCACTGGGATCTGCTTCCCAGCTGCTTGTGGCACCGTGCACCCCTGGCTAGTTCAAACCCGGAGCTGCCAGCCCAGCCTCTGGGTTTTGCAGGACCTGCCCTCAGACATTGTTCAGGAGCACATTAGACACTTGTATTCTCCAGATCACAGCAGCAAATGGCAGAGCCCTGGCAGCGAGTGTTTCTTTATCTCACATCCTTGCAAAAAACACAGCTCCTGGGATTTTTCTCCCTCCAGACTTGGGCTTCAACTAGAGATTTATTTTACTGTGTGTTCTTTGCTATAGTTATTGCCAGTGTGAAGACAGTGACCTCAGCACCCAGACAAATGAATACAGCAAGGAGTCCATCAGCAGCATCCTTATAATTACCACCCAAATATGTGCCATGGAAACCAGGGGAAAGGGGAGATGCCCAGGTAGGGACGGGAGGGACCACCTCCAGTGCTCCGAGGGCAGGACCACGTGGGTCTCGTTGGCTGTAAGGAGCCGTCCCGCTGCTGCCGAGCGCTGGCTGAGCCATCCCGCTGTCCGTGCGGGCTGTCCACCCTCCAGGGAGAGGGCATGCCCACACAGTTACCGTTACTGCTTTTGGGGTAACCCCTGTCCCCACAGACGTGCTACCACGTGGGATGGAGCAGGGACACCTCTGACACATCCCCCTGGTCACCACAGATACACACCTGCGGCTCCATCTTTACAGCCCAGGGGCTGCGCGAGCTGCCCGGGGAAGCAGCCTGAGCCCTGCCTGGGACGTGAGAGGCTGCTGCGGCTCTGGGTCACTTCACAGATGGCACTGGCTCATTGCCTGTTCCTGCTGTGGTGTCTGTGGAGCAGCTCCATGCGTCCCTCTGTGAAGGACAGGTATCCACCCTTCTCCTTGGCCAGCCCATGCCAGTAGGTAAGAGCAGGTGTCCCAGCCACCCCCCAGCCGTGTGGCCCAACCATCCCACTTCCCAGCACAGGCAGAGGGCTTTTACCATGCCCCAGGCTTGACTTTGCTCCCATTTACCGATGGTGATGATCTTCAGGGAATGGGGGCCTGGACAGATCCCAACCATTTGTGCTTCCACGCTTCCCACTGCACCACAGCCCTCAGGGCTGGGACCGACATGCTGCGGCCTCGGTGCCCAGCGCCATCCGTCCCAGGCTCTGGCGGCGTGGCACGGACACGGCGCAGGTGGCACCTCACTTCGGCATTTCTGGGGCAGTTTTCCAGTTGGTGCCATCACCCTCGCCTGGAAGAGTGACTCAGTCCTGACAAATGAGTCAAGGCAGTTCCTCATTGCTTTGCAAGAGCTGGGGAGCTTTCCTTGCAGGAGATGCCCAGTCATGGCCCCCCCCACCATGTTCAGCCTTCAGCTCCCTCATCCCAGACCCAACACAACCCTCCTGAAGCTCAGTAATTGGGACAAGGACCTTCGGCCTGACCCACTGGCTGCCCTCCTCTCTCTCAGCCCCCTAATATTTCTGCAAATGCCTCCAGGAAGGCGCCGCACTGTGATAAGGGCAAGGCGATGTCCTCCTACAGGGTGCCCTGACCAAGGGAGAGCATCTGGTGTCGAGAGACTAAACCTAGTTGTTTCTGTTAAATACCAGGTGAAAAGCTTTGGCCAAAAATGGGGAGGGGAGGTTCAGTTTGAAAAGCATGTTATTGTTTTTAAGTGACTACAGTTGTGGCAGGGGTGCCGGACAGCTGCTCTTTTCCTTTTCACCATTAAACACCCTGTTTTGAAACTGCGAGGGTTTGGGCTTTGGCATTGAAACCCCACAAATTAAAAGAAAATGATCATAAGCAGGAGGATCAGATAGTGCCCAGGGGCATGAGGGTCTTCAGTTCCCACCAGATTAAACACTTCAGAGTGGGATTTTTTGGTTTTACTCGGTTGAGAAGCGTAACTTTTTCTGTTTAGGTCCAAACCAAAGCAATTCCCTCTCTGCCGCTCAGGGCTGCCCCAGGAAATCCCGCACTCAACCTCAACTTGTTGAAAGCAACATCCGAACGGACTGTTCACCCAAACCCCGACGGATTCGGATCCTTCCGAATGTGCTTAATTTAAGCATTTGAACCGATTCAGTACTACCCTTGTATCTCTTCATGAGCGCAACACCTTCTGCCTCTTTCTGGATTGATCCCCTGCAGCTCCAGATAACTTAATCTCCAGCCAGAAAAACCTCGCAGAAGATGCAGAATCTGCTGGACGGTGTGTTTCCCCAGACATAACTGCGCCACTCGTGTGTAAGGAAAGGTGGTGGTGAGGAGCTCATCTGGGGCAGGGTGAGCGTGGCCCTTGGCAGGATCCAAGGCTCAGTGCCTGGCTGGAGAGGAGGAGAGCCAAGAGAAGCCCCACCATAGGGCTGCTCTGACCCAACACACGCTGACTGCCAAATACGCCAGCAAAACCCCGCTCCCCTCACCCTGCACGTTAGAAATATTGACCATTAGCACTGGATAAATGGGAAGGAACTGATATCAGCTCTGAGACAATCCTCAGACCAGAGGAGGGACAGAATTAACCAGCTTATTATTATTATTTAATGCCTATATTGTGAGAACAGATGAATAATGCGTTTGCGAGGCTCCGCATGCAAGGCTGTTACGAAGCTTAATTCATTAGGGCTTGTAAAGTGACTTGAACTCGTGAGATGAAAGGTGCCCTCTGAGTGCCAAGCACTATTATGGTTCCAGTACTGCGGATCTTTAATAAGGATATTGAACGACTCCTCTGAGCCAGCACATTGCTTTTTAACTTCTTTATGGCTGTTTTTACAAGCGCTATCCTAGAGAGCCAAAAAAATAAAAACTTGCAAGGAAAAAGAAAAAAACCCTACCGTAACAGTGCACAGGTACTGTACGTACTGTACTGCACCGCAGTACGACGTACCTGCCGAGTCTCCTTCCCGCAGGGCGAGGCAGAGGGGAGCAAGGCACAACCACCTGCCTCGGCGATGGATGGAGGCGGGTGGACGTGGGCTACCGGTGCCACGTGCTGCCGGCCAGGGGATGCCAGTCTTCAGGGTCTGCCACCAGCCCTGCTGTAGCAACTGAGAGCTGTGACAGCTCTGGGGCATCACTGGATGGCTGCTGAGAGGGGCAAGTGGGGAGAGAGGACTGTCACAGTGGATGTTGGGGACTGCTGGTGAGGTTTCGGATTTGCCTGCAGGCTCCCGACCAAGCTGCCTGCCTTGCTCTCCACGCTGTTGAGTTTGGCCGATGCATGGGGAGGTGGCAGTGGGGGGCCACCCGCCTGCTGTCCACCCATCCATGACAGCCTGCTCTCACCTCCTCTGACTAACAGCCTGATGATGGGGGGAGTGGCAGACGCCTGATTTTCCCCCAACATGCTCAGGCCATGCCAGGAGCCGTGTCCCTCCCGTGCCTTCCCAGCGCAGCTCTGCCTGGCCACACAGCCTGTTGGTGGAGATGGGTTCCCCCACGGAGCCGGTGATGGGGCTGGCTCTTACCAGGCTCCCAGGGCCTCAGAAGCACAGGCCAGCTGAACGACTTCCCAGCAGACATGCTCACATCCCAGTTTGTTTCCTCTAGACCCCTCCTGGCTCGCTCTCTGCCAACGCAAGCGCTGTCAGCCCTCCTGCTCTGCTCGCTGGTGAGCAGATTTATGCTAGCTGACATGCTTTCCTTCCCTGTGCACTGAGTGGACTTTCATGGACTCCCTCTATGGAGATTTCATGACAACATCATTTCTCTTCTCAGTGCAGCCCCTTGCTCCATGACAAAGCCACTATAACTCAGCCAGGTTCCGCCGAGCTGAGGCACCATGGCCTGCACATACCCTCTGTGGAAAGCCTGATCCCTTCACATTCATCTTCCTACACCTTTCGTCAGCTTACCTCACTTATCAGGTAAGAAACCGTGGCCATGAGTCCACGGGAAACTCTTCCCTGACTTAGCAAGGTGGGAAGATCTTTCCCTATCTGAAGTCCCACCTATGGCATCTCTAATTGCTGCTGCATTTCCCATAAACCTTGATGGGTTTAAAAAAAAAAAAGAAAAAAAAAGAAAAAGAGCTTTGTAAATTTTCCCACTCGGAGGAGAGCAGAAAGTGTGGACAAAGCATGCTGAACACCGCGCGGCATCATACGGCAAACACCAGCTCCAAATGACCAGGAAAGCGGCAACGTCTTTCATCAAGGGGAAAAATGAACCCTCCAAAGAGAAAGCCGTGACCTGCTCATCTGCCCGCCTCTCTTCCTTCTTCAAATGTTGCTGCAACCAGCAAAACTCTCTCATTATCTACAGAGGCAGCTTTCACAAATTGCTCAACAAGGCACGCAGAGCGCGGCAAGGGTCTGGCTGGCTGGTGCTCGGCTGCCGCGTGGCTTGGCACGCCGGGGGTGCGAGAGCTGGGGAACCAGCCGTGGCCTTGCCTCTGCTGGGGCTCCAGTGGAGTAAAGGAGTCATCATTTGCTTTAATTATTCCAAAGCCTCTTTACTTGGAGGAAAATAAAATATTTATCAGAGACTCGTGGCTTTGGCAAAGGAGATTAAACTCAGATTAAATTTTTAGATGCCTGTAAAATTTAATTGGCATTAGTGTAGGACAGTTTCTATCTCTGAAAACTAAAAGAGCTTTTCTGACCAGTGCTGGCCTGACCTTTGGAGAGCTGTCCCTTTCCAGCGCCCTCAGGGGTGCCCAGGGACCAGCCTGGGCTGGTGCCCCTGTACCCCCAGGCTCCCATCCTGGTCTGACAGCACCGACCACCTTCGATCCGGCCGTGCTGCCGGCAGACACAGCCTTCTCACCGTGTCTGGGAAGAACTTGGCAACTGTGACCCACTCAGGCACCAGTGAGGTCGGATCTGCTTGGGAGAAGATGGAGCTGGTCAGCACTGGTTGGTCGTGCCCATCTCAGCAGGTCTGGGATTCAGGCCCAGCTGCAAAGCCCATCTCCAGCTCTGATCCCACCACCTGATCGCGATGGCAGATCCTCACAGCTGCTCAGGATGTGCCTTTGAAGGGGCCTGATCCCAGCAGACGTCTCTAACTTCCCTCATTTTTTTGCACGGACACAGCCCTCGCAGCTTTCATTTTGTGATGGCCAGTAAGCTGTCCTCTCCTAGTGCCCATTGACAGGCCAAGGGGAATGGGGTTAAACTAAGAGAGGGGAGCTGGAGCTGAGCTGGGAGGCAGCAATCCTTCCCTGGGAGGGCGCTGAGGCCCTGGCACAGGGTGCCCCGAGAAGCTGTGGCTGCCCCTGGCTCCCTGGCAGTGCCCAAGGCCAGGTTGGATGGGGCTTTGGGCAGCCTGGGCTGGTGGGGGGTGTCCCTGCCCATGGCAGGGGGTGGCACTGGGTGGGCTGGGAGCTCCCTGCCCACCCAAACCAGCCTGGGATTCTGTCATTATCTACCGAAATTCATTCCTTCCCCAAGTCTGACCCTGGCTCAGCCCCTGCCCTGGCAATGTCCTTCCCGAACAAGGTGCCCCGGCCGATGTGCACCCCAGGACAGATGAACTTCCTCCAGACAGCCACAAAACAGCGCGCCAGGATGGTGTGCACGCCCACAGGGCAAGGAGACCAGCAAGGCGCACCCATGGCAACTGTACACACTGGGGAGAAGCTGGGACACCCCCCCCCCCCCCCCCCACTAATAAGCAAAACNNNTTATAATGGCTAAATTGCTAATTATCCTTTGCCAGTCTTGCAGAAAAGCTGTTCTCCCTCTCTCGCGTGCAGAGCAGTACGCGCTCTTGCTCTCTCGCTTTTCAAAGGGAAGTTTTATGTCTGAATAAAAGCAAAGGACAGTTAAACTGCGCCTTTCAAGGGGATGGAGACCAGTTGTCCTGCTCAGGGCTTTTCCCTTCAGGCAGCGGTTTGGCCGATGCTGTGTTTGCGGGGCCATGCCCTGCAGACACCCGGGGCTCACTTTGCCCTGCCCGGATGTTTGAGCACTCAGCAGAGGCAGGAATCGAGCTGCCCAGGCTCCTGCTCCTTGCTGTTACGCTGTACAGCTCCTGTGGATGCCGACAGCTTTACAAGAGCTCGGGAAACAAGATTTCACTTTGCTCTTATCCCTGGATAAGATATCTACTCACAAGTGCCAGGGAAGGAAATCTAGAGAGGTTGAACCACAACCTTGAAATCCAGAGAGCTGGACTCAGGTCTGGCACGGCAGGAACAACCCAGCAGCCAAGAGAAACTCCCACCACTGAGATCTGAATAAACCCAATGAGTTTTAAAACCTCTCCCAGCTCCTCCTCACTGTCCTCTGCTCCTGCGGCAGCTCTTAGGTTTCCAAACGTGCACGTGCTACCCCAGTTCTCTGCCTTCCCCAGATTTAATGGGTTCCTTTTCCAGCCAGCCTCGCCTATGCAAAGAGCGGGTTTTTCAGTTCAGGATTAATCTCCCCAGCTCCAGCCTTCCCAAAGGCTTACACAGACATTAGAGAGGTAACTCTTTGCTTTCCGGCAGGCAGAAAGCCTCTCTGGCATCACCTGACTGAATTAAACAGAGGCATCAAAAGAACCTGTCCAATTCGATGTGACCAGACGGCGAGTGGAAGTCAGGGAGGACTGAGGCAGAGCAAAGACTCAGGCTGCTGCTGCGGCAGATTTAAAAGAGGACAAATCCCGCGGAGATTTTCCCCTTCAAGGGAAAAGAGGATGAAAGCCCAAGGGTTCAAGCAGTCCGGAATACTCAGGATGCCACCGAAGGCAGGGCTGTGTGGCCGACGGGCACTCGCTGCCCGGGCCGTCACGGCGGCGCGTTTCCCACCAGAGGCGCTCAGACCCGCCTCACCTCAAACGCGGCAGGTCCCTGCCGGCCCGGGGTCAGTGCTGGCTTATGCAAGAGGCACCGATGGGAGACGTGATGTGCTTGGTGCCTCGCTGGAGAGCCGAGGCAAGTGGGGACAGGGCCTGCAGGGCTCCCTGGGACCCTGCGAGTGCTCTGCTGGCCGTGGTGGACATGTGGCCCGCTCCCATGCACATGCTTCATTTCCACTCGACACATTTCAGCTCAACACAACTCTCCAGGCACAAGCACGCTTGATTCCCTTCCCGAACCAGGGCCACACTCCTGACGGACCATCAGCCTGCGGGTAGGTTAGATATGCAACGTGAAACTGCAGTGAATCCATAAAGCAGACTGCCTTGATGTAAAATGTGAACTTACATGAATATAAATCAGGCAGGCTCTGATACACAAGGTTGCTATGACAGGGATACTTCAGAGTGTTTCAGTTAATTAGGACTTAATTAACTTTAACGCCTCAAAAAACTCTACAAGCCATACAAGCTGGTCTGTATGTTGTCACTCATGGGTCCCCACCTGTTTAGGCAGCTCGCCCCAGCCAATTTTTGCTGAAAGGGAAGCTGCAAAGTGGAATGCATTATTAACTCGACCTCTATAATCCGCTCATCACGTCTCATGAGATGCTTTTTAATATCAAGCCTTCCAAGATGAAACATATGGAGATGCCAGGGATGAAAGAGAGACTGTAACACAGCGGAGTTTCAAGTGACTCTGAGATCACCGGCGGCTGGCGAAGGCTGGAAGGGGCACGGTGCGATGTGGGGGACAGCTGGGAGAGCCCAGGGCATGGCAGGGTGCTCAGCGCTTGGGCAGGGGAAACCAGCCCCTTCCACCAGGCTGGTGCACGGTCCACAGATGTCCCTGCCAGGCTGGGAGGTGCAGGCAGGACCACTTGGAGATGGGCAGTCTGAGCCTTTTCAGGGCTCTGGCACTGAAACAGGGCACGGGGAGGGGGTTGGGTGCTGGCTGGGGCCCCCCGACCTTGTGGGAGCTGTGGGATCCCCAGAGCAGGAGGGTGGCTCCCAACCACAGCCTGGCACTGTAATGCTGAGACCCCGACTTTTCAGACTCCCGCTGCACTGGCTGAAGCCACACAGCCTGATTCTATGATCATACGGTTCTACAATTTTGGGACTGTGTGATTCTGCGGCCTGCTCTTCCCCTGCTGCCCCTGGGACTGCCGGCAGCATCCGTGCGGAGCCAGGCTGAGCCTTGCACAGCCAGAGGCGTTCGACGCTGCACCAACAACCCACCAGCCCTTGGAGAGGAGGTTATGATCACCAGTAAGCAACGTGGGGGAAGGGAGGTGTGGTTGACATGCTGGAGGGAAAGGATGTCATCCAGAGGGACCTTGGCAGGGTGGAGAGGTGACCGTGCAAACTGCATGAAGTTCAGCAAGGCCAAGGGCAAGGTCCTACATGTGTGATGGTGCAATCCTAAGGTTTATGACCAAAGCCAAACTCCACAGCC
>VWZZ01001065.1:344-31819 GCA_013399095.1 Psophia crepitans
AGAAACATTTTTTGTTGTCTTTTACTACTGTGGCCAGGTTGAGCTCATGCTGGGCTTTAGCCTTCCTGATTCTTCCCCTGCATATGCTCGCAACTTCTTTGTACTCCCCCCGAGTTGCTTGTCCCTTCTTCCACTGGACAGAAACTCTCTTTTTTTTCCCCGGAGACTCAGCAAAAGTACCCTGTTCAGCCACATCGGTCTTCTACCCCGCCGGCTCGTCTTATGACACACAGGGACAATCTGCTCGTGCACCTTTAAGACTTCCTTCTTGAGGAGTGTCCAGCCTTCCTGGATCCCTTTGTCCTTCAGGACTGACTTCCAAGGGACCCTCCCTACCAGCGTCCTGAACAGGTCAAAGTCTGCTCTCCAGAAGCCCAAAGTAGCAGTTTTCCTGTGCGCCCTCCTGACTTTGCCAAGAAGAGAGAACTCTACCATTTTGTGGTCACTCTGCCCAAGACAGCTCCCAACCACCACATCTCCCACCAGTCCTTCTCTGTTCGTGAACAGAAGGTCTAGCAGGACACCTGCCCTGGTAGACGCTCTAACCAGCTGCATCAGGAAACTGTCTTCCATGCACTCCAGGAACCTCCTAGACTGCTTCCTCTGGGCTGTATTGTATTCCCGGCAGATGTCTGGGAAGTTGAAGTCCCCCACAAGAATGAGCGCTGGTAATTGTGCAGCTTCTGCCAGCTGCTTGTAGAATGCCTCATCCGTCTCTTCATCCTGGTTCAATGGTCTACAACAGACCCCCACCAGGATGCCCGCCCTGTCGGCCTTTCCCCTGATCCTTACCCACAGGGACTCGACCTTGTCATTCCTAGCCCCATCATACATACATTGACATATCAATGGCAGTTTCTGCGGATGAATAACAAAGCTCTTCAGGAGTGCTAAAAATAGTCATAAGCTATAGCCGTGAGAGGCAATCGCAAGTACCCAATCTGTAAATGAGTAAGCTAATGACTAGTATGGCAGGTTTTTAACTTTCATATATTTTAACATGTTTGAAAGCAGAGGGAGAATGATCTGGAGGTTAGAGCAAAGAACTGGGAAGTGAGGACTGTTTCCAGCCTCTGAGACCTGCTTTATGGGACTTGCAGTAATCACAACTATAGGTTTTGGGGATCTTGGAGAGCAGGAGTGCTATTTTCAGCCTTCACTAGTTTCAAAATGCAGTCAGCTAAGATGGGTGGGACATTTTAAAATGCAATCCCACCACTAGATGGGGGGAAATAGTTATCTTGACAGTACTTTACAGTCCCCATTATTAAAAGGAAAACCAAAAAAAGCTTTACTTTATATGCTGATTCCTTACCCTATAAGCTGTTTTTAAGCATGGCTCATCTGACCCAGTGTGGATGCCTGCAGTCTGAGCAGATTGCTTGGACTCTGTTCATATGAGAGAGAGAATAGCCACATCAACAGTTCATTTTCTTTATCCTAAAGCAGATCTCTAAACATATAGGCAGCTGAATGATATTGTAGAAGTGCTGTTTCCCCTGTCCTGGACTATAAAGGGGATCCTAAGTGGTCTCTGTCACTGAGATGGAGACATCTTCATTGTAGATGTCAAAAAGTGGATGAAGCAAGCCCCACACCTTTTCTTCACTGTTTGTAGGTGCTGCCTTTCATAATCTTCCTTTCAGGGAAGCTCTGCTCTCTACCAGACCGGAAGATTTGGGAGGGCCCTCATCTGCCTTGGAAATCTGAAAGATTTAGGAGAAGTCTATTTGTCTATCTTTCCTCATCTGTCTCCTCTAAACCAGGGTAATCTCAGGGAAATACAGTTGCTTTGCCTATAGCACAAAGATTCCACTGTGGCCAGGGCTCCTGCATGGTGCAGGTTGCTTATTCTGTCTCATCAGTGTCACATACGCTCCAGCTCTGTGGTTATAGCAGAGGGAGACTTCGACTAATTTCCACGCCCACTGCCTTCTCCCAACAGCTTTCACTTTAACTCATGAAAATGTACATACAAATGTTTGGGGGGGCTTAAAGATGGGTTTTTGGAGGTAGTGTTTAGTTTTTTAAGACTGATGTCTGTTATGATCCCTAAACCAAGCTGATGTCCTCTCAGGTAGTTCTTCACCTTTAAGCAGATATTTCTGGGAGACTTAGGGATTGATTCAGCCCACAGAGAAAACCAATACCAAAATTCTGAGTTTCACTGGCGATAGATGAGGCCCAGGATTCAATGTTTTCAGCAAAAGTGTTTGCAATTACAGTTTAGTTGGAAGCTGTTCTATTGGAAAAAGCATAAAACCCAATCTGCGTGTCTCAAGGCCGTCCAACTTGTCTACTTCCCTGATCTCTTTGTTCATGCTAGGTTAAAAGGGCACAAGTTATTGTGACCTGGATTACTGATTGTTTATCTTCATCTCTCGTCATAACTTTAGACAGTCTTATATGAGAATGGACACAATATACCTGCCAATAACTTCTAAATTTTGCAGAGGTTTCCTGCTTCCTTTCTAACACATAAAAATGTGGTTTTACTTGCAAGCAGTTCACAGCTAGAAAACTGTCAGAGATACACCTTTGTATTTAGATATTGCTGGTTTGTATTTGTACTTTTTTTTTTCTTCAGAAATGGTTGACAGGAAGTGCCTCCAGAGGTCCTGCAGGCCTTTGGTGAAGGTCAATTTTGTATCTGTGTGTGTATATACACACACGTAAAATACCCACAAAATTTTGGGTAGCTCTGACCAAAGTGTTTTGCAATGAATGGAACTTCAAAGTATAGCTCATTTGGAAGGATACAAAAATTTTTTAATTAAAGGAATAAATTGCTTTTGTTTAAAAGATATTTCTCTCAAATTGTAATTTTAAAATAAAAACCTGAAATCTTTAATTTTTCAGACTTCAAAAAATAGTTTTCTGAGAACTAAAAAAATCATATATTTTCATCTAAATGTGTGATTTCACAAATACTGTTGCTTGTCTTGAAGACTGCAATTGTGGGGAAAATAAATACGGGAGAGAAGAAAAAAGGGGAAAAAAATAATAAACACGCAGCTCTTACAATGCAATGAACAGTTTCATTAGGCAAGCCAAGGACTGGTGTCGCTGTAGAAGGTAGGGTAGTTGTTTCAGATACAGCTAAGGCAGGGAATATTTCAGTTGCCAAGGCTCATAACCTTGACTTTTTATTGCCATTAGAACTGATTTTTTTTTTTTTTAATAAGATCCAGTTGAGAAGCTGGATATTTTTTTCCTATGATCAGAAGTCCAACTGAGAAGCTTGTAGGGTCCTTCCTATTCTCCTGAGACAGGAACTCTGGCTGGATACCATGCAGGAGTAGTTTTCCTTAACTGTTAGTTTTCCATCACTTTTCAATTCTACTAAAGCTGAAAAACTAAAACCCCTTTCACTGGGAAATGTGAGTTCAACAGGAACTGTGAAAGAAATATGTTGCAGTTTCATAGTGGGAAGGTTATTTTTCTACCTGAGCTATGATATAATAATATTTTTAAGCTTTCTATTGTCCATCTCCTAGCCAGGACAGGACTGCTCTTTAAGGCATAAATTCCTTTGTGCTGCCAGGAAGGCTCTGAATGAGGAGAGAAAGTGTGATTTAGGAGCTGAGCTGAGAACCAGGAGAGCTGCATTCAGTCCTTTGGACTGTTAACTTCAGCAAGTCACTTCTTGGCTTTCTGCCACTTATAAAATGGGATGAGAGACACGTTCACTTGCTGTTTGTCTCGCCTCTGTAGGTTGAGAAGCATATGGTGCACAAATTGCCTTTTCCTTGGTGCCAAGGACACCGGGGACCCAGATCGCGGTTATGGCTTCTGATGCAAGCCATAAACAGTAACAGGAAATGAGATTTTTGTCTTGCTTTTGTTTTGGAGAGACCTTATTAAGAATTGCTTTGCGTTCCTCCACTTAATCTGCAAAGATACCCAGCTAATTCCCAAATGGGGGCTAGCCACTGTAAAGCTGAAAAGGGCATCCCCAAAGTCTCTTCCTTGCCAGGACAAAGCTCCTTCACACCTAACTGCATCCTCCTGACAAAGAGGTGGTTTTGCTTGTTTTTCTTGCTGAGACTGACCCTTGCCTCCTGAACCAGTGAGGAGGGAGATCCTTTACGGAGAAGAAAGGAGCCAGTGAGTGAGCGCAGTGATAGTAAAGAAATGGAATGCATAATGCAGCATAAGCGTTAGTGCTGGGGAAGATGTCGAGTGACATGGGAACACAAATAGGATGGACAGGAGTCTTCTGTAGAAGAGGAGAAGGATTTGGAGCGAGCACATGTGTAGTAGGATAGTCATGTACAGGGTGAATTAAGAGCTGTGAGTCCTGTTGCTTGTTCTGCTATTGGCAACATAGTAATTTTACTGAAAACTTCCCCAGGGAAATGCTGTCTTTCCATTAGAAACCAGGGTCTCCTTTGAGGAAAAGCTACCTGAAAAATTTTAGGTTAAATCAGTATTTTGAAGATAAGTGATGACTTTCATTTTGCATTGTCTTAAAATGCCTTTTTCGTTGTTCATGAATAAGAAATACAAAATACAATTCTGTTTTAAATTGAAATGGAACAAAAGTCATTCTTTTACATCAAACCACAAAAGTAAGCGTGAAATGGGATTTTTCTTTTCTGTTCACAATTTCTTGGCTTAGCAGTTGTGAATAAAGGGTTTTTTTCACTTGAATTTAATCAGCGGAAAAAACATCTGGTTTTCCAGCTCACTTTTAACTATCACTAAGTTGCACAGTACTGTTTAGGCACATATAATATTTCTTGACAGTTAAGATAAAATGATTTGTTGGGAATTAATGGCTGCAGTGCTACGCACTTATGACTCACCATGTAATTGTGGCTTGCACGGCCTCTTTCCTGCTGAATCTGAAGGCAAAACAAGGTGCAGAAGGACCACCATGCAGACACCACTGATAACACACTGGGAAATGGGTGGCCTCCAGGCGTCACTGAAATCCTTCTGCTTTATTGTCATCTGTCCCTATCTGCAGGGCCAGTAAGAGAAGTAGGCAGCTGCCCAAGGTAAATAGGCTGCTGTGTGCAAATGGCTGCCTGCCTGTCCTGTTCCAAAGCCCTGCAAGGCGAGGCTGCTGCTGGAGAGGTGCGAGCATGTGGCTGGCCCTTTCTGGGACCACAGCCTGCACCTACCCTGCAGCTTGTCCCAGCTCTCTCATATCAGGCGTCCAAACTGACTCGGCGTATACAGATGAAAAACCTTGAGCTGGCTCTGCTTGGCTGCGCAACAGACTCCAAGAGTCTGCTTCTCGCTGCATTAGGCAGTGCTGAGGCATTCATCACCTGCAGCCGCTGATCAAAGAGGAAGGAGACTTTTCCTTGAAAATACCTCCCTGCAGATTAACTGTGCACACTGCCTGAGTCAATCTGATTTTTAGCAGACTACCATAAATCTATGCGTGTCTTTCTCTTTTTAGAACAGTATCTTCGTCTTTCCTTTTAAGATAAAAAGCTAGAAGAACGTCAAGCTGGCAGTAAAAATAATTCCTTATATGTATGTACAGTTCATATAAAATACATTCCAGCAATGTTTGTTCTGTCAGCTGGAGAATAGAACTATTTTTTTCATTTACGTTTTGTTTTTTTGGCTCTGACATGCCAGATACTCTGGAAGAGAGTGTTAGCTTAGCTGTCTCTGGGTTGAAACAATATATAAATGGCTCAATTTTTGGTGCAGATCTAACATCAGAATGGAAGTCTTTGAGATGTCAGAAAAGAAACTAATTATGGTTGTGAGTTTTGAACTGCTACCCTTGTCTTGACAAATGGGGTCGGTAATTGGAAGCAGCAGCAGAACCCATGCATTTTCCAATCATGTTGGAAAAAAGTCATCTATCATCAAACAAATCTCTCCAAATGGTTGTTGAAATGAGTTGTATGTTCTCTAGCATTTGTTGTAGACTGTATGGAAATAATAATCCGAAGCAAAATGAGTTTCTGTGTTAGCATTATTACACATGTGCAGGAAGCTGTAAACTAAGTATCAAGGCAAAGGAATTAGAATTGAAAAAGTAGACTAGCCTTTAAAACTCAGACATATATATATATCTTGGTCTTCTGGCTGTCAGGAGCAGAGGCCGTGTCTCTTAACCTTAGAAACTATCTGGTGTGTATTTGGATAGGAGCTCACTCACATCCATACTTCCCTGGCAGTGGTGGTGGTGATTTATTTTCTCGCTCAACCAACCCCAGATTGATGCAAAAGAGGGTTTTTAGACTTCATGTTGCAGAAAATACCATCCTTTAAGCATGATCTGAAATGGAAGACTTAGCCTTGCTTTTGATCATTTCATTCCACTCATTCCCCCAAAGCTTTGTGTTTACTACAGTTAAATTGCTTGTTTCTTGCTGAGGCAAGATCTGATTTATCTGATATTTCTTGTTTCTTCTTTTCACACTCTGTTTCAGACATGATTTAATCTTGAATTGTTTTTACTTCAAGTTTGTCTCCTTAGTGCTCTTGTTATCTCTCTAAGCTGAGGCCTGTCCACTTAAAGAAGCCCCTTTTGGAATTGAATGGAACCAAGTGCTTTGGATGTCATGGTTGCTTTCTGTGTTTGACACTGCAGTCTAGAAGACGGCTTAAGCCAGAGCAGAGTCCTGGTGAATTCAATACATTTTTGTCCTTGTTTGTAGTTGTATAATAACTCATGGAGATCTGACCCTTATTGCACCTGAAGGTGCAGCTCTTGTGGAGAGACTCAATATTCAGGAGTCACTGGGAGAGAGCCCTTGCTCTGTTACACTTGCAACAGTTATCTCCTCAATTTGTTCTTGCTAATGTGAATTTAAAGGCTGTGTTGAGACAGTATTTTTTTGTGATCATCATACTTTCTGACCAAAAGCACTAGGAAAGAATTGACTTTTTTGATCTTCCACTGAAGAAGTCCATCAGAAAAGTTTATGACTCGGGATATTATTTTTTTCAGTGAAAAAATGCTGTTTGTGACAGCTCATGTGGAATGGCTACTTCCCTTGCAAAAATGTTTGCTTTTCATACAAATTACGTATGTGGTGCTGCTTTTATCTCTTGTTGCATTTGGAAAAATAGCCTTTAAAAAACCCCAGTGAGTATTGAACAAAAAGTCAGGTCTAAAAATGTGCCCAGGAATACAATTCACAGATAGGTTTGGGGTTTTTTTTATTAATATATTTATTATTTATTCTCTTTTTTACCTGCCTCTCATGGTTGTAACAAAGGGATTTGGAGCAGCAGTTTCTTAACCTTGCTGGTTTATTTTTGTCTCTCAGGGCTCTAGTAGATAAGCTCTAGTAAATCATACTGCAGCAATTTGGGATGTGGCTTTTCCCTTGCTGTTCATCGTGCTGTCAGCTTGCTGGATTTTATGGCCATGCAACAGCACTGGCAGATAGGTAGACGTATCTTTTGTCTTGGCTACTCCAGTTAGTTATATGAGTGTGGCCTGTTAACTTACATTTCTAATGAAAATGGGCCTATTCTGCTTTGCTGGGCTGGGAACTGGAGTCCCAACCAGGCAGATGCACCAAATCTGGAATGAAATTGGTGGAATTCCAGCAAAACCAGAACAGTCTCACTCTGTTGCTCCTGACTTGGGCTTAGTGGACTTGAACAGGCTGAAGGTGGAAACACTGTCAGGTGCCAGGCAGAGTTGGTTTGAATTTTTGTCTGTGCAGTTCCATGTCAAGGGGGAAAAAATTCTGCTCGAGTGTTTGTGTTCCAAAATCTTCACTTTTAATCTGGGTAGGGGGTAAAGATTTAAAAAAGATTTTTTTAAAAAAAATTTCATATTAATATTCATAGAAAATATTGATATATTTTAAAATAAGCTTAACAAAAAAAACCTTTAAAAACCCTTTAAACACCTTTTTAAAAACCCTTTAAAAAAAAACACCAAAAGTCATATGGACTCTACTTGCTCTTTATTAAGCTTTGTAGCCAGTCACTTGTGCGTTTTCCTGGGGCTGCTATAAAGCAGAAGACAGTTTGAGAAAAGGTCTCTCTAGTTCGTGTCATTGTCTATGTATCCCAGCTCTCCACAATACTTAAACTAGTATTGCTTAAGACTAAACTCAGCTCTCCCTGAACTGCTCCCCAGGTCTAAATTCTTTCTGACTTTGGGGAACCAAGCTTTGTTGATTTGTTACTTACACGGCAGTATTAAAGTACCCAGTCCTTCTTCACCAAAAAAGACGTCTCTCTTTTTCTTTTTCTTTTTTTTTTTTTTTTTTCCTGTGAAGATTGCAATTTGTTAGTCTTCATTCATGTTCATACTTCTCTTGAAATCAGAGGAGCATCCCTGGTGACTGAGGCCTAGAGCCTTAAAACTTGTTTCTGGGAGCTCTTTTCTATAACCACATCCCTGGAGGCTCATATATGCCCAGGTGTCCTTAAGTAACTATCCTAATTTTTGCACAGCTTCAAAAAAGGTAAGGACCTGGAGAAGAGTGTGCTGAAGTGGCTTTGTTCTGGGAGTCCGGAGGTAGCACTGCTCTTTGTAGTCTCGGCTCACATGAGCCTAAAGCCACCATGAAGCGGAGCATACATATTTAAGTTTACAATTGGCTAGTTGTATCCTCAGCCCTAGGCTTGTTTTTCACCAAGCCAAATGTGAAGAACAGAACAAAGGGCTATTGATAGGCCATGCTCTGCTGGTTTCTCATGCTGCTGCTTTTCTTTGTTTTCTATTTATTTCTTTTCTTTTTTTCCCCGTTAACAATTGAAGAAAGGATCCTTCCAGTTTCTCTGGCCAGCTTGGAATGGTTTCCTCAGAGATGTTTCATTAATGAAACGACTGCTGTTCACATATGGAGAATGTTTTACTGGTTTTAATATTTAATATTTAAAATTTTGTACTGATTTTATCTGTTCTTCTCTCTGTTGGATTTCTCAAAGAAAGTAGCTAGCATAGTATGAATCCAATGTCTGCTTCAGGGGTGCGCTCACCTGCTCAGTCTTGCTTCTGGCCCCACTGAGGTAGATGGGTTCATGTTTCATGTAGCTGACGCACACCATGGCTGCCCTTCCAATAACCCTGCCCAGCCATCCTTTCCTCTGGGTATTGCGCGTGGGTATGGAGTTTCATTAATAAACCGCACTGGTCCAGGACACAGGTTGCTGCAGGGTTCACTGCTTTAATACAGACAAACCAATTTACACATGGCTGAAGCCTGAGATCAAGGGCAACCAGCCTTTAGCCATACTCTTTAGAGGGCTGGGTTTACCTTTGGCTCATACCTGCTGCTTCTGGAAGTGTGCGCGTCCGTGCCCTTCCCAGCTCACTGGGGGGCCATGCTACCTTGTAGGGAGTTATGTTACCTAATGTAACTTGCCTTTTAGGACAAGTATTCCTGCAGTACAGAAGGATTTCTGGCTGTTGCTTAGGTAAGAGGGGCAACAGGCCTATCCTGATCTCTTAGAGGCAAGGGGGAAGGCACATTGTACAGGGGTGCGTTGGCTGCTGGAGACAAGCAGGACATCCATGCTGAATCCAGCTATAGGGTGGTTTGGAGAGCATGAGGGGAGCTAAGTTGCCCCTTCCTGCCCTGTGCTTTGAGCAGTGCTGGTAAGAAGGCTCAAGCTCCCACTCTCCATCCTCCTCCTCCTTCTTCCTGCTTGATCTGTTGTCTAACACCACGCTGCCTCTCACAGGAAAGCTGGACTAACCTGTGAAGCATGGGAACTCTGGTGAAGGGCTGAGCAGCGAAGACTAAGAAAGGAGCTCAGGGTTTGCCTGTAAGATTTGTTTATATGTTTGCTTTTGCCTTGGGCGAAGCACAATGTGGGAAGAGATGAATCTAAAAATAATAAAGATGGGAGCTTATATGAAATAGGAATAACCAAAAAGAGGGTGGCAGGGAAAGCAGCAGAGATAAATGAGACAGCAGCACCAGCTCGAAACAGACTGTGGTAGGAAAACCAAGGTGAAAGCAATCACAAGTCCTCTCTTCCTACATCATCTTACATGTAGTTCTACACAAGGCTCACCTTGTGTTCACACAGAACACAGCCTGTTTCCTGTGGGGTTTTGTGTAGGTGTGGAGATCTATCCTCAGAGCTGCTTGCCACTTAGCTAGCTCTGCTTGAAGAAAGGGACAGTTGCCAGGAGAGAACTAGGGACAGATAAAAAACTAATACTGAGATGTAGCCATACTTGCAGCATTGCAGCACCAGAGGACGAGCTGAGCTCCTGTAAGAAAAAATGAGATTGCCTCTTAGGAGATTGAAGAGGTACACTGGTCTCCAGTACAAGCCAGAGATTTGTCAAAGGGAAAGTACCAAACCAGCACTGAGACTTGGTGCTGGGTTTTTTTGGTGTTTTTTTTTTTATTTTTTGGTTTGTTTTTTTTTTTAAACCCATTAAATGCTCTAAACCTCATTGGAATAGTGGAAAAATATCTGCATTTTTAATAGGCTTTTATCAGCATATGATTATAAAAGCTTTCAATGAACATCTGCATCTGGGAATGTTGGGGGGACTAACCTTCAGATTTCAGAGCTTGGGATGAGGATCTGCTGACAGGGCTTTAAAATAAGTCACAGAAGAACAGGCTGTCTTGTGAACCTGAAATAGACTGTCAAGAGGAAATACCCTTGCCTTCTGACTGGAAATGCTCAGAATAAAAAGCCTGATAATCACTGTGCAGCTGAGCAGCCCATTCAACTCCTTTGTGCAAAGTTAAGCTGGAATGTCAGAAACGTGGGGGTCTTGGCTAGCTAAATCTATATTTAATGATAGACCTATTGTATAGGTACATACTGTGGGCTGGCTTACAGTTACTAGGAGGCTGCTGTTCCCCTTTCTGGCAGTGCACAGTGGTAAGAATCTTACCCTGTATATATGAATGCATGTAAAATGTATCTGTAGCTATTTATATAAAATGAGGAGGAGGTTGAAACAGTGCTGGTTATTTCAGAAAACTCTTCTAAAACAAATCATCTATGCTTCTGTCTACATAGTGTGTATCTGTCTAATGCACAATTTATTTCAAATTGGTTTTTTTTTTTCAGAAATAGCTGTCATTCTAAAAACACTGCACTCACTGAGGATGGAGCTCATGTCTTTTTTGGGAGCCACCATTTATCAGTGTTTTCAGTTGCAATTTGGTTACTTGAGACAGGATGTTCAGCTTCTGAAAGCACATGTATAAGGACAGAGAAGGAGAGGTACTTCAGTGGTGTAAGGAATTTTGTTATATACTTGGCAATATTTGTTTGAGTTTTCTACATAAACAATATAGTAGGACTTGCTGTAACACTTTACATCTTCTGAAAGCTTCCTTTAAGTCATGGATTTCCGTTAGGCTTGCCACCTTTGAAACAAAAAGAAAAGAAAAAGTGTTTAGCCACTGTGGCTGGTGGTGATCTGCACGTTTATTGAGAGGAACACAGACCTAATGAAAAAGGACAATTTATCACATTTTTGTGACTTTTTTTCCTTCTGAATTTTGAAGCTGGGAAAAAAAAATCATTGACATACAGAGTTAAAAATCATTAGTTAACAGCTTTGAAAAAACTTCCCTTGCTTAAAGTCGTGGTGTCCTTCCCTCAAGTCAGTTCTAGTTCAAAGAGAGTGTTAGGTGCCACTGAATCAGGACAGTTTTAACTGATTTACATGGAACCTCGATTCTACCTACAGCATTCACTCTCTTCAGGAGTGTAATGAACCAAAGCAGGGAACAATGGAGAATCAGCTCCATTGTCAGTCTCATACAGTCAAACTAACTTTCTGCTTTCTTCCTAATGCTGCATGTAGGTTTGTTCATCACCTGGGTGTTTGGGGTTTTTTCAGTTTAGGAACTATTTCTGTCCTCTGTAGATGTGCGTACAAAATGTACATTAAAAAAACCAACATAAAAGTGATGTATGTATGGACTGAAATAAGAAAGTTCTTACATTACGAACAGATTAGAAGCCTTTCCTCAGCAGATCTTTTCTGGAGATGACTGAACCTTGACATATATTTAGAGAATCCACTAAATAGTAGGTAAGCAACTGATGATTTGGCCTACTTGAAATTCTTGTGTAGTACTTAGGATATTTTTAATTAGATGTATTGTTATATAAAGCAATAATAAAGACAGGAGCCTGGCAGACTGGAGCATTTTCTAAGACTCAGGAATGACTTGGAATAAAGTCTTTTACTTTGTTCTCAGGTCTGCTACTGCCAAGAATTCAGGGATAGCTGTTATCCCTTGGTATAGAGAGTGGATTTGGTAAATCATGATCATGCTGCCTTGAGCAAGGGTTCTTTGGGCTTTTGGGCTCCTAACAAAGTCTATCTGTGTCCAACATGCACTTGCTTCAAAGCAATGCTGTGATACCTGCTTCCCTGATGTCAGGGGCCCCAAAGCTTTTATAATCTGAAACTTTCAAAGTGCACTGCTCCAAGAGAATGACAGAACGTGTGGGCTGTCCTGGGGCCAAGCCATACTCAACTCATCCATGATCTGCTGAGCCAGAAACACAGGTGCCTTTAAGAGTCACTGTCTTCTCTGCTGGCCCCATGGTGGGGGCATTGGAAACTCTGAGAAACCAGATTTAAGTCACAGTTGTCAGCACTTCCCCTCTCCTTGCTGCAGCATGTCCCACCGAGCTCCAAGTGCTGTGTGGTCTCCTGTTAAACTCTTAGGGCAGTCCGAGCTTGAGGGAGTCTTGTGGAAGCCTGTTGGAGTCATAGAATCACTAAGGTTGGAAAGGACCTCTGAGATCATCAAGTCCAACCATCAACCTAACACCACCATGGTCCTTGTGGAGTCTCCTGAGAGCCTGTTTGGCCAGTGTGAAGGAACCAGACAATAAATCAAGATAAACTCTTTGGAACAGTGACATGTCTGTATTGAATTTTTATCTTAGGGGATCACAGTTTTCTTTGTTAGGAAAGATGCGTCAAACTGTAATTACAGTATTGGAATAGTGCAGCTTCAAGTCAGCGTGCTGATCACTGTTACACTGACTTCAACAGCTCTGCCAGCATTTCCTAGTTCAGCAGCAGGCCCTTAGCATTTATCTCTCCATCCTGAATTGTTGAAGAGTGTTGCTAGAGAACAGTTTCACACAGCTACTGAACTCCAGTGCTCATTAATTCTTTGTGCATTTCTGTGGAAGAATTAAGCCACTGCATTTACTTCATAACCATTTGTAAGGCTTCATTTGCTTAGAGATACTTTGGGTGAAAGATACTCTAGGTGCAAAATAACAGTAACAGAAGTCTATTGTACCAGACCTCATAGCAAAGGAATATTGTTATGACAAAATTCTTCAATTTATTTTACTCTGCTAACCAATGGGTAACATAAGGCTACAAAGAAAAAACACTGACTGACTTGAATTGAAAATGAGGGAATAACAAGCTCATCTTAGCATTGATTACATAAATAAACATTGGGAAGAAGCTTATCTGCCTCTGGCAAATAGCTGAAATGAATATTTCAAAATAAGACCTCTCTGCTGAGCAGAAAGCATCCTATTTACTTTGTAAGCTTGGTCTCTCCCTGAGGCTCATCGTCTGGTTTAGAAGGGAGAGTGTGTTATGTTTCCAGTCACCTGAGCTTAGCTGGGAAAGTGCATGACACTCACAAAGCAAGCACAGATTGAATTTCCAGCCTTGCATATACCATCCCACCTTCTCAGCTGTAGAAGGGATAAGGGTTGTGAAGATTGCTATAGAAACGCTATTGGCATCTTTACTGTTACAGGCCTTAGCTGCCTTTCCTGTTAGTCACAAACTGGTGACCACAGAGACTATCCCCCATGTGAAAAGTAGTTTGGTTTTGTTACTGAATATGGTGGTATTGAGATAATCTGGACTGAGAGGCCTAGAACCTGATGTCCTCTCTCCACAGAGTGGTTCCAGCCTGAACACCTTCAAAACTATCCTTCCTTCTCAGGATTTACAGCTGTGGTTAACAGCAGAGGAAGCAAGAAGAGAGGTCAATCTTTGCAATCTAGATCCCCATTACACGATGTATGGGCTATGAAAGTGCCCAGATGGGTTTATGAAGCATAGAAAAAACTGAGCAATCAACATCTCAGTTCATCTAGACCAATTGTGTAGGGATGTCCGTTCTGCGCCTTGAATTAGATCCAGACCTTTCAGTGAGGTCCAAAAATAGTGGCATGGATAGCTGTCCATCAGTTGGCCAAAAGCACTTCCTTCATGGTGGACAGCCTGCCAGGTGTTTTTACAACTCCGTGTTGCTACTCATCTACAAAAGGTACAGTGATACAACTGATACGGGAGTAGTACCGTCTTTTTAGCCTACTATCAGTCCCTTGGCCACCAAATCCTATGCATCATGGCTTGCCAAAAAGAACTTTTCTTGATTTCAGATGCACATTGTATAGTTGCAGTTGTTAGGAAGGATTTTTTTCTCATCGATAGCAACAGTCCAAGATGTTTTAAAGTCTAAATCATTCATTATCAGCATGCAATGGACTCATCCCATCGCATATGTGATCTACTGTTGTTTCAGTGGAAAATTCCCCTACTGAAGAGTTAACAGAAAGCAAACACATGCTTTTGATGACTCAAGGACCATTCGTGGTTGTAGAAGTAAGGAGAATTTTGCTTACACTCAGCTAAGCAAGTGAAGTTAGTAGCTAATTGTCCCTGGCGTTACAAGGGCTTTGTAGAGATCCTCATGAAAGGTGTATGTGATGCTGTATCCCAGAGGAAGCACAGGAGTCCCAGATAGTCATTGTGCCTCCTAAATGCACAACCTTTCTTCCTCTAGCAAGGCTGAGCTTAACTATTTCAAGTGATGGAGTATGCCTGCAGGCATCTGTTTGGGTGCTTGGACTTCCTTCTTGATACCTGTTATCTTAAAATTTGTTCAACAAGTGTTTTCAAAATTAATAACAAAGAGATTAAACAGTTAAGGTTGTAATCTGTGAGTTTAAACTGCAGGAATATGTCTGTCAGCTAAGTTGAAAGTTAATAGGGCATCTGTTTTACACCAAAGAATCTGGCCTACAGTAAGAGGAGACATTCCTTTGCATGCCTGGAACGGGTTTATAACTGGGTTACAGTTAGGTCTGTAATTCTAGCTGATTTGATCTGAGGCCAGGAAAGAGAGATGGAGCAGCTCACATAAAAATGCAGTCTCATGCAGTATTATTTCATTCCTGGCAGTTCTTCTGCCTTCTTGTTTTACCTTGCTGTGTGCGGAGGATCACTGACTCCTCTCTGACTGTACCAGGTTGCATTAGGAGACTTGGAGGGACTGCTCTGGCTGAAGGACCTATCAATCTTGCATGATTGTGGTTGACCATACCACCCAGAAGCAGAAAGGTAGTCGTTCATACAGTGCTGAATAAATCCACGAGAGAATTTGGCAGAGAAAAGGAGCTAAAGGCTAGTTGATCTGAACAATCTCAAACTAACACATACCACCTTCCCACTCTCCCTCTGCCTCCATCAGATCCAAATCAGCTGTTCTGAAGCACGGAAGCACCTTCCAGTAACCCAGCCAAGCAACAGTGAAAAGAATTCCCATGGGAATAGTCAGCTAAGGCAACCATGAGTTTGGCCAGTTAAAACTACCAGGCCAAATTCTGCAAGTCCTTCATCTGTATACTGCTAAATTTCTGCTGGCAGCAAAGGGAATAATTTTGCTTGAGTAAAAGGACAGTGATTGCATGGTGCTGCTAGACTGAGTATTTCTGGATCTGTTTACCACTTGACTGTGAGAACACCAGCAACACTTGTCTGCCACAGGAATGAGCAAGGAGCCATGACTGGTGGTTGCCAAGTACGAAATCACACCAAGTGAATAGGTGGAAGGACTTTATTGTGCCTCAGAATCACAGCTGAACTGACAGACGAGAATTAAAGAACTAAATAGGACTGCATGATTTGTCCATAAGATCTACAGCTTAAAAAGATGGTCTGGCAGCATTTTTAGGAATGTTAGAAGACTTGGAAGATGTGTGTTTTTGCTCACGTTTGCTGTACTCTAGCAAGCTTTCTCCAGGTTCCCTCCCCCTCCAGTGCTGCCTGTGAGCACGGCTCTGTTACTTAGGGATGTGGTTTAGTGGGTAATAGGTGGTGGGGGGATGGTTGGGCTAGATGATCCTTGAGGTCACTTCCAACCTTAATGATTCTATTCTATTCTATTCTAAGCCCCAGCTGATAGCAGATCGGTGGGTACAGCCAGGCAGAGAGGGAGGCTTCATGAAGCCCTTAGAACAAGCTTTGCTTGCTCCAGCTGAAGTACAGGGTTGGGCTTTTTTTTTGTTTATCATGAAATAGTGAAGGTAGATAAGGATTATGTCCATGGAGAATTTAATCTGAAATAATAGAAGGGAGAGGGGAAGAACTCACTATGGTGTAAGGCTGCACAAACTGTGGTAGTGCTCTGCTCCAGGTGTCTTCTCTGGTGGGGAACTTAGACTATAGCAGAACAGACTTCCCCTCCCTGTCGTGATGCTGTTCTGTATCTGGAGGGAGTTTGTATTCCCCAGAGAATCTTAATTCATTTAGCAGCAGCTTCAAAACTGTAAGAAAAAAAATTGTAGGTTAGTTAAAGACATTCTTTTAATTTGACTACTAGAATTGCAAGCTTTCTAGGTTTAAGGGTATCCTTTCTTCTTTGTTTACTGAGTTCTCTAAGGGATGAGCTAATTGTATTACAGCAAGTTCAAAGCAGCTGTGTGTATGCCCTGGGTGGCTCTCAAACATTTGCTGAAAGGTAAAACAGGTGGCTAGGTGGTAGGTGGTCATAAATAATCCTTTTCTGTGCTGAGCTAGAATTCACACATGCAGGGAAGTTGTGTCCCCTCTCTCCTCTCCCTGCTTTTGTACGCAGATGGTGTCTGTGTTTTTCATTCAGGGCAGTGCATGGAAGGGATCAGGACATTTGCACTGAACACTGAAGCAAGCAAGATAATTTCCACAGTTATCTGGGTAAAAATGAGGTTTTGTTGGACCTTTCCCCAACCACGCTCATGCAACAATTGCTTTGTTCATTGTGGCTTCCTTATTTGATGTATTTTCCTCTCCATTAGCCCCCTTTCACCAGCTCACAACTTTGTCATATGTGTGAATGTCAAGTGGCTTTAAAAATGAATCAGAACATTATTTCTGTCACCATCAGATAGCTGATCACCTCCAGATCTGTACTTGCCCTCTAAAGCGCTCTCTGTAATTACTCGGTATGGGCTAAATTGGACTAATTTAGTAACAGATAAGTGTAAAATGAATTACTGGAACTTATTCAGTTCCTCAGCCAGATTTCAGACTTCTCGCATCTCTCTTCTTAGTTGTAACAACCAATATGTTTAGTACCTCATCCCACGCCATATTAGCATCAGGGTTAGGATTTGAGAGGGTTTGTAAGAGTGCTCATTCCTCATTTGGCATCAAATCAAGCCAAAATGCAAACTTTATAAAAATAAACTAAATTAATTTTGCAGAAAATTAATCTTCGTGACTTATTTAGTTTTCAAATTTTTAAAGGTATTTTTAAATTAAACATTACATGTAAAATATATTCAATTATAAAAATTTAAAAATTTAAATGTAAACCGCATATTTAAAATTTAATTTTAAATATGAAATAAAAATACAATACACAGTTGAAACAGTTAAACCTTTCAGGATTTTTGTGGGATTCAGTATTTGTATTCTCAACCTAATAGCTTGCCAAGGTGAACATGAATTTGCAAAATATTTTAGTTTACTTGAGACTTCTTAATTTCAACCGTTTCAACCACCAAATGTCATCTTGAGCTCCATAAGCGGGATTCTTTACTGAAATGAAATAATGCTGTGTCTTCAAGGAACTGTTTTAGCTTATTCAGTGAGCATGGATTTACTCAAAGGGCTCTGGAGGCTCAGGGACCTCACATTCCTTGTTTCCATCTAATGAGCAACTGCCGGTATCATATATACATTCCCCTATTATGTGATGTATTTACATCTGGATGGCTGTTAACCTCACATAGGAGTTAATTTCCAGAAAATACAAGCAGAGAGGTAGGGCTGAATGGAGCCTGTGTTTGTTCAGAGACTTTCTTGCTGTCTAGTGAGTAGCGGTTTCAAGTAGTTCAAGGTGCAAGTGGTGAGTTTGCTGTTTCTTGCTATATTTGGTGCCATGTGTAGTCACCTGCCATAGGTTTGCACTGTCACTTATGAGTGGATTCAAGAGTGACTTTGTCTCTGCGAGTGTGTTTGGGAGAGACACTGTGTTTAAGAGTGGATATAACTTCAGGATCGGTCTTAGGAATGGATGCGGCCTTGGAAGCTGGTTTGGGGGAAATCATGGCCCAGAGTCTATATTTGGGGAAGCGTCTGGGAGAGAAGAGTGGGCTTTGGAGCAAATGGAGCTTTATGAATGCATTTGGAAGGTGATGTGGTCTTGGGAGGAGTATCAGGAGCAGGTGCGGTCTTTGGAAAAAATGCAATCGTTAGTGTGCTCTTGGAGGTAGTCTTTGGATTGACTTTGCCTGAGGGTTTGGGAACTTGCTTTTTGTCTGTGCTGAGGACTAGTGCTCATAGCTCTGCTGGAAGGTCTTTTTTTGACCTGTCTTTCATCAGTATTTCCATGGCATCTCGCACCCACTGGAGGTCAGTCCTCACATAGATCTTGTGGTGTGCTGTAGTAAGGAACCTGCAGAAGAGAAGCAAAGCCAGGCAGCCATTGCACTTCTGGTTTCTAACCCAGGATTCACTCTAAATGTTACAAAGAGATTTTTAAAATTTGTTTGTCATCACATATTTCATACAAAACCAAACAGCAATAATGACTGTTCATACATTGCAGGAGTATAACTACATATAGAGTGAGTATAAAGAAATATATTCATGCCCAATGTATGAACAGTTGGTGTTGCTGCCTGCAACGGTGAACCACTCTGGGGAGTCTCATACAGCAAATAGCTGGTGAACAGCTGGTGAAAGAGTTACTAAGCTAAAGGATAAAAATACCTGGCAAAAGCATCATCTGTGCTTAGAAAATAGATATGTTTGTGCACTAGCGGTAAGTACCATGAGTGGGAAATCTCAAAAGGTTCTCCAAGGGTAGATCAGTGGCTACATAGGACAAAAACTGTGCTCCCTTTTTCTCTAAGTGTATAAAAGCAATGGCTTTATTTTGGGTGCCAACTTCCAGTACTGTACAGCACCTATAAATTCTGTGTGCACAGCAGCTCCAGAAATGAAGGTTAACGTGTCTTAAGGTGGGCATCCAAAAATAGAAGCCACCCCCTCCTCCCCCGACATACAGTTTTGAAAAGAATTAAATGTAAGTGTCAAAAGGCCAACAGCTTTGCAGTGGCTGCTAGTGAAGTGATGGTGATCCTAGTCATAGAATCCATTCTCCGCTCAGCCTGCAATTGTGTTTGGGATTGCGCCAACCCATGTGTAGGACCTTGCACTTGGCCTTGTCGAACTTCATGCAGTTTGCATGGGCTCACCTCTCAAGCCTGTCAAGGTCCCTCTGGATGGCATCCCTGCTCTCCAGCATGTCGACCGCACCACACAGCTTGGTGTCATTGGCAAACTTGTTGAGGGTGCACTCGATCCCACTGTCCATGTTGCTGACAAAGATGTTAAACGGTGCCAGTCCCAGTACTGACCCCTGAGGAACACCACTCGTCACTGATGTCTTCTTGGACCCCGAGCCGTTGACCACAACTCTTTGAGTGCGGCCATCCAGCCAGTTCCTTATCCAGCAAGTGGTCCATCCATCAAATCCATGTCTCTCCAATTTAGAGACAAGGATATCATGCGGGACAGCATCAAAAGCTTTGCACAGGTGCAGGTAGATGATATCAGTAGTTCCTCCCTTGTTCACTGATGCTGTAACCCTGTTATAGAAGGCCACCAAATTTGTCAGGCAAAAATTTATTTTCCATGTGCCTGAGCACAGTCTCTAGAGGGATCTGCTCCATGATCTTGCCCAGCACAGAGGTGAGGCTGACCGGGCTGTAGTTTCCTGGGTCTTCCTTTTTTCCCTTTTTGAAAATGGGGCTTATGTTTTCCCTTTTCCAGTCAGGTCTTAAATGTACAAAGTCAGGAATAAGACCTCATTATATAAATCACTTGTACGCCTTTGTCTTGAATGCTGTTTTTGTTTCTGCTGTCCTTACATCTATAACATGCTTATCAGCAAGATAAGAACCCAACAAAAAGGGAAGATACATTGTCAGAGGGCTGACAGACTGATAAATGAGGCTATTAGAAGATTTGGCCTATAGAGATTAGAGAAGGGTAAATAAGAGGTGAAATACAAGTATGCACAGCAAAAGAAGAAAGACTGTATCTGAAAGTGACTCCAGAATTTTCATAAAATGTCATTGACCCATGCAGCTCATTGCCATAAGGCATCAGTGAGAGTAAAAGACATTATCTATATATATGGCTTCAAGACTTCATAGTTACAGGAGAGAAAATAAGAGATTTCTAGGGCACAGAAACTCTCCTTGCATTATGGTGGAAGCCCACCACTAAGATGAATCTCCCATGTAGTCAAATCACACTGTATGTAACTGCCTTCAACAGGGTTTCTTGCTGATTTTATCCCATGAATTGACTCTGGCTGAGAATGAGTCCTCAACTCATCAGACTGCAGGTGCAATGTGGTTGGGAATTCCTGTCTCCCTGTTGGCTTGCAAAATTGCATCTCACTTTGTGCACAGTGAAGACATCAAGCCAAAAATGGACCAGAATATCTGTGAAGTATGTGAGGCTTCAAAGCAAAACATATTTTGGAGAGTTTGAAATATGTTCATATAATTCCAGATCATCAGCTGAAGTCCTGAGGTCTCTTAAATGATTTCTGAGGTGGAAAAAAACCCACCTAGCTATAGTTCTACTATAGCTGTAACCACAAAGCTGCTTCTAAGATTTTCTCTGCATGATAACTCTTTCTTACGGCTGTGGCTTTAAAGACTGAATTTAGGCATTCTTGGAAATTTTATTTACTACAGGTAGTCACAATAGGGAGTAATCAACCAGTTTGAGTTTATCAAGTGAAATTCACCCTATTTATTTTTTCCAGTTGGATAATTTTTCATTTAAAAAGTTTAATCTGAGCTCATAAAACATATGCCTTAGAGTAAGTTTTTTAGAATCATATTACTGATTTTATCCAGTAAGTAATTACCACTTCACTTTTTTTCTAGCATAATAAAAATCTAGAAATAGAGATCTGCACTTTTGCTGATTTACTTGCTTAACTTGATTGGCATCATTACAGCAGGTCCTTCTGAGCAGACAAGATCTCCCTCATGAGAGATGCTCATGCTAGAAGGCCTTAATAAATCAAACCTGAATCATGTAGCACCTTATGAACAGCACCCCAAGCATCGTACCAGGTGAATCAGCAACTCATAGTGTGGCAATTCCTGCTCAGGATTTGTTTACAGGTGGGGTTAGGATGACCCTGGAGGTAGGTTGGAGCCCTAACGTAGAGACGCTAGGCAATTATTACGTGAGGGTTTTTGTCAGTCAATGCTGTCCCACTGGGGAGTACCAGGGTAACTCTCTAATGCTGATAGAGCAGTGAGAGTTGGAGCTGGCACCACAGTGGACATTAGGCAGCAGATGGTAGGAAACAAGCAGGTATTTTCCCCACTGAGAAGCCTACCAAAGCCCCACCTTGCACATGCACACACACCTGAACGCATGCAGATATATGCACCCTTACTGTTGCGCCCTCCAACACCAATCTTTTAGGGAGACTCTGGGTGCTCGTGCTTACTCTTACAACAAACACTTCTTCACCTAGTGGTTCTTGAGGAAACTGTAACCTCAGTGTGGAACTAAAAGGCTCAGAAACCCAGAGAGAACAAAAAAGTTACCAGACTTGTTT
The DNA here is from genome assembly GCA_013399095.1 of Psophia crepitans. Classification (NCBI taxonomy): domain Eukaryota; kingdom Metazoa; phylum Chordata; class Aves; order Gruiformes; family Psophiidae; genus Psophia; species Psophia crepitans. The sequence continues at coordinate 22,136 of VWZZ01001065.1, forward strand.
CAGGTTTCACTTTTGAGGTATTTTATTTCTTCAATTTTTAAGAGCTTAATACAAGAACTATTCAATATGATATGTCATAATCAGTCCAAATCAAGTGACAGCCACTGCACAGAAATGAACAAACAAGTCATTAGTAGAGCAGGACATGAGCTTGTACATTTGGAGTCCTTTTCTTGCATCTTGTGACTGGACCAGCTTCTTTCTTTGCGTAACAAACATGTAATAATTTGGTCTAGACTCTTTTATTCTAAGCTACAGCCAGACAGGAAGGAAAAACAAGACTTCTCCAGGAAAGGGCCTGCTATGGAACCCAATTTTCTGTGGTCTCTTTAAAGGAACAGAGTAGGGCCAATAAGGAGGCCTTGAACCAGCACATGCTCTGGAAATGTCTCAAATGAGCCTCGCAAAGTTAGAAGCTGCAGTTAAACTGCAACCCCTGCTCGGTTTTGGGGTAGTTATTTAGTGTTTCATACAACAGGCTTCTCAAACTCCTTGGAGATCAGGTGCTGGAAAGTGTGTCTGTGATTCGCTCCAGTCATTTTCTAGGTGGGGTATTTTATAGGCTGATGTGTCCTATTGCTAATGACAGTGAAATTATTAGGAGAAGAGGGTTTTTGGTTTTTTTGCAGTACTTCCTTTCCTGTTGGGAATGCAGAAACACACAGAGGCAGATTGTACAAATATGGAAACACTAATTTTTTGTCAGTATGAACCTCCTGTGTCAGTTGTTTTAACATTTTCTAGGCTAGAGGGTGAGAAGGATCAGGTGAAATAGGTTTTCTTCTCTGCTTTGGCATTAGCTTTTTGTTGCACGGTTTCCCCTCTGGCTGCTGCCTTCAACTGTCAGGTGAAATGGGGGGAAGGTAAACCATGACATGACAGCAGAATATTTTTTTAAGTCTTTGGGGCAACCTCTGTCATTGTTGTCCTGGCAGGTCTGTTCCCTTCTTCTCAGGTCTCCTAACCAAAATACAAGTTGTGGGTAGATAGCACGGGGTGGGAAATGGCAGACAGAAATAGCTCTCAGTGTTAGTGCACAGGCACTGTGGTAGGCAGCAAGGGGAGTCAGAAGGGTGCCCTCAGAACAGGTCAGGTATCGCTGCAGAAAGGGCCTCAGACATACCTAGAGAGTGGCTGGGCTCCCTGGGGTGTGCCGCAGTGGTGGTGCTGATCAGAGAGCAAGCTATATACAGTTTTATCATGCTTTCCAAATCAAATGTCTGGCTAAAAGTTGTATTCTGAATTACACTGACAGCTGCTTGCAGTGTGGTAATTTCAGATGTTTTCAATTTGTTAATGCCTAAAAATGTGCTAGTGGAAGAGTATCGCTTGGGGCTTCCAGGTTTATGGCACATCTTTTACGCTTCTGTTTCACCAGGGTGATGAGAGTTATCTAGTGCACCCAATCTGCCACAGAGCAGAGATGATAACTCAGGGGAGCAAGTGAGCTGGTAGAAGACTGTGACTTATTAAGGACTTAAAGGTAGCTACCTCATACCTCTTTCTCCTGAAACAATTCCCTGTCACTCCTTTCCTATTTGCTAGACCCCTCCCTTCCCCCTCACCTTCCCCTGTACTGGCTTGTCATAAAATTTGAATTAGTGTCTTCTGTAGCAAACCCCAATAATTTTGCTTAAGTAATCAATTACTTTTCAATTTAAAATATAAGATTTAGCTTTCCAAAATCCATGAGGTGTGTTGTTCCACAGGGATGAGAGAAGAAAATATTTGTATTTGCTGAATTAACGTGTCATGTACCAGTATTTGGCAAAACAACATCACCAATGCGTTAATATTTGTACACAGTTACCCAATCCTCTTTCCTTTTCTTTCCATGTAGGGTCTTGAGCAATCTGTTAAAATAGGTGATCAGCTGATGAGAACCTCCAGTGTAAAGCAAAGCACAGATGATAGTCAGAAGGCATGCAAACAAACTCATTGAGGAATATCCCAGCTCATCACTGGGAATTAAATGTTGTAGTAACAGTTTCCAGGAAAGCTGGCTGTCATAGTAAACCCTTAACTTTCTAGTTCCTTAATTATAAATAAGCACTGGAAAGAATACAGCTGCAGCTACATGAAGTCATTGTCCAGGAAATAGACTTTTTTTAAAGTAAAAAGCCAGCATGAGCAAAGGGGTGGGTAGTTGTCCTGTCTGCCTCTGTCGAAGTTAGTGAAGCTGTGAATACTTACACAGGTTGAGGGCTTGATCACTGTGCGTGCTTTCTGCTGTCTTTCCCCTGTGCTGAAAATCTGAACACAGCACGGCTCTTCAGTCCCTTTGGAAGCTGTGCGAATGGTGTGCGGCAGAAGAGAAACAGCTGACTTGTTTCAAATATTGCCGCTCCCTGGTCTGCCATGTGTATTTGGAGGGTTCTTTTTTGGCAAAGTGGTGCACAGATCTTACAAAAGGAGTCAAAGGAAATCGGTGTTCATCTTAAAGGCTGCAGTGTTGCAGAGGGTGAGCAGGAAGGGAAGCAGTAACTGTGAGCTCCCTTCCTCACTTCGAGAAAAAATTGTGGGTGGCCAGGTGCAGGGAGGACATTGGTGCAACCACAGCCTCAGACCTTCAAATGTACCTTGGAGCCTAACTTCCTGTTCTTCTAAGTGGGATGTTTCCTAAGGATGGTGGAGAGACCAAGGCTGTGGTTTGTACTTGCCTCCAACATAACAGCAGCACTCTAGTTCTTGATTTTGCACTTGCCTTTTGTGTGTGAACAAGAGGTTTAATCATATTTTCCATTCTTTCAAAAACATTTTGAGAGCCTCAGGGAAAAGTGCTAGGCAGGAGCAGGGCCACTACAGATAAGCTTCCAGATTATACACAGCTAGAGATGACAAAAGTAGCACACAGCTCGGACCACAGCAAGGACCAGGGTGAGGAATGGTCAGGGAAGTCCCTGGGGTTTACTGGCTGAGCAGGAAGAGATGTTGAGAGCACTGATCACCTGTAGTAATTAAATCTTGTGGGTGGAAAGGTGTACAAGGATCATTAAAGATCTTGCAAGGTATAACAAACAAAATGTAATTATTAAATGAGATGATTCACTCTTAAAAATTATTATTAATCATGCGATGAACTGTGATGAGGATGAGCAGATATAAAATATTAATTGCTGGGTGATGGTTAATTAATATATCCTCAGGTTATGATAGTCCTAATTAAAAAAAAAAGTATTCATTTCAGCAAGATGAATTCCAGGGTAAGATACTACTGAGTATGAGCAAAGGTACTCATATTCTGCCTGCCAAAAGCATGTTAGTTCTGGTCCTCGATGGATTTGATCAATGGAAGCTTATGGTACTCATCTGAAAGAGTTTACCATAAAAATGCTTTTATAGGTGAGCTGGTTTTGTAGCCTGCTGACAGTTCAATGATGCTGAAGGGAACAGAAGTGTTTCTGTTGTCTATGATAGCAGGGATTGAGGCCTTGAGATGGGTGATTCAGAATGAAAGAACATCAATTTATATATTGCTGTACTCCAGAAACATCTTATCACAACACTTCTTTCTACCCATAAAGCTCTTCTTACCAAGTCTGTAGCAGCAACTATTTTTTTCTGGTGTCGTTAATATCAAGAACTTCAGTTTGGTCTGGATAATGGAGGCTCAGGAGCCTGCCTGGCTTTGTTCTGTAGTGTGACACATAGTCACTCTTCTCTTCCCTGCCCGAGCAGCAGCACTGCTTTAAAACCTGTCCTGGGTAGTGAAAACTAAATGCCTTTCCCTGAGCAGGACTGAGCTGTGACAAAACGTGAGACATGGGAGACAAATTCTGTCTGCAGACTTGACCAGAGCAGGGAACTATGAAGAGCAGTAGAGTAACCTGATCTTATTTCTATAGCGTAGTTTGGAAGTGCTGTAGTTTCATGTGTATTACTAAGGTTATTTGTGATGAAACCTCATAGTTCAGCAGCAGTGCAGGCTACATACACGTGATAGCATGAGAGGGAGTTTATTCCTGCAGCTTCTTGGCCTATACCTTTCCTCCACCCCTCAAGCTTCTCAAACACCATTTTTTTCTCTCACTTCCTAGAGCTCTTCCATGTCTGTTTTTGGTAATGTGGGGATCATTCTAGTGTTGTATGAACTCTGACTTCTAAGAACCTGAAACTTTGAAGAGATATTGTCTGAAACAGGGGTTTTACACCTAAAATATGGTATAGAAAGCACAGGATCAGATTGCTTTTGAACAATCTGAGGCATGAGTTGCCAGTAGTGTTAGCTCTAGCTCCCCAAAAGTTATCAGATCTGTCCTGCCATCTTGGTACCTGTTTCAGTAGTCTCCATCTGCATTACATACAAACAGACAAATGTACCATTTGATTCTAGGTTTATAGTAAATTTATTAAAATTCTGTTAGTAGAATTTATCAATTTTTAAAATATAAGACTTTTATATATACATAGTTCTTTAGGGCAGGGAGTTCCTATGAGTTTGTGAAATACAGATTCCAGACACGGTTTGTTCTTTCACATTCAGAGAAAAGCAAAGGAAAAAGTAAAACAGTTGTTTCAGGTTTGTCTAGTCTCACATAAGGGTGAAACTGAAGTAACTTCACAGAAGTCAGTAGGTAGGGTAAGCCTTCCCTAGTACAAGGCTGAACAGATTTACATTCATAGAGTTAACCTGAATTATTCCAGGTCATCCCTTGGTGAGAATATCCGTACATCATCGTAGACTGAGCTAATAATGCAATACTGTGTATAAAAATTGAAGGCCCAAGGATCATGTTCTGAATATTGCAGTGATGAGGTGATAGCCTGAAGCACGGGATTAGTTTACTTATAGATTATATAGGTATGAGTAACTATTAGATTATACAGCACCTTCTCAAACCCCGTACTCAATGCAGAACATTCTGACCTCTATCGCGATGGAGAGCCGCATTCATCCAGCTCTGTGGGAGGTCATCCTCTTTCCTACAGTATGTGAAACTATCTGCCATTCACCTTTAAATACCATACTGGGCAGGACAGAAAGAATGAGAAGATATCTACATTCAGTTGTAAATAAATATTAGCGAGCATTTCAGAAAATAAACAGCATAACAGAGTCCGGCTATAAAACGAAGAAGTCAGCAGACGTTCGACCAGTGATGAACGGATTCTGGTGAGTCCATGTTTGTTCAGAGATTTTTATTGCCAAGTAATAAATAAGAATTAAAATCAGGTACTAGGGTTTTTTTTTCCCTGTTACATGCAGCACTGATGATGATTCTGTTTAGTTGGCCTTAGCTGCTTGTCTGGGAACAGGATTTGCCTGTGGTGGCACGTTTCTGGTCTATCTTCTTTATAGCAGCCTGTACCCATTTTAAGTTCGGGCTTACGCAGATCTTGATACCTCTTGTGTTGATAAACCTATAGGGAAAAGAAAGCAAACCAGGCAGCCGTTAAATTCCAGTCTCCAAACGCAGGTCTGCTGTTCTTAGTTTTTATGAAGAACACAAGGAACAGTGTGCCAAAACCATATCACATGCTGGAGTTTGTAGTTCTTAGCTGGAATAACAGTAGTTGGCAACATTAGTTCCCTATTTATGGCATCGGTATTATGTGCCATACAGGGTCAAGTGCAGGTATACTGACATTTAAAACACAGCGCATACCTGGTATTCTGAGATTTTGTAAGAAATCATAATGGACATTTACCTCCCAGAGGCAGGTCCCAGATTATATAAAAATGCATGCTCATGAGATCAAAAGACCAAACACACCTCCTAGTAGGAGTCAGAGTTACCCCAAACTTTTCCACATGATCTTTCCCCCAGGCTCAATTCAGTGCTCTGGGCTTCTGACGGCTCCACCCCGGCCCCTGGCAGCGTACATCTCCCAGCGCTCTGAGGCCCACCCCTCTCCCCTCACTCCCTCCGCCGCCAGGTGGCTGCTCCATGGGGGACTGGAAGGGTGGCCTGAGCCAGCCAGATTAGTTAGTGAATTGGGCCGTGAGTGATGCCCTTTTTTGATGGTAGCATGTTTGTGTAGATGAGTCCGAAGGTGAACTGTGCACTGGATACTAACATGATGGCCTTTATTGGAAATTCTTGCTTTTCATAGCTGACAAGATTTCGGATGTTCAGTTTCTGCTTAGACAGCACTACACAACTGGATTTGTGCATGGACTGACTTCCAGCGCTCCCTAGAAGGGGAAAAATAGATAAGTTATAAAGGCAGTCAATACTATATTAATATTTAGCAATAATTACATAATAAATTATGAATTCTAGAAGATTTCCAGTTGTGGTTCAAACATGAGTGTCTCATGATGTACAGCCACAATACCAGTTATGCAAGAGAGCTTAAGTGTTATTGAAACTTCAGTTAATATACTAATCTTCACACAATCTCCTGGAAAATTGTAAAACCATTCTGCTCCTAGGGAGTCACTGCTTCCGTAGCAGAAAAGGTATTTGGCATCATTCATAAATAAGTCTGTGTCATCTGCGCATAGTGTCCATATAGAGTAGTGCTTAGATCCTGCACCTTTACTGGGTGGATTTCCAAAGGTCATCTGAATGTGGATCAGTAGTTCCCTTACTTTCCCAGTGAAGGAAAGGAAAGCAAAGCTACTTGTCTCACACTGGACATCTAGAACTAGCGTTAAAAAGACAATTGCTGAAAGAAAGGGAGGTATATCTGCCAGAAGACTAAGTACTTGCATACTCTTGCTGTAAGTCTGGTTTCATAGGCAATGGAGCACAACGTAATCCTCTCTTTCCTCTGACATTTTCGTACATTTCAGGGAAATGCACTAGTGATTAATAAAGAGGATCGTGATATTGTTGTAAAATTCTCTGGACAATTGTCATTTTACGTGACGATAACTAAAACCAAGAGCTCATTTAAGTGAGGTGGAGTATATGTATGCATTACTGGAAGCCTCCACTTGCTAGTTTCTGGTTTTCTCCCACCTATCAAAGACAAGTTTGAGAAGGTGTGAGGGGGCAAACAGAACACTGCTGTATTCTGAGGTTTCGCTTTAAAGAATCTGTAGAGAAACTGGCTTAAGGAAAGTCCAAGAGTTGTTCAGGTGCAACTTGCTAAATATAAAACCTGCTTCATATAATCTCATTATCTATGAGCTTCTCTTTGAAATAATTGACATAGCTGAGGCAAACACACATCAGCCTTTGGAGAAGCTGTAGGATAGCCAGTGCACGGGCACTGGCAGAATAGCGAATTCTTGAGATTTTGTTTGCCTGAAGGAATTATCTCTTCTGGTCTTGCCTTAGTGACAAGTAACGCAATGTATTTTTTGATGATTCATTACAAATATGTATCTTACTGCCTCACTCAGATTGGTTTACAAAATGTTGGCATTAAAGAGCTCAAAGATAGTCAAGCAATCCTGACTTGTCCTGGAAATATTTTCTCTGCTTATAAACTGTCTCCAGGGAATGCATGCAGGGAATACCAGCAGAGCTCCTCTAAGCCTGGGAACAAAAGCAAACTGCCCTGCGCCTATAACTACCGTTTTTTCTGGTGTTTTGTTTGGTTTGGTTTTTAATCATTCTTTCTAATCCTTTTTCTATCCCTTGCACACCACCTCAGTGTGCTTTTTCAGACCTAGTGGTATTTATGGCAAATTATACAATCTGGAGAATGACTTTACGAACTGGCAGTCCGTGATAGGAAGCCACAAGTTGCCGAGATGAAAACAGCAGTAGTGTTAATCAATGTGCAAGAATGTAGTATGATCTAGCTCTAGGGGCACTAGGTCAACATAGCATGTAGCTACATAATCTTGTGAATGTTTAGCAGGTCTCAGTTTGGTTTGGGCGTGGTTTTGCGAAGATGCTTTTTTCTGTGTGTGTCTCTGGATATTTTTGTGGGTTTGCATATGGCTTGCATATGAGCGTTTTCTGTGATTTTTATGTGCTTGTTTGCACGAATCTGATTGTGTGTAAGATGACATGTCCTTATGTGTGCATGTTCATGTTTTTGCATGATGCATGTAGCCTAACTCAGAAGTCACAGACCTAAACATCACTGTAGAGAAACTTACTTAAAGCATGGCTAATAATCGTGGCTTATCTCAGTGCTCATAAATGGTCTCAAATAAGATGTTAAATTGTATGAAACCAGGAAGAGAGAGAAGACATTGTGTAAATGCATTGCCCTCTGTTGCAGATTTTGTTCATATTTTGCCTATCTGTACCAAAATATTTGGCTAGAAATAAGCAAATAGGCAGTATGGGATACAGAACTGGAAAAACTTTTAAAAATAAGGGTGTTAAAGGGATTAAGGCTATATAGTTAAAGACAAATACGTTTAAAAATTATATTTTCAATATATATTTAAATATATATTGAAAATTTATATTTTAAATATATATTTCAATATATTTTAAATATACATTTTAAATGTAAAATACATTTAAAAGTCATATATAGAATAAAGAAAAAAGTACACCTTATTCAAGAAATATTTTTCATAAAATGTTATGAACATCTAGAACTCATTGCTGTATGGCATCAGTGAAATTAAAAACATTATGTCTTTAAAATTTCACGACTTTAAGAGAGAGAATAATGCACAGAAACTCTTTCAATGTTCTAAGGCACAGAAACTCTCCTTGAATTAAGGCAGACGCTAGCCCTTAATTGACAGGACATCAGATTAAATCCCCCATAAAGCTGCCTTTCTTGCGATTCTTATCTGGATTTCTTGTGAGTTTTATCTGATGAATCATCTCTGGCTGAGAATGAATCCCGCTCATCAGACCACTAGTGCAATGTGGAGCAATTCCTGTCTCCTTGGGTTGTAGACTTACCTTTCACTGCGTGCACACTGAAGGCGCCAAGCCAGAAGATGACAAGAATCACTGCAGCTTGGAGTTTCATTGCTGGCGGCTTCTTTGTCAAGGCAGAGAAGAAAGTGTCTGTTGTCAGCCTCCTTTCACAGAGTTTATATCCTGTCACTCAGTGGTCAGTTCTTATGTTCACTTTTGGGGCGTCATGGTGGGGGTGACTATAAGTGGAAAAAATTGAGTAGCAGTAACCTTTCTGGCAACAAAACCACTTTTCCCTACCCGTACTTCACCAGCCCGACAAAACCACTTTCCCCTACCCATACTTCACCAGCCCCCCTTGTGAAGGCTTTCCTGCCCAAACTCCACTGTGGTTGCACTTGCTTCTGTGTGACCGGTAGGGGTTATTTCAAGCTGCAAAAAGTGAGAGCTCTTGTTCTGTAGTGGAAACCTTTAATAAATGTTTCTGTCCTTCTACACCTTGGTTTAGAGAGCTGTAGCTAAGCCGCTGAGGCACAGAGTAACATTCAGAGTTACCTCCTTGACCAATGGACCACTGAAAAGGGGAACTGTGAGCTAAACAATGATGGAAACAGGAACGCCTTGGCATTTTCCATAGTGGCTGTAGATTATTGGTCACTTTAACGCAGTAGCTTTGAAAGGGTATCACTGCTATTTCCTATATGTGGTTGAGCTGCTTCTCTTCTGTTTTCTCCATGATTTAATACGGCCAAACCTGATTGCACAAGGTGCTAGGAAGAGTGAACACACTTTTACATACAGAGCCAGATCCACTAGCTCTCCTGCCAGTCAGGCATAACTAAAATACAATGGTTTCAAAGAGGAATAAGAGTTTATATACGCTTCTTTTTTTCTTTTGGTGTGTGGTGTGGTCTCTCTAATATAAAGAATGGCGCTGTAGTGGTTTCACCTTGGC
>VWZZ01001066.1:0-24749 GCA_013399095.1 Psophia crepitans
TTCTGTGATTCTGTGAAATTCAGGTGGTCTCTTTGTAATGTTTCCTTTTCCTATTCTTTTCCAGATAGGAAACAAGAATATTACCCTAGATTAAAAACAAACAAACAAACAAACAAACAAACAAAAACAAAAACAACAACCAAAAAAACCTCAACAAGAGCTGCCCTCAAAAATCCAAATCAGATTTGGATTAAAAAATGAGGTAATGCCTTTATTAAAAGAAAAAGACAACAAAGATTATAATTCTTACCTAAGATTCCTTTCTTGTAAGACCCATGACATGTTCTTCAGTTACTGATATCCCATTAGCCTTTCTAATTGTCACTTTTTTTTAAATTATTATTTGTTCTTCAGGTAGTAGCACCTTCTGCAAACCTCCAGTCATAAACCCAGCCCCATATTGTGCTAAGCATTCTATAAGGACAGTAAAACAAGAAGTGTTCTCCATACCAAAATCATTAATATCTGCATGTTCACACTTAAGTATGGAGCTTTCTATAGAGCTTTAAATGCTGAAAACTTTGGTGTTTTGTCAGGACTTTTTTTCTGTATTATATTCCCCAAAAGACAGAATCAATTACAAACTTCTTTGTTAATTCCTTGTTATATGTGAAGGATGCTAAAGATTTTAAAGATGAAACTTTGGGATCAGCAGTGATGAAAACACTACTAAACTAATAACAGTAATGGAAAAATGCCTCAGCACTGATGCTGGGGAGATAAGCTTCCTGTTTTTCTGTTTTCCATCACTTACCATGGAAGGGGAATGCTCTGCTCAGAATACAAATACTAAAAGTTCAGCCTTCCATACAGAGGATGAGAGTTGAATGTAAGTTTACTCGCATTTTTTCATCTATTCATTGCTGTGGAATTTGAGTTTCTATTCTGTCATGGTAGCCATTACAGTTTAAAAAGTGCATATTTGTGCAAAGACAATATTACAGTTTTGCTTAACACATTGAAGGTTTGAGAAAGGTGTGAGATTGCCAGCTTTGGAGCCAGAAAGCATAGATAGATCCACCCAAGTACAATGCAAGTGGACCTGTAGAACTGCAGTTGTAACAATGGAGCCTGACTTATAGACAGCAGGAAAAATAAGCTAGATTACTATGGACCCCACACAAATAGAAAAAAAAAACATTAAAAAATAAAAAATATTAAAATTATTAAAAAAAAAATCTGTATCAATTATCCCTGGCTTACGCTGGGTTTGTTGGAAAGCTTGCATCTAGTACATGAAGGAGACCTAAGTATGAGATTTGACTCCCCAGGTGACAGCCTTCATAAACATTAAAGAGTGATGAATGAGAGATGCGAGTGACTATCTTCCAGGACAAGATTGTTATTAATTTAATTATTTTGTAAACACTTTTCCCTTAAAAAGAAGAACATGGAATTTAATCATGGTCCAAATTTTGAGTTACTGTTTTCATTTGCTTTTTACTGCCTAGATAATTCTAAACACCACAAAATCTGTTATTGTTGGGATCTCTTCAGTCCCTGAAATACAGCCACATTTTCAATTGAGAAACATTTGAATGGTTCTCTTTAAAGAGATGTATATAGAACTCAAACAACATTAATATGTAGGGATAGTTTGACTGAGCCAGCTTTCAGTCCTGCAAATACATTTATGAAATCAAATTTCCCTAGGACTCTGTTTTCTGTTCATATAGAAATTTCACTAAAAAGTATTAATGATTCATAAAATGTGAAAAGATGGTGAGAAAAAAAGGGAAGTTCCATATCAAATATCTGCATACTTCTCCCACAGCTTCAGCTGTTCATTTAAGTCTATCACTTTTCACATTCCTGTGACTTTTCTGTTATTTTTAGCAGTTCAAGAGATGCTTAGTAACTACCTAATTCTGCAGCAATTAGAGACCATTTAACAAAATAGTATCAGTATACAGGGTTAAATTTGGAAGTCAAAAGGAAAATCAAGTAAACAAATAGAAAAACAATAATATTTTTGATAAAGTAACAAAATTCTCATGCAATTAAATAGCAATTTTCCTGAGCTGTATACATGATATAAAAACTAACACGTAATTATTCCCAGAAATACTATTCACTATAACATAATCATCAGATCTATATCAACAAAGACAATTTTTCATAATCATCTAAGATGATTAAAATCACATTCTCAAAAATATAATCACCAGCTATTTAACATTTTTGAATTTGAAATATCATTTGGAATATTTTTATTCTGCAGGATCTTCTTGAGACTTTGAGTAGGTCATTATTTCATCTTTCATTTAGTTGAACCCAATGTCACTTGTAGTTCAATGGGAAAAATTTGCCATATATAAATATATTATATTACAGAATCACACAAATCGGAGAACTGAGGTTGAAAGATCCCTCTGGAGATCATCTAGTCCAAAGCTTTTGCTCATAGCAGATTAAATCACAGCAGGTTGCCCAGGACAGTGTTTAGTCAGGTTTTCAATATCACCAGAGCTGGAGACTCAACAACCTCTCATAGGCAGCCAGTTCCAGTGCCTGACTAACCTCCTAGTAAAGAAAGTGGCTTATTATGTTTACATTGAATTCCTGTATTTAAATTTGTTCCCACTGTCTCTTGTCATTTCACTGGGCACTGCTGAGGCAGGCTATGTCTTCTTTACTCTCCCTGATCAGATTTACACAATAATGAGACCTCCCTGAGCCTTCTTTTCTCCAGGCTGAACAGTTCCAGATCTCTCAGCCTCTCCTTGAAGGTCAGATCCTCCACTTCCTTAATTGTGACTCTTTGCTGGGCTTGCTATAGTCCTATGTCTCTCTTGTATTGGAGTGCCCAGAACTGGACCTAACACTCCAGACAGGTCTTGTCTGGACTCACTAGAGGGGAAGGATCACCTCCTTTGACCTGCCTGTAATGCTCTTTACTGCAGCCCAGGATGCTTTTGGCATTCTTCGTTACAAGGGCTCATTGCTGGCACATGATCAGCTTGTTGTTCCACCAAGACACCCAGGTCTCTCTCTGCAAAGTTTCTTTCCAGCTGGTTAACCCCAGCCTTCATGAGTTTGTGTGGTTATTCCTCCCACAGTGCAGGACTTGGCATTTCTCTTTGTTGAACTCAATGAAGAGTATTGGCCCATTTCTCCAGCCTATGAAGTCCCCATCTGATCTACCAACTACTCCTCCCGGTTTTGTATCATCTGCAAACTTGCTGAGGGTGTATTGTGCACCATAATCCAGATCATCAACAAAGAAGTTACACAGGACTGGATACCATATCAACCCCGAGTAGACTACTAGTGACCATCCTCCACCTGGACCTTGTGGTGCTGATCACAATCCTTTGGGCCTGGACATTCAGACAGTTTACAGTCCATCTCACTATCCATTAGCTACCCTGTACTTCACCAGTTTCCACAGAAGAACATTATGGGAGACAGTGTTTAAAGCCCTGCTAAGGTCAAAATAAACACAACCACTGCTCTCCCCTTGTTTACTGAGCTAGTAATTTCATTTTGGAAGGCTATCAGGTGGATCAAGCATGATTTTCCATTCATAAATCCATGCTGATTGCTCCCTGTCACCTTGTCCTTCAGGAGTTTGGAAATGGTTTCCAGGACTAGCTACTCTATCAGTTTCCAGGGACTGAGATGAGAATGACCTGTCTGTAGTTTACTGGGTCCTTCTTCTTGCCTTTCCTGAAGAGCAATATTTGCTTCCTTCCAGTCCTCAGGAATCTCCTGATTGCATGATCTTTCAAAGATTACCAAGAGTGGCCTCACAATGGCATTGCCAGCTTCCTCAACATTTGTGGGTGCATCACATCAGGTCTCGTGTTCTTATGTATGTCCAGATTGTTTAAACATTCTCTATCCTGATCCTCCTCTACAGAGATATTCTTTCTTCCAAATTACTCTTTAAAATTCAACAGTTCTATAACGATTATCTTTATTGTGATATAGGTAAAAAGTAGCAAGCTATCATCCACAAGTTTTCTTACACTGGCCTCTCCTTCCCCTGCTAATTCATGCGTTTGCTCCAGCCACTGGCTAAATATCACCGGTCATGTTGCGATATCTTTAGAACAAAGACGAACACTTACCCTTCTGCAAGAGCTTTGTGGCCTCACTCATGTTGTTTCTTGATGCAACAATAATAGTCCAACAATATGAGACAAATTAACTGGACATGCAGCTACCACTGGAAAGTCTATAAAACAGAAATTAAATGCCAGATACACCAAGGAAAGTGATAAGATACCATTATTTTTGTGATGCAACTGTGAAAGTCTAGAGAGATATGATCATTTGAAGAAGCTTCAGTTTCTTGCATTTGTAAATCTCTGAGTTGGTGGCTATCTGATTTCACTTCAGTAATCCTACTCCTTGTGTAAAAAAAGAGAACAAACCAGCAGATTCAGTCCATACTGTTAGCAATATTTCCAGATTTATTTTCTTTGGAGTTTTGCAATTTAAACATCCCTCTAAACCTATAGCATGCTTGTGAACAATCAAGTGTGACATGTGGGATGAGAACAGGAAAGTGGAGGAAACTGCAAGCCATCCTGACTCAGGACATTACACTATTCCAACTATTTCTGATCATCATCTATTCTGTCTGTCTTTGGGATTTGACTTAAAATATACTTTTCAGGCTCTTTTTGTTTGTAAATAGAAACTCTTTTAAAAACAGACACATAACATCTGTGCTGAATTAACATTAATACTTTTAAACTCTGTTCCAAAAGGCATACAGAATTTGACCTGCAAATAAAAAAAAAATAAAAATTCCCTCTCCAGATGTCCAAAAGTTGTTCCTTTAACCCTTCGTTTCCATACCATGCGTGATGTTTCTTTTCCCATAGGCACATTGAAGGAAAGAGGAATCTCTGTTCAGTGCTAGAATTGAATTCAAATGGATGTTTATTAGAGATGTCAAAATATCCATGACACCTACTTTTTTTCTTAAAAACTTTTGTCTTTTTTATTATAGGCATGTCACCAAAGATGGCAGAAATAGTCTTCCTTCCAACATTGAAAACAGCTGTGTTGGGAATCTCTTAACACCCCCAGGCAGCACAAGACTCCCAAAGCAATTTTAATACTGGTAAGCTTCAGGTGAACATCCAAACCATTAGGTATAAAGCTGACATATATGTGAGCTGAAGCATGTTTGAGATTTATTTTTATTATACAGCTCCTGGAATTAGATAAGTATACCAACACTGAAGGTATATTTGAAAGGCACTCTTCATGCCCGATACTGAATTGCAGCAAGCTCAACAAACTTCAGCTGAAATCAATATGGTAGTAGTATAGTCATCAATCTACTCCTTACTTGTTTAATCCAGGCCAAGATTTAGACAGATTACATATGGTGACACTGCATACTAACACAGGTATTATTAGTTTGGAAGCTGGAACGCCAGGGAGAGCTTTTCTTGTACATGAGCAGGAGACTAGCTCTAGTAGAGAACAGTGATTTTGCTTTCCATGTGGATCTGAAGGGAAACTCACGTAGTTTGCAGAGGATAACCTGAGAATAAATGGTCTCACAGGTACAAGAAAGTCACTGTGTGCACCACAAAGGGTCTCACCGGAGGCACAGGCACAGAAGGGGGTGTTCTGCAGTCTCCCCTGGGTCAGAATTAATGGCAAACAATGTATTTCATTTTACGACGATCAGAAATTTTAGGACTTCTTCCAGTGAAAAATCTTTTTTCCCCTTTTACTTGAAAATGCTTGGAGTATTAAGAATGATACCCAAAGGGAACATGAAGAAGCGTGAGATTCTGAGAGAGTCAGAAGGAGAGGGATAAGAAAATAAAAAAGAAACTGTGACGGTGCTCTGTATGTATTCATATGACTTTCCTTCAGAAAACCCAACTGTTGATTCCCTTTGTTCAAACATCTGCTGTGATGCCTATGAAGTTTGATTTTTGTCTTAAGAAGTTAATGTTTCATGACTGGTATCTTCAGCAGAAGTAGTGGTGACTGATATGCAAGGATGGCCTGAGGCCTGACATATCTTTATACTGACAATCAATGCCAGGCATCGCATGGTGATTAAAAGGAATAAAACCATGTTTATTCTAGAGCTTAAATACATCATTAAGAAGTAGTCTTCTAAAGCTACTCACTAACATGAAGACTTGGCCATCTAATGGGTTACAGTTTATTCTCCAGTTTTACTGTTCATTATCACATGGTCAAAACATTTGGCATCTCACAAAGCTATTTAAGAAGTACAGTCATTATTTTTATTTTTGATTCAGATTATATATTTTGATCAGCCTGATCAAAATATCAGGCTGATGACTAGGGTCAAAATTTGCAATATATTTTAAAGACAATTTCTATTCCCAAATTGTACTGCATTTTCATACTTGCCTAGAAGTTAACATCGTTTTAAGTAGACTTTTTGTCTTTAAAATATTTGATGTTGCTCTTAAACAAGAATGATGAGACAGAAAACAAATTAATCATGACCAGCAGACTCTAAAGGAAAGTGAAACACAGGTGACAGCCTGTGTTATTTAGCTCTAAGGGTTTAGCTTAAAACAACTCAGGAAGCAAATAAAAATCTATTCCTGTTAGAAATAAAACCACAGCATGTATTTTCATATTGTTGTGATTCTAATATTAGTAATCATGGAACTTCGGTGTAGTTAGGGCCTGAATGATCAGCTTTAAATCCTACCCTTAAACCAGCAGTGGATTTTTTCTGATTTTCCGATTCTTCCTATTTCTAGAG
Source organism: Psophia crepitans (assembly GCA_013399095.1). Lineage (NCBI taxonomy): Eukaryota > Metazoa > Chordata > Aves > Gruiformes > Psophiidae > Psophia > Psophia crepitans. The sequence continues at coordinate 6,725 of VWZZ01001066.1, forward strand.
AAGTGGCATCCACAGCACACCCTCCACAGAAATTGGGATTCCCAATCAGAGAGATGCTGCATGGAACTCTCCTTCAACACACATTATTTTGGAACCATGGGAGGGATCACACTGCCTTTAGCACCTCAAAAGCCTCTCTCCTTGGTACAGCATATGCCAACCTCAGACCATCTGTTCAGCAAGTGTAAACTCATTTGGTTCTATTGCCTTTAAGGGATTTGTGTTAACCAGCTGAGGATGTACCCCAAACAATTTTATTTTTTTTTTAATGTAAGAGTATTATTTTTTATGGAGAATTCTGTCCCTCATTTCTTTTTAAGGTATTGCCATCCAGTTCTACACTGTTGATAACTAGTGTCAGAGGCACGGAGTACTTGCTAATACTGCAAAAAAAGCTAAATTTTAAGGGTGACAAAGATCTAGACTACCAACCTGTGTATGCACAACACGAAAAATAATGGAATAAGAACCAAAATAGACAAGAAAAATGTAAGGCAGGGAACATGTCTTCTGACCTCTATGGTTTCAGGAAATACTGCCACTGTGATTAAGGAAATCAGAGATTTTGGAGAGCTTAAAAAAATAAATAAAAGGAAAACAACTGAGAATGATGCAGGAATATCAATGAAGGAAATGTGTGAAAACCAGATAAGGAAAGGCAACATCAACACAAAATTATTGGCAATAAACTAAATCATTAACAAAGGTTATATTCAACACCCCTTTCCATCCCAATACCCAGAAATATAACTATTTGGCTGAGATGCTGAAGGTCAAAGCCTAGCAAACTGTACACAGAGTTCTGAAATAAAGCAGTTTAAATTATAAACAGGATTAATTTATCCTCTAGTTTGAGATCAAATGAGCCACGTCTTTTTGAGTGATGCTTCTCTTCTCAGTCCTGCTTCCCTCACATAATTTCAGAGAGCTGGTAAGATTGTTCCCAATAGGTCAGCATGAATTATTTCCCCTCTTGTTTTGCATCACTTCCTGTCTACTTTTTTTCCTACTGACTCAAATAAACCTCACAAAAGCAGCATTGCCTCCTTGCATATGTGTCTCCATTGATTACCTGAAATGATTAGTGGATTTAGACTTTGAAGTTAGGCACTTGAATAGAAGTCCTACGTTTTTATGAGTCTGTGCTGTCCACAGAACACCTTGATTTTGTATTCACAAAATAAAAGTCTGTGGCATTGAGTCTGAAAAAGAGTACGGTGATTCTTACAACGATGAAGAAAATCAAGTGTTAAATTACGCAGGTAATCCTTGCCCTTCCATCTATAAAAGCAGATGGACCCAGTTTATATGTTTCATTCATGAACAAATCCGTTTGTATTTATGAATGAAAAATTATGTTTCTATGAGCAAATCACTGCAACTCTTCTGGTCTCTGTGTCATGGCAGATAATAATATTTACCTTTTTTACAAAGCAAAACATATTAAACATTCTGTCAAGTCTAGTAAGTATAGCACTCTGCTGCTAACACTAATACTGAGAATGTAGATTATTTATGTTTGAAGTCATCATAGCTTGCCAGAGTGACAGATGAGTTTGGTAGTTTGGATACTTACCTAAAAGCTTGGACATGTATCTGAATTTCATCCAAAGAATGAACTTCTTAAAATGGAAACATTTGGCTAGAAATGTTTCATAAACAGGTTCTCTTGCACTGCATCCAATCTTCTCCGCACTCAGTCTGGTTTAAAAAACACAGAGAGCAATGAGAGCTCCACTCATCGCTTGCTGAGGTTTTTGGTGCAAGCTCTATTAGCATCAGTCCAGTCTGGAGAAGACTATGCTGCGGACAAATGTGTCATGCTGGGTCCAGCATTATCCTGAAGTGGAATGTAACCACAAACTATTAGGACAGCTTCAAACATCCTTCCAATCGGTATAATTTATTCTGTTCTGAGAGAAGAAGAATGTGGTCTTAGCTTGTGTTATCTGTAGGTAAAGGGTTTACTATACATCTTTGCTGTTTCAGGATTTTTCCTCTGTATAAATAATGAAACATAACTATATTGAAGTTAAGATAGTGCCACAAAGTATGCCTCTGCTGAAGCAGATGACAATTTTGCTGTCAGGGGGCAGGATTTCACAAGTAATGGTCTTTTCAACATACAAATTAAAGTTCTTAACAATGGCTTAAACTGATTATTTTCAAAATACATAACAAACTATATTGCAGGAAAATCGTATACTGGATCAACTTTATTATAAATTAATTATCATTTTGTTTCCTAATCTTCACAGATGCCAAACAGGAATAGATAAGAAGAATTAATAATATTGGAAATAATTCTTCATTACATTGGTGTATCTTCACTGGATTAAAGACAAGTACCTTGGCATTAAAATAGTGTTGTGAAATACAGAATCAAACCCTTTGTAAAAAATTCCAGAACTTTAATTACATTGCAGCTTTACCAGTGACCCCCCTGACGATAGACATCCTCTTTAGTTTTGCTCAGGATTTAGTTATCGAATACCCCCATAATCCTCTCAATGACTTTTCTTTTAAGCAGTGCCATTTGCCCTGAATGAAACTGTTTGTTGTCATATGCTAACAAGAATAAAATGTAGCACTTACAGAGTGCTTCACATTTTCTAGCACAGTGCTGTTGTGGATACAATGGTCTACAGACATAATTAAGTCAAGTTTTGTATGTTGAGGTAATCTTTGATATAAAGATATTATGACTGGAAAAAAATATCACGGGTGTTGTGGGTTGGAGTTTTTTGTACAGTATCTCAACTCAGTAACTATGCAGGTCTAGATGTTGTTGACATCATTACATTTAGAGGCAAAGCCTATACACATATCTTCCTTTTGAACTGCTGACATGTATGTTTTTGGAGGTGCACTGGAAGGGCAGATGCCACAATTAGCTCAACCCAGCTAATAGATGGGGATGAAACAGGATGATGAAATCAGAGCCTGGTGTTATGTCTGCAAACCAAGGGAGATGCAGCTTATGAAATTCTCTGACCCAAATGGACAAAAGTGTTTAAAGGACAGGCTGGAGAGTTGGACGGGGAAGACTTAATGAAACTCAACAAGGGCAAGTGTAGAGTCTTGCATCTGGGAAAGAAGAATCCCATGTGCCAGTACAGGTTGGGGACTGAGCTGCTGGAGAGCAGTGTAGAGGAGAGGGACCTGGGCATCCTGGTGGACGGAGGGATGACCATGAGCCAGCAATGTGCCCTGGTGGCCAGGAAGGCCAATGGCATCCTGGGGTGCATTAGAAGGGCTGTGGTTAGTAGGTCGAGGGAGGTGCTCCTCCCCCTCTATTCTGCCTTGATGAGGCCGCATCTGGAGTATTGCATCCAGTTCTGGGCCCCTTACCTCAAGAAGGACATCTGTGAGAAGAGGACGACTCCCAGCTCACCACAACTTCATTTCAGGTAGTTGTAGAGGGCTAATGATCTGCTTCAGATTCTTTTGGTTTTCTGGTTGCTTTTTTTTGTCCTAGTTTACCATGATCTCATTAAGATTTCATGTTTCAGATCAGATTCTCTGGAAGAATTTACACACTGAATGAAGTTCATATCTATGAACAGCACAGTCCTGTCTGTCAGAAAAGGCCAGGAGAAAGACTTGTGAAGTATCATATGTTACAATCAATCGGTAGGAAAAATAAGAATGTTTGTAAGAATCTGAAGGGTCAGAAGACTAGATTAACATGAACACAGGTTTTTAAATGACAGCTGAAATATGTAAATAAAAGTTATAGGGATCATTGAAACAGTTCCTCTACAGATAACTAGCAACAGGACTAGGGGGAACAGCTGCAAGTTGCATCAAGGGAGGTTTAGGTTGGAGATGAGGAGAAATTTCATCTCTGAAAGGGTGGTCGGGCATTGGAACAGGTTGCCCAGGGAGATGGTAGAATCACGGTCCCTGTGGGTGTTTAAGGAAAGGTTGGATGTGGTACTTAGGGACATGGTTTAGTGGGCAATAGGTGGTAGGGGGGTGGTTGGACTAGATGATCCTTGAGGTCTCTTCCAACCTTAATGATTCTATGATTCTGTGATCTTTATGAAAATACATACAATCTTGTCTGCGAATCTCATGGGATTCTCAAACAAGATATTTCAAGTATGTTTAGATGATCATGGTCATTGGTACAAATATGTATATACCCACAAGTGCTTTAGTCATCAAGCTACTGCACATAAAGCAGTGGGGACCTCTCTCACTCTCCTCAAGGTTTCTAGAAGAAAGTACTCCCATAGTTTAAGAAATTAAGCTAGTGCTTCCTACTTAAGAATCTGAAGCTGAACAGATTTCATAGTGAGGTTTTAGATGGGTACTAATGTATATTTCAAGACAGACTTTTAAAAGGTAAGCATTGATCCTCTCTCTGGTATATCTACGAGCAAAGTTTGGCAGTTCTTTGCTTAGAATGTAAATGCTTTTCCTTATTACTTCTACTGCTGTAACATTTGGGACCCCCGAGTGTGAAGCAGGTTGCCAATGTGTTTAGGTATTGTGTACAAAGAAGAAATTGATTGTACTTTTGCATGAGACAACAGTTAGACAAATACAGATGTAACATGAGACAAAGCATGATATGCAGTTATCTTGACACGTTAGCAGTCTAATTCTTGCCAGGATTTTTAGGCATTGTGACAAAGAATTTTAAGTGTCAGTCCAAGGAAAAAGAGTGATACAGAATGAGAAGGCAGTTCAGTAATTTCCATAGAGGTGCTTGCTCAAAGCATGGCAAGAATGCAGTGTCAATGATTGATCAGAACAATGAGAGACTATATGGAAAGTTTTAGATGATCTTTACATGACCAGGAAGACTTTGAATCAACACCCCCCCCCCCCCCAAAAAAAANCACTTTATGTTGAATGCAATAAAAGAACAGAATGAGGAAAATGTGAAGAGAGGAAAGCTGTTGGATTGGGAATTACCTTTGTCAAAATATTGTAGATTGTTTGACTGGAGATGGACTGATTTCAGAAATGCCAAGGAATTGTGAGTTGCCTACATTGACCAATAAGTTTATTCGACCTATAACTATTGTTTGAAATCTCTTTCTCCTCATTCACTAGGAGGGAGAGAGCCTTGGATAACTTATCTCCTCTCTTAGTCACTTAATTTTGTTTGCCTTGAATCTTCTCTGCAGCAATGAATCTACGTACACATTGTGAGTAAACCAGAACTGCAATTGCTTGCAATGAACTGTACTCTGTTGCTTCTTCAGGTACAGCCCTAAGTGACTGCAACATCCTAAGGCGAGACAGAAAATGTCCACATCAATGGAGAAAAAAATATACTACCAGAATTTCTGATTACTATGTGCTTAAAGGACATCTGCAGTTTGAGGGGTGGTAGGGATTCAGCTTCAGAGCCCAAATTTTAAGTGTCCACAGGTAAGCTCTCATAGTCAGTGGACCCCAGAAACTCAAACTGGTTATGTAAACAGAGACACTTGCTGCTATTTCAGATATTATAGACTATGAGAGACACTTCCACCCCCTGTAGGAAACCTTCAGGATCTCAAATGGTAGTAGATGTCTATTTTTAGGCATCTGAACAAGACCTAAGTTTCTACTGGTGAGTTGCCTGTCTCATCTCCCATTTTACTAAACAGGGGGCTCATCAATACAGTCCGTGGATCCTACAGAGCAGTTCAGCTAATAAAATTTGAGTCTCTGCTATAAAGCAATGCTAACCAGCTCCCTGGACTCCCTTGAGTATTTGCCAGGAGGGCAATCCCATGCTAATATTTTGGCTAGCCTCCACCTGCTGCTACAGAACGTAGATCTCTCCTAGCTTCCATGCCATACCCATAAGCCCTATGCAGATATCTCACATCTCCTGTGCCCAAAAAGCAGCAGGGACCCGTTAGGTAACTGAAAACCACCTGCAAACCCCAACAACTCTGCTGGAAGATAACGCCAGATTACAACTTGACGCTGACACTGTGAACACCTACATTAATCTGAAGCAGCACCTTACTGCTTCTGGAGGGTTCTGTGGCAGGCTGTTACAAGCATCACCCTTGGACAAAAAACAGTTTCAGATTGTCTTCTCACCCTTCTCTCCAGTAATGATTCTGTCTTCACGTTGAGAGTAAACTTGGCTTAACCTCAATTGCAATTATATACAAAACCAGACATGAAGACTAGTAATTGTGACTCAACATAAAAGGCAATATGGCTGAAGGGGAAACGGAACCTCAAATAAAGGAAGTTTATTTAGTAAAGTAATTAGCCAGTGTGAATACTGGGGACCATATCTTTTTCTTGGTATAAATAACTTTAATGGAGCTGCCCACACGAGTGAAAGTTATCCGATATCCTAAATTCAAGTTGTCTGGAGACCTGCTCTGCAAGGTACAACAAATCTTTCTGGAGGTGCATCTCACATTAGTTACAAAGTAATTTATAGATGTTTAGTTCTGTTGCTGTTGCTTGAACCTTTGGTTTGGTTCTGGTTCTTTTTTGGAGGGGGGAAACTATTTCTAGTACATAACTGGAATGTCACAAGTAAAAATAATTCTTTAATGATAGTTTCATCTTTTTCTCAGACTAGATACAGTTACTTTTAAAATTTCATTATTTCTCCCAAATATAATGCTTTTCTAAGAATTTAATAAGGTAATTCACTCACAAGTATTCTATTTTCATTTCATATAGGAGACTAACAGTTCTTTCTTTTGTATTAGAGTATGTCAGATTTAAACATTGACTGAACTTCCAAGAATGTGTCATTAAACAGACTCAAACAAAAAATACATATTCGTATCACTAGAGCTCTGTAAGAGTGAAACCATTTTTTAAACCAGTATGTCTTCAGAATAAGCAAAGCTGCCAGCAGCATTTTGCTAGATGCTCTGGAAGAATATCCAACTTCCATTCTATTTCTTTATAAAAACTACGATTTAATGGGATCCAAGTTTGCTACTGGCTAAATTACTTTCTACAGACCTCAGCTGGAGTAACTCAGCTGTGTGCCCAGGATGGCTGGAGGGTCAAGAAGCGAGGAATGCTTCCTAAGGCTGAGGATTGATAATAGAACCTTTGTATATCTCCATTTTACTCCTGAGGATAAATAAGCTTCTGAGACCAGGGTATCTTAGGGTCAAACAGGTCTAATCTAATTCTTAAGAAGATCTCCACAACAGGTGGGCTCCTTCTCCTGTAATCCTATTCTGCTAAGTATTAATAACCCAGCTGCAGCTGGTCTTTTTAGCTTCCCCCACACTCAGGTGGTCATTTATCATCCTACATGTTACTGCTAACATCCCAGAGGCAAGAGGGAAACAGAACTGGACAAACAGCAGCCAGCGCTAAGCTGTGACAGGTCGGAGAAGAGGAAGGTGAGAAAGGAGGGATGTTATTCCTCTGGCTCAGTCTTTTAATGTGATTCCAGGATCCCTGCTGCTTACAACAGGCATATCCTGCTACATAATGCAAGTTGCCTCGTACACCATATTAAAACCATATGAAAGATCTGTTTGTAAATCACAATCATGCTTAAATCTTTGCCTAAAATATGGCCTTTTAAAAGGTGATGAATAACTGAGTAGACACCGAAAGAAATATGTCTTAATTATTTGAGCTCATTCATAACCACTCTGGATGTCTCTATGAAAGCCAGCTGCAGAGGCAGTCATTTGGAAACTGCGCTGTTCAATAACCTCTGCATATCGCTTCCATTAAGATATGAAAGTCTGAGCTATCTACTTACGTCAGAGCCTAGGAGTCAATGCAACTTTAAATTGATGCTTAATATTCACGAATTCTTATATTAGCATGCAAGTACATAAGCTGTTGGGTTCTCTTTTTTTCCTCCTTTTTATTTATTATTTTAGTTTTCTTCTGAATGCAAACAGTCTCTTTGCACAGGATGTAAATTATTATTACAATGAAAGCAGCCAGGAGGACAGAAGCTTGGAAATGATTTCTCCTCTGAGCAGTAGGAGATTGTTTGGGTCCTGCTGTTTTGAAAACCTTCTTCCCCCCACGCAGGCTACCCTGTGAAGAGAAAGCCGTTTGAATATTTTGGCAATCAGAGAAGGCCCCAACATAAATTATGGATACAGAAACTCAGAAGACATTCTAACAAATAGAATACTATGGAATCCATTTTTCAGCCACCATATGGTGTCAACAGAATGCCACTTTGTTTCTTTTGGGTAACAGCTCATCATTAAAAAAAATAAACAGGCTGGTTGGTTGGTTTTTTTGGTGAGCAGAGAATCTACAGTTGTTTTGTTGAAAAAAATAGCAAGTGATAAACTGGCCTATTGCTTTAGCATCTTCTTTCATCGCTGCATACACATAGGTGTTTAGTTGTTTCTTTTTTCAAGCAAGACCAAGAAAGAGACTGTCACTGAAGCTCAGATGCTTTAATTTTCCTGTATATTTTCAAATGTGAGAAAAGTTATTCCAACATTCTTTTGAAACATTAAACATGTTGCGGGTAATTTACAGGTATTTTTTAAAAAACTAAATCTTGTTTCCTTCTTAGCTGTGCTGTCAATGTATTTTCCTGGAATATTGTAATCGAAGTGAGACCACTTTGGGGTTTCGGTATTCTTATATGAAAACCCAGTGTGTACTGAAGAGCGCAATTACCTTCCAACTTGAAGAAAATCTTGTTTGCTTTGGTAGGGTTTCATTCATAGTATCATGTGACATAAACCCAATTATTTTCTTTTCATTAAGTGGAAAACTTGAAAAATAGATCTATTTTCACCGTGGTTCCATAGGCATTTTATGCAACTTCTATAATTTTTCATTCTTTCTAAGCTAACCCTAAATTCAATTCAGTCAGTTTATACAGTCTTTGCTTTTCCTGGATTGAAAGTAATGTAGCTATTCTGAAAGGACTATCCCAAAAAAGCTCCAGAAAAACAGTCTGTCCCTCTCAGGTTTGCTGTGCTCCCATCTTCTTTCACTGGTTATCTTGCAGTCAGGTGATGAATTTGGTCTTTGAGTTTGATCTACAGCCTCATGATGACAATTGGCTCTAACAGAGGTCACAAACAGAACAATATGAATTTGCTGCACACATTTTTTTTGAATGAAATAAGTCACTGGTCTGGACAGGTACTGGTGTATTAGGATTGGAGCCTAAAATTGTTCTTGTTACACTTTATTTTTGTCGTCTCTATCTCAAATATACTTTGAGAAATCTCTTTTTGTTGGCTTTCTTAGGGTCTACTTCTTCCTTCAATACTACCATATTTTATATATATATAAAGAAAAATCATGCAGAGATTTTGAAAAAGCCATACCCACAGTCTGTCAAAACAATGAGCCCGAGTCTATTTACAATCATAGGAGTTTGGCTCTGTGTGGAAAAATATTAATTTGCCAATAGGCCTATGTGTCGTCTCCCTCCCTTGTGGAGAAAGGCAGGGTAAATATTACTCACTCCCTCTCTAGGTGATAACAGCAAATCATAAAGTATATATATAGCAAGTTCTCCCCTGTTTCAGGTTTGTTTAACCTGAATTGAGGTTTATATAATAATAAAGCAACATTAGAACCCATCTTTGGGGTTCTAATGCAAAACTCAAAAATCATCTTTGTGGAATTAAAGAAATCAGAATGAAAAAATCAAGTTTTATGTTTATCCAGTATTTTACAAGTTAGGACTGGAATAAACATACTAAATCATTCTCCCAAGACAAACTTTTTCTGGAATATTCTGTCCAATGAATTTTCCAATCCAGTTGTTAAAAGCTGTCAATGATGTGCAGTTTTCTGTAGGGGATCGATTATTAGCCCAGGATATATCACAGCCAGGAATATTTTATGATTTCCCTTTAGCTCAATGGGATATTTTTCCAAAAAATGACCTTCAGCAAATGTCCATTCTTAGACTAGATACTCCTTTTTTTCCATTTAGTCTAGCATTTGGCTTTTTTTCCTTTTTTTTTCCCAAATGTGAAAGCAAGTAGGTGAAAAACAAAATCAAACATGCTGACTCTAAGCACAAGTCAAAGTTTTCCTTTACTGATATTCTATGTCAGTCTTATCTGCTCCTGACAGTGCTTATCTTGTTTTTAGGTTTTGCAGTCATCTTTCCTATATTCAGCAGGATGTTCTGTTTGCAATTGAGCTTCCCTTGTCCTTTGTCTAGCAAATTGTCATAATTTGAATTTCTCCTGCCAACAGCTACGTTCATATTCCCATACCCTTTTAGTGGACATATAGGTTAAATAGTTATGTAAAATGTACATATATTGTGTCTGCCTATACCAGCACAATGCTTCAAAATACTTCTCTATTTGTTTTGGTCACACTATTTTAATATGCTTATGTTCAGGTTCAAAGCAAACTAATTATAATCTTCTCAGACATATGTTTTGTCTACAAAGGTTTGGCCCCTCCAAAGATGGGAAGAAGTATTAATCCCATCATCTGACCTAAGATTGGGATGTCCAAAAGGGATATAATCAAAGACATGAATTAATCTCACCCAAATTTACTTGCTCTTTGAAAGGTCTGAGATAGGATCCTAATCGCCTCGGTCCTGTTCAGTAGTGCTGAGAGCAATCTGGAACCTGTTGCTCTGCATTAGCAGCAAAGCAAGCCATTGTCATGAGGCTTCCTACAAATACAGCTCAGTGAGGAGAGTAAAGTCATGTGAGGTGAACTCAGATCTAGGGCCTTAAACATGTTCTACTAATTTATATTTTTTTATAGAGCTGAGCAAACTTTGAAGCAGAAGCAATTATTTCTTAAGCAATAACAACTGTATTAGAAAGCTTCAAAGAGCTCAAGGCATGTATTTTAGAAGATGTACGGTGCTGTAAATATTGCTGTTAGTTTACCATTTCATATCTAATAAAAATCCTTGTGTCTTATCTGGCAATTTATGATGTGAACAGAGAACGAAAAGGGTCTTTAGGTGGCTACTACACTCTTTAAAATAATTTTTATGGTGCTCTCAGAAAGTTATTGTTATCCATTCTACCAATAGAGAAATGAATCATGAAAAATCGGTAAGCACCTTTGTGCTGTTTACAGGGTTTCAGACTTGAAAGTTTACATCCTGGTAAGTCAGTATATCAATTTAATTAGGTGCTTTGAGTAATTTACCCAAGTAAGTTGTTTGGTGATAAGTCTTTAGTCCTCAATCTTCTCCTGATTAGAAGGATGATTAATCTTCGGTTGCTTAAAAAGCCTTCAGCGACAAAGTATCCAACCACAGTTCTGCTGATGTTCCCTTTCCATTTATATTCAAAGCATGGGCCGTAGGTGGAGATGAGCTGCCTGACATTTTGTTTGTTGGAATATATTCAGTATTCCATAATTGCAAAATTTCCTCATGTCATGCTTCAAGGGTGGGCAGTTTTATGTTGTTCCTAGTTTTGATGATACGCCAGTTGGTACAGCTCAGTGCATTTTGGAGCACTGTAAAATTGGAGTTCATGGAACAACTGGTTTTCATTTCACTCCCTCCTTTCTCACAGCCTGTTGCTTTCTCCTTGGTGTTCTGAGATGCAACCTTTACGTGAAATTGTACCTCTGCCTTTTGTAACACCCACACGCACGCCATTACATAATCTCTCCATTAAAAACTGTGGATTTAAAGCCACTGTTCCCTCTTGCTCTCCCTGGAGGAATAAACACCTGCTACTTTTCCACCCACTGCCTGCTTTGTTTCTTAATGTTGGAATTACAGCAGTGGTTTCCTGCTGCCCTAGAAGTAGGGCTTGCAGCCTGAACAATCTGGTGCAAGCTGGAGCATAGGAGGTTCCGAGTTAATGTAAGGAAAAACTTTTTCACTGTGAGGGTGACAGAGCACTGGAACAGGCTGCCCAGAGAGGTTGTGGAGTCTCCTTCTCTGGAGACATTCAAAACCCAGCTGGACACGTTCCTGAGTGATGTGCTCTAGGTGGCCCTGCCTTGACAGGGGGGTTGGACTAGATGATCTTTCGAGGTCCCTTCCAACCCTTGTGATTCTGTGATTCTGTAATCCAGGACAGCCGACAGGAAAGCAAAAATCAGGTCTCTGGCTTGTGGAGACCATGCATTTCTCACTAAAAGGGTTTTCGGAGGGCGTGAGGAGGAGAACTACCTTCTGCTATGAAGGAAAAAGCTCCCTTTGGGCCACCAAGGCTTTCTGTCCTTGTTAGAATCATGGAATCACTAAGGTTGGAAAGGAACTCTGAGATCATCAAGTCCAACCGTCAACCTAACACCACCATGCTTACTAGATCATGTCCTGGAGCGCCGCATCTATGCGTTTTTTGAACGTCATCCAGGGATGACGATTCAACCACCAAAAAAGAAACCTCTTTGTGACCACGATGTGCTCCAGTCATACTCGCTGGTCCCAGTGCTGTATTTGCACACCAGGCAGCTGTGCCGCATGCCACAAATATTGGCCAGTCCTGTGTGCAGCCCTTTGCAACGTGACACGGGAGACGCCTGTTCTGCAGGATCTGCCCACTGTGCAGGCCACTCTCAGTGCATGAATGTGAATGATGCTGGGGAAGGAGAAGGGATACCTCACCCATCTTGCTGTCAGTCAGAAAGTAATAACCAAGAGTTAAGGTCTTTGCATTTTAAAGTAACAGGAGGAAGAATATAGCTAAAGCCCAAGCGTCACGCTCCTGACACTTTTCTCAGGGCAGGAAAAATGTCTCAAAGGTTCCTCATTTGAGTTATACTTGGGTCCAGTAACTTTAAGTCATAAAGGTTTATAATATATTTTTATACAGTGGCTAGACTCACTCTTATTTCATGCACTACATCTTAGCTGAACCAGATTAATTTAACCCATGTTTGTGGTTGGCCATATTTTAGACTGCCTTCAGGATGCTACTTTACCAGATTTGAGTCAGCAGTGAATCACAAGCAAACTTTGGTCTGGCATTACTTAGCTTGCCCTCAGGTTAGTGGCACTGCTTAGAAATGTGTCTTAAAGAAAGTTGCCTAACATGCTAGCTTGTGCATTTTTAACTTCTCTCCGTTGTATAATACTGCTCTAGGCTTAAAGCGGTAATTACATAGAGTAGAAATACCTGCTGCCATGCTCATTTGCTGCACATGTGCAACAGTGGAAGCTCTATGAATCCACTTGGGATTTTGTCATTTACTATTTATTTGGGGGAAATAGCCCTACTGCTCACTGTGTATCCTCCCCCTTCTCTATTTTTAGCTCATTCTCCCTTTGTCCTACAAGTTCCTTGTCACCTTATTTCCCCCTTCCCTCCTTTTCCCTTTTCTGTTTCTTTTCTTACTCTGCTAATCCTTGTCTTTCTGCTTTCCTGTTATCTTCCCTGTCCTTGTTTTTGGCCAGGTACTGCAGTTGACACAAACCTGGTGTTTTGAGAATGATAAACTGTCCAGCAGAATGCCCCAGTTGTACTTCCACTGACTAAGGAAAGAAGATGGGGAGTTAGCTAGGCCACTAAATCTGAGAGCTATTTCAGAATAATATATATTTTTCTTTATCTAATCCAGAAGATACTGCTGTTGTGGGAGAGAGACAACTGTGATTTTTAGAATACAGCGAGTGTAATGATGACGTAACATCTTTGCCAAGCTTTTCCAAACAATGCCTCATTAATTTTCCTCTCCTTTACAGTGTTTATTGTGGCATGCAGAGCATAGCAGAGGATTTGCCTGATTTAACGTTAGCAAATCCATTGGGATCATAATACTGCTATCCAGTGCTTTGCTAGTTTCAGGCAGGTCATGGTGAGTTAAACTACCTGAGCAGTCTCCTCCGTTGCCTTGGTTTAGACTGTTCCCTGCAAAGGAAACCATACATAGAATAGGCTTTGATTAGCAAAGCTTTTCAGAAATGTCCTGCTTTCTGTACCTCAGCTGAGCACATACTTGCAAGGATATGTAAAGAACAGTATTAATCCAATACTTTCTCTCAAAAAAGAAAGGAAAGAATATAAAAGCCAGCACTAATTCTTCTGCATTAAGATATACCACAGTCACAAAATCATGGAATCACGGGATAATTCATCTTGGAAGAGACATTGAGGAGATCAACTATAAGGTCGGGACAGATTGCTCTGGGCATTGTACTGAAAACCCACAAGGATGAAGTCTGTACAGCCACTCTGAGCAATCTCCTTCACTGCAAGGCAGTCATGTCAAAAAAAACACCAAAAAACACAAACCAAAAGTGTAAAATATGAAAAAGTTTTTCCTTCTATCAAATCTGAAAAATTTAAATTTCTCTTATTATATTTATATTATTATTATATTATTAACTTCTCTTATTATAGGGTGATCGGGCATTGGAACGGGTTGCCCAGGGAGGTGGTGGAGTCACCATCCCTGTAGGTGTTTAAACAAAGGTTGGATGTGGTACTTAGGGACATGATTTAGTGGGTAATAGGTGATGGGGGAACCGTTGGACTAGAAGATCCTTGAGGTCTCTTCCAACCTTAGTGATTATATGATTCTATTTCAGCTTATGTCTATTGTCTCCCACACTCATACCATGCCCCACTGTGAAAAGCCTGGCTCCATCTTTTGCCTTTTCTGCAGAGTTGCCCACCTGGATAAGTGCAAGGAGTTATTTCTTCTCAAATGCAGTTCTTCAGCACTTTTCTTTGGGTCTTCTCCTGTAATGGGGATGAATATTTCTTCTTACTCTCTGAAACGGAGCCATAGCATCTTCTGATGATTGCATTTACTCTGTTTGTAATCCAGTTGTCATCTGCTACTAGATTTTGCAAGACACATCATGAATGACGACTACTCAAGTTCTTTGTGCTTCTCACTCTGGGAGTTTGCACAGATGAATCTAAATATTTCTCTTATACACTCCTCCTTAGTGAGTGATTTTTTTCTTTCTCATCTTTTCCTTAGTACCATGGCCATTAATCTTTCCCCAAAATGGCCTTCAGATTCTTTATTTTAAAATGAGTTGTTCTCTTCTCTTTCATGACCAGTCAGCTCCTCATAGTCAACTCTTCTCATTTCAAAAATCTCTGAGTCACGGACAGAGTCTTGCGACAACCTTTCTGATGTTAACATTGTTTTAAAAAAAATTATTTCTTCAAAGCTCACTTTTCCCCTCATGGTTGTCCTAGCTCATTTCTGCTAGTAGTTAATTGTTACAGAAAAAAGCATCTGTTCCTTCAAATCTTTCTGCCAACCTTGTCCTCAAAATAGCACAGACAAAGAAGAACTAGTACAAGTTCTGTTTTGTTTTTAATTGCATGTTCATAAGTTTGGAAAACATGGCTGAGCATTACAGTGGTGGAAAGGCGAAAGCTTGTCCAAAGGGCTCTGTGAGTGTTAAGACTCCATTTTCAGTTGTGGTTAGTGCAACCATAATGTACTGGTTACTCCACTCACATTCAGCAGAAGCAGTAAATACTTTTCTGTATTCTATAATACACTTTTCTGATCCATGCACAAAAAAGTATCTCTGTTCCATGTTATTTCCCTGCTTTGATACAAATCTCTTCTGTTTTCAGGGTTAGGGACACCTACATGTGACACACATTTTTTTTCTCTTGATATTGTGGCTCTTACAAAAACAATGGTGCTTCTAACAAATCTGATCTACACCTAAACAAAAAGTTCACCACTTCTGATGCAATTTCTAGCTCTTCGTAACAGGTTCATGTCTTTATATAACACTGGCACTTTCAATTATCTCAATAAAATCTGTCATCAGATTTAATCTCCTCTTCAGCGACTTACATTTTGCTCTGATTCAGATTTAGGTTTTGCTCCTTGCTCCTCTGATAATGCTATTTATTTTTTGTTATGCTCATCATTGGTACTGAAAGTGTTAAAAAAGATCCCTACATTTCTTGCCCCATTATCTAGAGCATCTCTTTTGCACAGGAAGCATCTAGGAGACTGTTGTTGAAGTGCTGCTTTCCAAAGGGAGTATTGAAATGCCAGTTCTTAGCCAATCCAGTCTGACAGGATCCAGTGTGATAGTAAATATTCTGAATATGTCTTGCCACTCAGAACTCATATACAACTTGTCAAAATGAGGATGGTAAATGGATGTCCAACATACTGTCTTTCTCATAGTCAAAGAATCAAAACCATCCCACCATAATGCTGCTTTGCATTGTTACTACCTAAGAATAAAAGCTTTTCTGAAGTTCTCCAGGTTTCTTTCCATTCTGATTGTGAACATCAGCTGGTCCATTTGTATGATCCCAGCATCTCTTCAGTGAAGTACAGAGCTGTAGGCACTTGAAAGCCTTTTTCACTTCTAATATTATTATTTGGGGCAGTTTTTCCTGACATTAGTGTTTCACACTTAAGTGGAGCAGATTCTCCTTATATCCCACCAATCTAACTGATAAAGAAATAAATTTTTTTGCACTTTTAGTATAATGTTTTAGAAATATTTTTATTTTGCTCTGTTTGAAGAACACGTAAGGTGTGATTCAGTATCCATTTTGAATTTATGTACTTCTGATACAACCAAGATGCATCTCATCACAGTCCTTTCTTTTTTTTAACTTCTCCACTGACTAAGGAGACATTTAAGACGACCATCTCTTAATTATGTGGAAGTTGGCCCAGTTTACACACCAGTAGGTCACTGGTCTGGGAAGCAGCACTTGAGGATTTAAACTAATCTACCCCATAGTCTACAAAGTGAGACTAGAGCTATGATTCTGGTGCCAACTTGTTACTTTGATATCAGAAGGCAGAGGAGAAGGGGGAAATACAAGAAGACTTTTTTTTTGTTTCCTCCATAAAAAGTACCCTTAAAAAAACCCCATAAAAGCCTAAGTCTGTATCCCATTCTATAAAGGGTTCCTTGAGGATTTCCCTGCTTGTGGTAAATTACATTATTGTGTGGTGAGCCGTAAACGAGCAAAAGGGTGAAGAATAGTGATTGCTGCTCATTGTTTTGTCTCACTTTTCCTCGTACCACCAGCAAGAGTCACAAGACAGACTCTAAGGTTCAAGCGAATTGCTAAATTATTGTATTGCCTGTAGAGTTTGTTTGCTGCACCAGGCGATTTGTAGAATCAATGCTAATAAATAAAGCTCTGCTCCTTGATTACTCTTACCTATGTGAGAGTTCACTCTCAATTTAAAAGGAAATAAAGACGTGGTCATAGACAAAAAGGTCAGTCCACCAATTTGGTTTAGAAAAGTGCAACAAGGCTCTGCAACCAGGAGAACTGCTACAAGACAGTAACAGACAATTACTCTGCCAAACAAAACAGAAGCAAGGAAGAAAGTCAATTTGTTTACAAAGTAAGGGATGTGACCGTCCTGTAATAAAGTCCCTTTCCAGCAATAGCTTGAAGTGATAAAGCTTAGAAACTGTGATAAAGCCCTGTGATAAAGCTTAGAAGCATTTATAGCAGAAAGAGGACAAATTAAATCCCAGCAACTTGTAGTGAAATAGTATTATATTTTGTTAAAATCTAAGTATCTAACTTCTTTTCCTATAATCTAAAAGTATTAAAAAAAAAAAAAACCAAACCCAAAAGCACTAAATAATGAATGAATGCCCTGAACTCTCTAATTAAAAGGAAATAAAGATGTGGGCAATTAAAGACATCTCCATTAAAAAAACAAAGAAACAAACAAAAAAAAACCCACAAACACCCACCACACAAAAAAAAACCAAACAAAAAAAACTCCGAAAAACCCCATCCCAAACAAACAAACCCCACAAAGGAAAAAAAAAGCCAAAACCTACAAGCAAATTAAAAAAACCCTTCCACTCCCTCAAAAAACACCCCTAAACCCCTAAACCCAAACATCTAGTAGATATCCATATTTACGTTAGTATCTGTAGGAAGAGAGAAAAACAAATAAAACCCCAAAATTTCCTGATATGGAAGTTGCTTTCTATTGACTAGGTCACATTTATCTTTTTCTTTGAAAAAGCACTTATGTGACTCTGGTTTATATACCAAGATATTAAACAATGAACTTTATCATCCATACTGCCAAACTATTTGATCAATCTCCAGCTCATTTGTACCTCACTACAATAATCCAAAACAACTCCCAGGCAGAGTGCCAGGAATTAGCACAGGTAACTGATTGGAGTCCATCCTCTTTAATATCTTTG